>CM035143.1:115256530-115771530 GCA_020205605.1 Panax ginseng | reverse complement strand
AATTTATAATTTATCTATAAAAGTAGCTAATCAGTTGATTAAAAATTTCAAAGTTTGATTAATAGTCTCATAGTTCGAGAAAAATTAATATATATATATATATATATATATGTATTTAAATTCATTACTCACAACTCAAAAGTTGACAAGGGTTGAAATAGGATGTTGTGAAATACTATAATTGGGCAAAATTTTTTTAAAAAAAGCACTCCAAGCGTTAATAAATAATTTTTTTACTGATGTATTTTGATCCTTCTCTATAAATGTTCTGGTTCTGCCACTGTTTGTGTGTGTGTGTCTGTGTTAAGTAACCAACCCATCTAAGGATCCGGATCTTCTATGGGAATTTCTCTGTGAGGATCTTGTGAGAGTTTTGATGTAGGGTTAATAACACATTAAAAAGGAGATCTAGTGGCTCACAACTCTTTCTTTGTCTGTGTATCAAAACGACATCATTTTGATAGAATTTTTTTTTATAAGTTGATAAAAATTAGAAGCCACCAAACGCCGTTTATTTTTAACAAACAAACGAAGTAAAGTAAAAAGAATATATTTAAAAAGAGTTAAGAGAGGTAAAGTAAAACGATTATTAATAATAAAAAAAGATATAAAGGAATATGTAAATAATAATAATTGATAGGTCTAGAATATTTTCTTGGTTGATACTAATAATATTTTTAATGGTGAGAGTAAACTCTTTTTATGGAACAGATAAATATAAATTATTATAGTAATAATAAATAATAATATAAATAAACAAACAAAAATAATAATAAACGAAAAATAACTAAAGCCACATTGAAAACATTAACCGACATATTTATTCATTTTTTGAGCCAAGTTTGTAGTTATGATAATATTAATAGCAAGCTAAGTTATTAAATATAAAAAAAAATCTTATAGAATAATCAAAAAATTTAAAATAATTATATGTAAAAATAAACGGCGTTTGGTGATTTCTAATTTTTTGTAACTTGTTAAATTTTTTTTATTAAAACGACGTCGTTTTGATACACAAAAAAAGAAGAAGAAGAAAAAGTAGCGAGCTATTGGATCTCTTTTTTAATGTGTTGTCAACCCCACAACAAAATCTTCACAACATCCTAATAGAGAAATACTCATAGAAGATCCGGATCCCCAATCTAAAAGCTTAAATTATTAGAAAGAGGTATCAACAATGTATGAATATTCTCCCTCAAATATAACTTTATAAAGAAGTGACAAATTAGAGTGCATTTACACCATTAAAGTAAGTATAAAGGTTATGTGCAGTCAAGATTATTTGAACCCAAGACTTTGCATGCCCAGAACTCTGATATCATGTTAAGTAACCAACTCATTTAAAAGTTTAAGCTCTTAAAAATGTTCCACTCAGATTATTTTCTAATAACTGAAAATTAGCAGAATAATCCTTCTAATTAAATTTTATTTCCACGTTTGCAACTATTATTTTATTTTTTGTTTAAAATAGTTTTTTCTTCAACTAAATTCAACCTTAAAAGTTGAATATTTTTTGGATTCGTCACTGGTGTCAACTTATTAAATTAATTTTTTTTGTGAATGTTGCTATATACGAGAATATGACGACAAATTTAAATTAAATATTAAAAAGAGACCAACATATTATTATTTTATCTTATTATTTATAATTTAACATTATTCATAATTTATATTTAACCTAAAATTGGTCTAAATATAAATCGTTTTCTAAACTTTGGTGGTTGGGGTGAAGGTGGCAAGTAGAAGAGTCCGTGACCGGTGGCAATTGATAAAAGAGAAGGGTCAATATTAACCATGTGATACACATGATTTGTTACTCTTTAAATACTACCCACTCACACATAATTCCAATTCTTTTTAGGAAATTAAACAAAATAAAATAGATCAGCAATTCTTGACACCCAAAAAAATAAATTAAAATAATAATTTTATAGTCTAAATATTTCTACCGAATTATAATCGTAACGTACATGAGATGTGTATGAATTAAGAAGAATTTCACTTTAATTTATTATATCTTATCGCATACATTTTCACGTTAGTCGCAATCTAACTTCGTCAAATATCTGTCGACATATATATCATTTTTCGTAATTTTATATTGAGTCATGTTATGTATTGCGAGTCGAATTACAATTGCGAAACTTATCGATACATGAGACTAGTAAGAATTATAAAAGGGTCGGTCCCTACTTATTACACATCTCTCCTAAAAAATTACCATTAATATTTATATACTTAACTGGTAATCAAAAAATTGACGTAAATATGTGTAATATTTATTGTATTATATTTCGTTATATATAATTATCAAATGTAAAATACATAACTAAAAAAATTAGACAAGGGTAATCTACACTTAATGACAAAAATGTAGCATTGTCTTAATATAATTAGCCGTCTTAATCCTCGTTAATAAAAAGTCAAATATGGTAACAAAGAGTACAACGTAGTACCTAACTAAGTATAAAACAGAGAGTACTTAATTAATTAATTAATGGTAAATCCTTTTCTTAGTAACAAAAACTTTTATAAATTATACGGATACAAAAAAAGAAATTAGGTCAATAATTTTGTGACCATGAAAATGACAAGGTGGTCCTTCATAGAATAGCCCCGTTTATAGCATGGTCAACGTGTCCAGCACTAGCTTTAAGGTCAGGGCTATGTTATCTCCGTCCATTTTGAGTTGTTTGGAACCAATAATTAACAGCCACGTCATTCACTTACTACTTTATATATATAATACAGAGATGATTCAGTCCGGGAGTCCGGATTTTATTAAAATCTGAACCTTTTTTTTTATTTTAAAAATAACTATAAAAAAAGTTTAATATTTTATAGAACTGAATTTTTTTCATAATAGAGTGTTTTGGGTATGATTTGGATATAAATAACAAAATAGGTTTGTACAGATCTGTTTTGTTATATGTATCCAAATCACACTCAAAAAACTGTATTATGAAAAAATTCCAATTACATAAAATATTAAAAAAAATAAATTAGTTGTTTTAAATAAAAAGCAAAAAAAAAAAATCCGAATTTAACTCCTGTACGGGAATCCAGACATGATCCTGACTATATATATATATATATATATATATTTGATGATCCATAATAGTATTTGCTATATATATATCATAAATAGACAACTACTGTCTCTATCATCCATTATAAAAAATAATGACCTAAATACTTATATGAATTTTTTAATTATAATCTCATTAATTTTTGTATTGATCGCTAATAATTATATTTGTTTATTTTTAATCTATAATAAATATATAACTCCTGGTACTTAATATATATATATATATATATATATATATATATATATATATATATATATATATATAATTCCAAGTACTTTATATTAGGTATATAGGTATGAAGCTTTAAATTATCACATTGAATGAGTTTGAACTTGTGCAGCAACCTACTAGTCTTCAAACAGGCTTTGTTGTGTGGTGTACTACGATCATATTCGTATCGTATCGTGACAGACACTAGTATTTTATTTTATTAAATGCAACCCACCCAATTCCAATTATATATATATATATATATATATATATATGACAGACGATTTTTTTGGATTATAAATCGGTCGTTATAGTTATTCTGATCTATGACGACGATTGAACTGTCGCTATACTCCACCTCAGCATATTGTGTGAGGTCAAAGATTACATTAAAATAATTTGTTGATCAATATAATGTGGTGGAGTATGTCATATCATCAATTTATTAAATATTTATAGAAAAATTAAATGTATTCTTATTAATTCTAAAATTAAAAATATCTGAAATTGATTTTATAAAGTTCAAATATGTATATCTGTACAATATAATTTTAGTGAGACTTTGATTCTTTTTTGTAAGTTTTATGTGAAATTTGATTAGCATACCAACTCTGTAACACCCCCTTTCCAAAATAGAAAGAGAGGTTACTCAAAACACAACAGAACTACGGAAGATCACAAAGCTCTAAACCACAACAGAATAATCTTATAATAATTTAATGTCATAAGACAAACCATAATAAATGCCACACTGGCTTAAACCAAAATCTAAAATAATTATTACAATTTTAAATAAATCAATGTATCGAAACCTAACAAAATATATCAAAACTATTGGATTAAAGGAAGCTCTCATCACACTTGCCTTTGATCCCCCTGATTACCTGCCGGAAGAAAAACACAGCATGAGCCAAATGCCCAGTACGGATATAGAATACAAGAAATGAACCGAAATAACTAACTCAATTAAATGAATTGAAACAAAATGAAATGAAATGAAATGAACAAAACTAGCACGATAAAATGGTAAAATTTGAATCAAATGGTTGAGTGTTATTTCATCTGAGAGCTCAAAATAAATAGTAATATACCTTGCCACGCAGCAAGTCAAATAATGCCACATGGTGCAATCAAAATAAAGCCACCTGACGATCACACATCGAATTGCGTAATCTAGATGCGTGAAAAATCGAAAGGTGTGTTTGGCACAAACATCACCAATCCATGAAGCGAGCGTAGCAGAAAACTAGGAATCGACTACTCGCCTCCCACAACAAAATACCAAATGGCCAACTCCCACCGGAGCACAAAACGGAGGCGATGTGGGTCGATCACACCGCGGAAGGTGTCGTGCCTCGGTGCGAGAGGGCGTATGGGTACCCCCCCAGTGGTTATAGCTCAGGGTATACCCTACGATATTCTAACAAGGATACCATGCCACTGACACATGCGACATAATATCAATAAAAAAGGTTTCTAATATGTACGTATTAACCTGAAATGAATCATCAACTCAAAATCTCCAAAAATATTAACATGTACTTTCTAAGAGAATCAAAACAAATACAAAAGATGATACACTAGATCAAGAGTACAAACACGAGTTCTAAGTATCAATACCAAGACGGATATCAAAATAAATTTAGACATGTTGTATTAGTCTAAAGAGTACAATTATGAATTCCAACTATGAACACCACACGAACTATCAAATAAATTGACAAGGAATAATTATGAGATGCAATACTGAATTTCAAAACGAATAACGAAAGCGAATAAATCAAAAACAAAAGAGTCTCATTTGAAAATACGGAATCGATTGCACAGAAGTAAGCAATGTAATACCCAAAATTTTATATTCCAAAAATGATTCGTTTAGGCTCCCTCCGTTCGAACTAATTAAACAACATAATAAATTAAGTACAATTAGTGAATTATTATTATTATTATTTCACCCACATGTTGTACATTCTCCAGCACACCTTTTAGATCTAAATAAACAATACAATTATAAATTATTTCCTAACTATAATTTCTAATAACATGAAATTATTTCAATTTACAAACAGTTTATCAAGATAAACCTAAACTAAATTACAATAGACTTGATACTTATAAAAACATTATATATAAATAAATATATATATATATATATATATATATATATATATATATATATATACACTAACATCAATTGAAAGGGATACCAATTAAAGTATATATATAAAGGTAATTGTTAAATCCATAACACTTTTTGTTATTTTCATGACAAAAGTGTGTCGTTGTAGATGTATAATGACGAGAAAACCGTCATTTATAGGATCTATAAGCGACACTTTGTTGTAAAATCTTAAATTCTCATATAATTTAACAATTCCTTATATAAATATACATAACTATAAAACATAATCCAATTTGCGGTGTTGCGACCTTCAATCATGTAAATATATATATATATATATATATATATATATATATATAATAAGCCATACCATTTCTACCATATAAATACATATCCGATCATATATATCTATATATATATAATAATAATATAATACATGATAAATTTTTTTTTTTTTGTTTTTGTTTTGTTTTTTAGGTGATTCGATGAAGGAACAACATCTTTTTTTATATACACATATAAGCTTTCATAATTACTTTTAATTCTCACCTTGTTAGCAGAATCACTATCTTCTTTCTTCCATTTCGTGGTCGCGCATAAATCCCTTCTTTTTTCCCGGTTAGCAATTCTGAAATCAAACTAATGTCAAGTAAAATTAGGTTATGTTTACTTATCTATTTATTTATTAAATTATCTTATTAATTTAATTTTGATTACTTATTATTATTATTTTTTATATAGATTTTAATATTATAAAACACAGATTGGATCCAATTAATTTTAGCCCAATTTTACTAAGTTACTTTACCCATCACTTATTAATACATTAACCCACAAAAATTAAATGACTATTTTGACCTAAATAAAAGATAAAGTACAATTAATATTATTTAAAACTTATTTTTTTTCGGGTATTACATCTCGTTGTTGTTACTGTGAGCCTATTGGTAGATACATAATATATATACTAAAATTTATGTATTAATTTTTTTGTTAATTTTGTGTGAATAAATATTAGTTATAATTCCTTATATATATATATATATATATATATATATATATATATATATATATATATATATATATATATATATATATATATACGGATCAATGGTAGGACTCCGGACACGATAAAAAAATGGACCCTAATTTTTATTTTATTTTTATTTTTAAAACAACTAAAAAAAAATTAATATTTTATGGAATTGAAATTTTTTCATAATACAATATTTTGGGGGTGATTTGGATACCTATACCCAAAAAATGTATATACGGTATGCACAGACTTTACATACCTATTTTGTTATACCTACCCAAATCACACCTAAAACACTGTATTATGAAAAAATTTCAATTCCATAAAATATTAATTATTTTTTTTAGTTATTTTAAAAAACAAAAAACAAAAAAAAAGTCCGGACTCTATATATATATATATATATATATATATATATAATATGATGAGCGATACTTATAATCATATTCAACTTACTCTATTTTATTTATCTTATTCAAATTTGTTTGTCAAATAATTACATACACAATTAAAATTTTAGGAGACATCAACAAAACTTTAAAGGTGAGTCTTTGAACATCGCTCTAGCCTTCACCCCTTTTAACACAAAAATAGAAAATTAATATTTATACAAGTACAAATAAGAAGTTAATATTAGCATTAGAAGACCCAACTTTTTATAAATAAAATCAAATTTCCTCTAATTATTATTGTGAATTATAAGGTGTTAATTTGATATAATACTTTGGTTATGGGTGAAATGTGAAAATTTTACAAAATAAGCAAGTGGTTATAAAATATTCATTGTTGTCGGGGAATATTCGTTTGGTCGTGAAATATTCTTGCTGTCGGAGAATATTTGTACGATGTTGGAGCCATTTGTGGGCCCCATAACAGAAAACTGTCGAATAAAAAAAATGACAAGTTTGAGTTTTTATAAATAACGATGTAGTTGTTACCGTTAACACTGTTGGAATACCCAGTGGTTAAAATACGATGAATACGTGGTTTATGCGATGTGCAGACATGGTATTATAAAGTATTTTTGAATTATTGATTCTTACGTGAGAAGGCCTTACTCAATAATTGTTACAATAATTAACATCGCTCGATATTTTATTTTATTGATTCAATAATTGCTACGTTGATATTTTATTATATTATTGTTGTTCCAATAATTGTCACTGCACAGTATCTCCATTATCAGATCAATAATTCATATTATTTGAATAATATTATTAGATAACATTATTGATAATGTCTAAGAAATTCTGTCTAAGAAATGGGCTTGATCACCTAATTGCGCGCCAATAAGGAAAAATCCTTATCGGAAAGCCCCATCTTTCCTGGGAATGACCTGGTTGTCATAATTGCGATTCTGTAATATTATTTATGAATAATTAATTATTGATTTATATGATAAGAAAATATTTATTTTATGTGGTGATGGATATATTTATTATGGTTATAAATGAAGGAATTAATGATGAGGTGTTTTATCAGTATTTTTGTCGGAATAGAGGTGTTAAAAATCGTCCGTATGTGGATTTCGGTCATTTTTTGTTTGAAATTTGAAAAAACTTAAATCTACAAAGTTGTAGAGAGTTTAATTTCCTATGGAATGGACATAAAATTCGTATTTTTCTGATAAAATGGCTATTTATTATGAATTATTGAAGTTTCAGAAATAAATGTTTTTTTATTAAAAACATGGCGGGCCCCACTTTTGGTTGGTGAAAAATGTGCTGAAATTTTATTTCAAAAGTGGTGGGCGTGAATAGAGGCGAGTGAAAAAGCCATCAGCAAGTTAATTCTGCTTTATGGCGTTAAACATTTTCCTATAAATAGGGTGCTTAGTTAGAATTGAAAATCACACAAGAATCATAAGTTTTCTCTCTCTATATTATCGAGCGTATTTTGTGAGTATTTAGATACTTTGTGAGTTGTTATTCAGTGCAAGCTTCCTTTAGCCTTATACCTGATATTTCAGCCGGAAGTACTGTTATTTTGAGGTAAGGGATGTTATTTTCTTCGTAAATGATATTATTTTCTTCAATATCATTATGCTGAGATATTGATATGAATTTATTGTGGAATTTCTACCTTTTTCATGTTGGGATTACTATTCACGTATACGGCACTATTCACATAAATGACACTATTTACGAATACGACACTATTAACATAAAAATAAAATTTTCTCTTCTTTGTCCAAGATGTCTATTATGGTTACTATCTTGGATTGTATCCATGTTTTGATCTTCATTTTTGAATTTTACTCCACTATGATTATTATGGAGCGTTTTTGAACTTGGATTATCTAAATTACGAATCCCTAATATTTGTTCTTTTGTCTCACTAGATTCGTTTTCTTTAAAATATTTTTCATTATCCTCAACCCTAAATGATGATATTACTGAAAATCTTTGGAATGTAGTGCAAAGATGAATGATTAACTGATGAATATCTTTGGCCCGTAGTGCAAAGATGAACAGGTGTTAAGATGAACATGACCAACTGGTGATACAAATGAATATCTTTGGCCTGTAGTGTAAAGATGAATATTTGATTCAAGATGTATATTAATTGATGTTACATGGATAAAATATTGATGATGGACTTTTAAATCTTAGAAGATAGTAGAATTCATTCTCTACTTGACTTTCTAATGGATTGTTATTTTTCACTGCAGTTGTTGATCTAAAACTTGTTATGCTATTATATTCTATCAGATTTTTCCCTGTTGAAGACTAATGATAATTTGTTGTATATTATCTTAGTCATAATATTCTTTATTGGGCTAGTTGAGCTCACCCTTTTCCTTTTTATTCCATTTTTCTTCTTAGGATGTGAGAATTTAGCAGGAACTAGCTGGTGTATGGAGTGATGATTCTAGAAAGTTGTTTTAGCAGTCCTCACTATTTTTGTAAAATAGTGTATCAATAATTACAATGAGGACTTATTTTTAGTTTGAATACTGTCTATTAGACAATATTTGTATTTAAATTCACAGTATATGTGTTGTCGTATTTTGTACGATAATTGTATTAATAAAGTTGTATTTGTTTCTATACCATGTATTTGGAGACTCAGAATGGGTGATGTATACCTATTTTGGGGGCATCACAGTTGGTATCAAAGCTTAGGGATATGGTCTCTGACAGAGATCGGGGAATAGAATTAGGAGGGGAGAGACGAGTAATCCTTCGCTAGTGTGTCATACCTAAGTTTTTTGGTTAGTCAGTCGGAGCATATGGTTAATATATGATATGTTAATTTGTTAATTAACCCTTATTTTGTGGCAGTATTTGAGAATGGCAGGTGCAAATTTTAATAATGGAATGAATGAGACCGTAGAGACACCTTTAATCACCACCCAGGAGAACGTGCAACAAAAAGACAATATTCCTCCTGTAAATAACACTACCGAACAAATGATGAATGATGGAATGTTTAGAAGCTTTTTGCAGTTCATGCAAAATCAAATGAGGGAGACTCGTGTAAAAAATACGGGTGGAAATGATAGCAATGCATGGCTTGTCACAGCCAAGCAGTTCAAAGAGTTGGGACCACCAAAATTTGTAGGAAAGCCGGATCCGATTAAGGTAGAAATGTGGGTCAAACAAATTACCAAGATATTCATGTCTTGGGATGCACGGAGGAACAGAAGGTTCCATTCGCCACCTTTATCTTTCGTGGTGAGGCAGATTACTGGTGGGAATCTGTGAAACGTACCCAGCCTGCCACATTCAACATGTCTTGGGAAACGTTTCAAAAACTGTTCAATGACAAGTACTTTCCTGAAAGTATTCGTCATATGAAAGATGTAGAGTTTATTAGACTGGAACAAAACAACATGACTGTGTCTCAGTACGAGGCTAAGTTCGCAGAGTTATCTAGGTTTGTAACTCATTTGGTAGAGAATGAGGAACGAATGACGCGGATGTTTCTGAGAGGTCTAAAACCCGAGATTCGGCAATATCTTATTTCTCAGAATTTTTTTATATTCAGATGTTGTAAACAAGGCTCAATTATTAGAGCGGGATAGTATGTTCAACCGAGGGACCACAACCAGGGTCATACCGGTGGCAACAGTCATCGGAGCAATGACAACCAGCGGGGAGAAAAACATTCGGACAAAAGCGTAACCACTTTGGTGGTAATCGTGGCCATGACGGTAGAAGAAATGAGTCGGGGGGAGATTTCAAAAAGAGAAGGTACAACAATGATAACGTGAAGACGTCAACACAAACATCAGCTATTTCTAGGGGAAGAGAACGAGCACCGGTATTTTGTTATAAATGCGGGAAAGAGGGACACATCAGCCCAAACTGCCAACAACAATCCAAGGTGTGTTATATGTAAGACCCCAACTTTTATAAATAAAGATGAATATTCTATAAATATTATTTTTGAATATTATAGAGTAAATTTGATATAATATTATAGTTGTGGGTAATATTTATAAATTTTACAAAGTAAGCAAGTTGTTATAAAATATTCGTTTGGTAGGGGAATATTCTTTTTGTCGGGGAATATTAAATGACGCAAGACAATCATTAGTGGACTTACAATGAAATTATTGTCGGATTGAGAAAACGATAAAAATACTTTATGAAAATAACGGGCGGAGGTGTTACTGATTAAAACCATTGAACTACCCGGTAGTAAAAATACAAGATGTCTGGCGTGGTTGCATAGTAAGACACCAGTATTGATTATTGATACTTACGTGAGAAGTCACTTTCAATTTATACTCAATTATTGCTACGATGAATTCTTTGCGATCATATCTCTTATATTATTGATTCAATTATTGTCACATTATCATACAGATAATATGTTATATTATTAAATCAATAATTGAGACAACAAGTTATAAATGATTAATAATTGTTGAAATATTAAATGTGTTGATTAAAAATAAAATGATTTGTGGTAATATCTATTCAATCCTTGATGAATATAAAGAGTCTATTATAAGACGTTTGTGGTAAGTTTGGTTATTTTATGGGGGGGCCCATATGTCATCTAAGAGTCTCTTCGTCAATAGTAATTACCTTCGTCAATAGTAATTACCTTCGTGAATAGTAATTACCTTCGTCAATAGTAATTACCTTTACCAGATGTCAAACCACTTGCCATTTCATATTACAGGCGTCGAACCACTTGTCGTTTCACATTACAGGCGTCGAACCAATTGTCGTTTCACATTACAGGCGTCAAACCACTTTTCTTTTCACATCACGATTAAATCGAGCCACTGCGCTTTTCACATGGCAAGTGCTAAGCTCTAAATCTTCTATAAATAGAGGCCTAGTGCTTCATTATTTTCACGAATTCATTCAAGCTATAGAGAGAAAAAGTATAGAGAGAATAAGAGAGAAAGAAGAAGAGTATTATTCATTACTACACCATCTGCAAAGATTCAATCTCCTACTAAAGTAAGGGGTGTTATTCTTTCTTATTCATGAAGAAGCATTGTTATTCCATTGCTTATTATTACATTGGAATAACATGTATATGATTTACCTATACTTGGTGACATTCTTACTATCTCATTGGAACATCCTGTCGGTTGCAAATTTTGCTTGACTGGTTCCGTTATTATTATTCCGTTGGAATAACATCTGTCACAATACCGCATGCATGGTGATTTCTTTTGTTATTCCATTCTTTATTATACTCATTTGGTTAAAGTTTTGACTTACATACTCCATGAAATTAGTAGAATATCCTTGATATTTGCGCTTCATCCAAAGATATCTTTTCATGAAAATATTCTTACGATCATTCTTGAATTTTACTCTACAAAGCAAATTATCATGTTGACAATTTGGACATTATTAGTTCTGGATAAATTAATTCTTGAACTTGTTTTATTGAATTCTTATATCATTGTCATCATCCCTCATGTTTATATTATGTTGAAAGTCATCTGTGGCCTGTAGTGCGTAGATGGACTTGGTATGATTATGACCACTGTGGATTATTGATTGTAGGTAATCATGACCGTAATGTTACAAATGATGTGGTAAAAGCTATCATTGGCCCGTAATGCATTGATGGGATGGTTGTTGGCATGATCATGACCATTAATGAATACACGAATGTCCTTGGTCAGTAGTGCATGGATAATTTGTGGTCGTGATACTAAAGAATATCATTGGTCAGTAGTGCGGGGTGATTCGATGATGTGGATTATTTATTAAAAGTGAGTCCAATGATAAAAGTCATGAAAAACCTTTTAAATCATAAAAGATAGTAGATTTTATTCTCTCTTGACTCTTTTAATGGATTGCTTGTTCATTGCAGTTAAACTTGATGTTGTTATATTTTATCGGTTTAACATTGTTGAAGGCTAACGATAATTTATTCTCGCATTATCTTAGTCATAATATTTCTTCTTGGGCTAGTTGAGCTCACCTCTTTCTTTCACCTTTTTCTTCGTGAAATGAGAACATAAGCGAGGGACTAGTCGGGGAATGGAGTGGCGGTCAGAGGATAGCATTAGTAGTCCTCACTACTATTCGTGAAATAGTGTGTTAATAATTATAATAAGGACTCCTTTTGAGTTTGTATAATCTCTAGTAGACAATAATTGTATTCAAACTCACAGTTATATTTTGTCGTATTGTACACGACAGTTGTATTAGTAAGTTGTATTTGAATTTTGTACCATGTATCTGACGACCCAAGATGGGTGATGTATACCTAATTTTGGGGGCGTCACATTATAAATGTGGAAAAGAAGGTCATGTAGCTAGAGATTGTCTTGTTGCGAAACCAAGTTCAACGGGGATGGTGACTTCAAAGGCTGTCCCAGACAAGTCAAAGTCGGTTGTTCCTGGAAGGGCATTTGTCATGACTGCCCAAAACGCGAGAAACCCGAACGAGGTGATCACAGGTAAGCTAATTATAAACTCTTGCGAAGTTTATACCTTATTAGATATCGGTTCTACCTATTCTTTTATCTCTCTTGCTTGTGCTCAACGTTTGAACTTGACTCCGGAGAAATTAGACCTTGAATTATCTGTTGAGACTCCGTTAGGAGAAACTTTCATTACATCTACTGTTTATAAATCTTGCTTGATTCAAGTTGGAACCATCACATTACCTGCCGATCTTATTTCGTTGAAAATACTTGCATTTGATGTGATTTTAGGGATTGATTGGTTAACCACTCATCATGCTAAAATTGATTGTTTTCGTAAGGTTATTAGTTTTCATATTCCTAACCAACTTGTTATACGAATCCAAACAACCAGACCACTAAAGTCAATCACTGTCATATCAAGCCATAAAGTTATTCGTTTATTAAAAAATGGATGCCAAACTTTCTTAGCCTATGCCATGGACTTAAATAAAAACACGTCAGATTTGAATAATATTTTTGTTGTTAGTGAATTTCCTGACGTATTTCCTGAAGAACTTCGCTCTACCCCAGGCGTGAAGTTGAATTCTTTATTGACCTTGAACACCGTACAAAGCCCATTTCTAAAACCCATATCGAATGGCTCTATTGAACTTGGGGAGTTAAAGGTCCAACTACAGGAGTTGTTGGACATCGGTTTCATTCGTCCTAGTATATCTCCTTGGGGTGCTCCTGTTTTATTTGTAAAAAAGAAAAACGATAGTATGCGACTTTGTATTGACTACTAGGAATTAAATCATGTCACCATCAATAATAGGTATCCGCTACCTCGCATTGATGACTTGTTCGACCAGTTGTAAGGAGCACAATTATTTTTAAAGATCGATCTTCGTTCTGGATATCACCAGCTGAAGATTAAAACTGAGGATATTCCAAAGACTGCCTTCAGAACTCGGTACAGGCATTATGAATTCTTAGTCATGTCTTTTAGATTGACTAATGCTCATGCAGCTTTCATGGATATGATGAACCGTGTCTTCAAGGAATATTTGGATCAGTTCGTTGTTGTCTTTATTGATGACATCCTCATCTATTCCAAAAGTCGTGAAGATCATGAGCACCATTTGAAGCTAGTACTTCAAAGGCTTCGTGACAACAAGCTATATGCCAAGCTGAAGAAATGTGAGTTCTGGCTTGAGGGAGTAGCATTCCTTGGGCATGTGGTGTCAAAACATAGAGTATATGTTGACCTGACGAAGATTGAAGCAATACAAAGTTGGGAGCAACCGAAGTCGGTTGTAAGACCCCAACTTTTTAATGAATAAAATCAAATTTTCTCTATTTATTAATTTGAATAATAAAGTGTTAATTTGATATAATACTTTGGTTATGGGTGAAATATGTAAATTTTGCAAAATAAGCAAGTGGTTATAAAGTATTCAATTTTTTAGGGAATATTCGTATGACGGCGCAACCATTTGTGGTCCCCATAACGGATAACTATCAGATGAAGAAAATTACAAGTTTGAGTTTTTATAAATAACGACGTAATGGTTACCGTTAACACTGTTGGAATACCCGGTGGTTAAAATACAAGATGTCGTGTGGTTCTTAATGATAGCTTTGCAGTATTGCGCGATATTTTGAAATTATTGATTCTTACGTAAGAAGTCACTACTCAATAATTGTTACAGTAATTACTGTTCAATATTTTATTTTATTGGTTCAATAATTACTGCGTTGATATTTTATATTATTATTTCAATAATTGTCACTGCACAGTATCTCCATTATCAGATCAATAATTCATATTATTTGAATAATATTATTAGATAGCATTATTGGTAATGTATAAGGATGTTCTGTCAAGGAAAGGGGTTTGGCCACCTAATTGCGCGCCAATAAGGAGAAATCCTTATCGGAAAGCCCCCTCTTTCCTGAAAACAACCTGGTTGTCATAATTGTGATTCTGTAATATTATTTGTGAATAATTAGTTATTGATTTATATGATAAGAAAATATTTATTTTATGTGGATATAAATGATGGATATATTTATTTTATGTGGTTATAAATGAAGGAATTAATGCTGAGGTGTTTTATCAGTATTTTATCGGAATGGAGGTTTTGAAAATCATCCGTATGTGGATTTCAGTCATTTTTTGTTTGAAATTTGAAAAAAATTGAACTTACAAAGTCGTAGAGAATTAAATTTCCTATGGAAAGCACATGAGATTCGAATTTTTCTGATAAAAGGGTTATTTATTATGAATTGTTGAAGTTTCGGAAAATAAAATATTTTTATTAAAAATATGGTGGGCCCCACTTTTGGTTGGTGAGTAATGAAATGTGCTGAAATTTAGTTTCAAAAGTGGTGGGTATGAATAGTAGTAGGTAAAGCCATCGGCAAAGCGAGTTAGTCTCTTTATGGCGTTTTAAGCATTTTTCTATAAATAGGGTGCTTAGTTAGAATTGAAAATCACACCAGAAACAAGTTTTTCTCTTTCTCTCGATATTATCGAGCGTATTTTGTGAGTATTTAGATACTTTGTAAGTTGTTATTCATCGGTCTGCAAGTTTCCTTGAAATTTTATAATGGATATTTCGATCGAAATCTTGATATTTTGAGGTAAGGGTGTTATTTTCTTCTAATGATGTTATTCTTTCAATATCATTATCTGAAATATTGGTATAAATTTTATTGTGGAATTTCTACCTTTTTTTGTGGGAGTTCTTATTCACGATATCTGTGACTATTCACGAATACTTACACTATTCAATAGAAAAATGAATTTTTTCCTTTTTGTCCAAGATGTTTATTATGGTTCTTATCTTTGATTGTATCCATGTTTTGATCTTTATTTTTGAATTACTCTTCACAATTGGTTATTATGGAGTATTTTTGAACTTGGATAAACTAAAGTACGAATCCCTAATCTTTGATCTTTTATCTTCTTTGGATTCGTTTTCTTTAAGATATTTTCATCATCCTCGGTCCTAAATAATGATATTACTTAATATCTTTGGCACGTAGTGCAAAAAGATGAATGATTACCTAATGAATATCTTTGGCCGTAGTGCAAAGATGAGCAGTGTTGAGATGAACATGACCCAACTCGTGATCTTAAAATGAATATCTTTGGCTGTAGTGCAAAGATGAATACTTGATTCAAGATGTATATTGATTGATATTCTGGGGATAAAATATTGATGATGGACTTTTAAATCTTAGAAGATAGTAGAATTCTTTCTCTCTTGACTCTTCTTAATGGATTGTTGTTTCATTGCAGTTGTTGATCTAAAACTTGTTATACATTATATTTTATCGATTTTTCCTGTTGAAGACTAATGATAATTTGTTGTATATTATCTTAGTCATAATATTCTTCTTTGGGCTAGTTGAAGCACCCTTTTCCTTTTCGTTCCATCGTTCTTTGAGGATGAGAGAATTTAGCGAGAACTAATAGGGGTATGGAGTGATGATTCAAGATAGTTATTTTGGTAGTCCTCACTATTTTGTAAAATAGTGTATCAATAATTATAATGAGGACTCTTACGAGTTTGTATCTTGTCTATTAGACAATATTTGTATTCAAACTCACGATATATATGTTGTCGTATTTTACGCGACAATTGTATTCTTGAAGTTATATTTCTTTACGTACCATGTATTTGGCGACTCGGAATGGTGATGTATACCTATTTTGGGGCGTCACATCGATGATAGAAAGACGTAGCTTTACAGGCTTAAATGGTTATTATCGGAGATTCGTGGAAGGATTTTCTAGAATCGCCACTCCGATTAACTCGGTGACTCGGAAGAAGATACAAAATATCTTGAGATGAGTTTCCAAGAGCTCAAGAGGAAACTCATTTCGGCACCTGTTCTGACAATACCATCTTATTCGGATGGATTTGTTATCTACAGCGATGCTTCAGGCAAAGGGTTAGGATGTGTTCTCATGTAACATGGGAAAGTCATAGCCTTTATGCCTCATGATAACTCAAAGAATATGAGAGGAATTATCCTACTCATGATCTAGAGTTAGCGTGATCGCCAGCGTTGAAGATCTGGAGACACTACACGTATGGGGAGAAAGTTGAGATCTATACAGATCATAAAAGCCTCAAATATTTCTTCACCCAAAAGGAACTCAACATGCGGCAACGATGTTAGCTCGAGCTATTGAAAGATTATGATCATACCATCCAATATCATCTTGGAAAAGCAAACGTGGTAGCTGACGCATTGAGTAGAAGATCATATGCGGGTACGAGTGCGATGTTATTAACACAAAGGCCCATCTTGTATGACTTGCAAAGGATGAAGATAGAGGTAAAGGCACCAAGTACCCACGTGATGATATCAAATATACGACTAGAACCGACTTTAATCGATAAAGTTAAAGCCGCTCAAGCTACGAACATGGAGATGATGCGTATGAAGAAGAAAGTGCAAGAATGTGTTATTCCAGAAGCAAGAATCGATGAAGAAGGAATACTTCGAGTCAACTCCGGACTTTATGTTCCTAACGATTCTAACTTGAAGCATAGAATCATGATGGAGGCACACAACACACCGTTTGCAATCCATCCTGGGAGTACCAAAATGTATCATGATCTTCGACATACATTTTGGTGGAGCAATATGAAGATAGAGATCGCAGAGTTTTATCTCGAGGTGTTTAACTTGTCAACGTGTAAAATCGGAGCATCAAGTGCCAAAGGGTCCATTTCAACCACTTGAGATTCTAAAATGGAAGTGGGAACACATTACCATGGATTTCTTTACGGGTCTTCGCAAGGTTTCTGAAGGCATAGATGCGATTTGGGTCTTGTTGATAGATTAACCAAGTCTGCCCATTTCTTGCCTATACGGGAGACTTATTCCCTTGAACGTCTTGCTAGTATGTACGTAAATGAAATTGTGAGATTGCATGGCATGCCAGTATCCATAGTTTCGGATCGTGACCCAAGATTCACTTCACGATTTTGGGTTAGCTTGCAGAAAGCTATGGGCACGGATTTCTGATTGATTCAAAGATACCATCCTCAAAGCGGATGGGCAATCGAAAGGACTATTCAAAATCTTGAAGATCTATTAAGACTCTGTGTCTTAGATTTCAAAGGGAGTTGGGATAAGTACCTATTATTGGTGGAATTCTCCTACAATAACAGTTATCAGGAAAGTATAGGTGTGGCTCCATTCGAGGTGTTGTATGGACGAAAGTGTCGCTCTCCAGTATGTTGGGGAGGTGGGAAAAGCAACGTTGTTGGGACTAGAGTTGGTACGCATAACTATAGAGAAGATCCAAATGATTTGACAACGTATATAAATGGCACAGGATCGACAAAAGAGTTGTGCAAATCTTCATCGAAAGGACGTGGAATTTAATATTGGGGATCATGTATTGTTACGTGTTGCACCATGGAAGGGAGTTACAAGATTTGGGAAGAGAGGAAAGCTCAATCCACGATTTGTTGGTCCATTTAAAATTCTTGATCGAATAGGAAATGTGGCCTATAGACTCGCATTACTTCCAAGCATGTCTCGTGTTCATAATATTTTTCACATATCTGTACTTTGTAAATATGTGAAAGATCCGAATCACATTATTGAGTTAGAACCGGACGAGATAGCAAAATATTTAACGTACGAGTAGATACCTATTAAGATCTTAGATAGGAAAGAGCATGTCCTACGCACTAAGGTTATACCATAAGTTAAGGTTTTGTGGAGGAACCATGTTATTGAAGAAATAATCTGGGAGTTAGAATCAGAAATGAAAACGAGGTATCCTCACCTTTTTGAAATACCAGATACGTACGTCAATTTCGAGGACAAAATTTCATAAGGAGGGGAGGTTGTAAGACCCCAACTTTTTATAAATAAAATCAAATTTCCTCTAATTATTATTGTGAATAATAAGGTGTTAATTTGATATAATGCTTTGGTAATGGGTGAAATGTGCAAATTTTGCAAAATAAGCAAGTGGTTATAAAATATTTATTGTTGTCGGGGAATATTCGTTTGGTCGTGGAATATTCTTGCTATCGGGGAATATTAAATTTACAGTAGTGACCATTTGTAAGGCTCCATAAATGAAAACTATCGGATGAAGAAAACGACAAGTTTAAGTTTTTACAAATAACGGCGTAGTTGTTACCGTTAACACTATTGGAATATCCGGTAGTTAAAATACAGTAATACGCGTGGTTGCACAGTAGTTGTGACTCCCCCAAAATAGGTATACATCACTCATTCTGAGTCGCCAAATACATGGTACTGAATACAAATACAAACTTAATTATACAACATGAGCTGTGAGTTTTAATATAAATATTGTCATCTAGACAGTATTCAAACTCAAAATAAGTCCTCATTACATTTATTGTCACACTATTTCACAAAATAGTGAGAACTACTAAAGCTACCATCTGGATCGTCACTCCGTTCCCCGACTATTCCCATCAATATTCTCATTTCCTGAAGAGAACAATGAAAGCAAAAGGTGAGCTCAACTAGCTCAGTAAGAAATATTATGACTAAAATAATGCAGAATAAATTATCGTTAGCCTTCAACAGTGTTAAAGCGATAAAATATAAAAAACATCAAGTTTAACTGCAGCGGAATAAGCAATACATTAGAAGTGTCAAGTAGAACATGAATTCTACTATCTTCTATGATTTAAAAAGTTTATCAACAGTTTTATCGTTGAGACTCAGCTTAATAAATAATCCACATCATCGAATCACCCCTGAACTACGGCTAAATATGTTCATTAGTGTCACGACCACAAATTATCCATGCACTACGGGCCAAGGATATTCGTGTTTTCACCGATGGTCATGATCATGCCAACAACTGTCCATCAATGTACTACGGGCCAATTAGGGCTTTTATCACATCTTTTGTAACATTACGGTCATGATTATAAGAATAATCACAGTCATAATCATACCAAGTCCATCTATGCACTACTGACAAAGATGACTTTCATATAACAATATAAGCATGAGGATGATGACAATGATATAGGAATTCAATTAAAATAAAGCAAAGGATAAATTTTTAAAGATTTATAAATTAATTTATTCAGAATTCAATAATGCCCAAATTGTCAACATGATACTGCTTTGTGGAGTAAAATTTAAGATTTATATTGTACCAAAAATAATTTGGACCGAAAACGAATCAATTTTTATCATGAATAGTACTCGGGGTGAATAGTACCCTGTGAATAGTACCCTGTGAATAGTACTCCAGCATGAAAAAAACTAAAACTTATCAAGAATGTCCAGAATAATATTTTTATGAAAAGATACTGGATGAAGCGCAAATATCAAGGATATTCTACTAATTTCATGGAGTATAGAAGCCAAAACTTTAACAAAATGAGTATAGAATTCGAAATCTGAAACGAAATAATATTACTTACATACTACAGAGTATGGAAGAAAATATTATTTCAAGCGAATAATAAACAAAAATAACATCCCTTACCTTGAAAAGAAGAGTATTCCAACTGTTATAGCGGGGATATTCTTGAAGAAAACTTTCACTATTTTCTACGCTCAATATTATAGAAGAAGAATTCTCTGATTCTGGTGTGATTTTCAATTCTAACTAAGCATCTTATTTATAGGAGAATGGAAGGATACTATTTAGGAAAAATCACGGACGCACAGTATATAAATTCGAACGAAGTTCACGGGTTTATCAATATTTGGTGCTGGCCAATTAGAAGAGAAAAAAAAAACTATCACATGACAAGTTAAGGACATTAACCAATGAGAAAATGGCCTTATTCATATATTTGATAGCATTATGGAATTTTTCAACCAATAAGGTGCAAGCTTTGAAAAAAACATCACATATCCTGCCAAACTTCATCCACCACCACCCACTCACCCACATTCACTGAACACACACATGTTATACATATATATATATATATTATATAATACATATATATATATATATATATATATTTTTTATAACTTCCTTCCGATTATTTAAAAAATGGGGGTCCAAATAATAAGAAAAATTTATAACAAATATTTCATAAAAATTCCTCAATATTTTTAACAACATTAATCATCATTATTATAATTCACAATATTTAACAACCAGGTCGTTCCCAGGAAAGAGGGGGCTTTCCAATAAGGATTTCTCCCTATTGGTGCGCAATTAGGTGACCAAACATCTCCTTAACAGAACTTCTAGACATCGTCAATATTGCAAATAATAATATTAATAACTTTGTAGTCTCAATTATTGATTTACTAATATATTAGATATTGACAATAATTGAATCAAATAATGTGAGATACTATGCAGCAATTACTGTAGCAATAATTGAACAAAATTGTGTGACTTCTCACGTAAGCATCAATAATCAATCTTGTGTCTATCGCTTTATGCAACCACACGTATTACTTTACTTTTCATCAGGGTAATTTAACGAGTTAACGGTAAAACTTCATAATTACTTTTATAAAAGATATTTACGTCATTTTCTAACTCAGATAATAATTCCTTTGTGGGGTCCACTAATGATTGTCTTGAGTAAATACGAATATTCCTGTTAAAACGAATATTCCCCGACCAATCGAATATAATATAACAACTTGCGTACTTTGCAAAATTTATAAATATTACCCACAACCTCCCCTTCTTATGAAAGTTAGGGTCTTACAACCTCCCGTTCTTATGAAATTTCGCCCTCAAAATTAGGGTACATACCTGGTATGACGAAGAGGTGAGGATACATTGATCTCATTTCAGATTCTAACTCCCGGGTCATTTCCTCAACATCGTGGTTTCTCCACAAAACTTTGACTTGAGGTATAACCTTGGAGCGTAGAATATGTTCCTTCTCATCCAAGATTTTAACAGGAACCTCTTCATACGTTAAATCCTCCGCTATTTCATCTGGTTATAACTCAATAATGTGGTTTGGGTCTTCCATATATTTACGTAACATGGATATGTGAAAAACGTTATGAACATGAGACATACTTGGCGGTAAGGCAAGTCTATAGGCTACAGTTCCTACTTGGTCAAGGATTTCAAATGGGCCAATGAATCGAGGATTGAGCTTTCCTCTCTTTCCAAATCTCGTAACTCCTTTCCATGGTGCCACACGTAACAACACATGCTCTCCAACATTGAATTCCACGTCTTTTCAATGAAGATCAGCATAACTCTTTTATCGATCTTGTGAGGTCTTTATACGTTGCCGGATCATTTAAATCTTTTTCGTAGTCATACGTACCAAATTCGGTCCCAACAACGTTGCTTCACCCACCTCGTCCCATCATACTGGAGAACGACACTTTCTTCCATACAACGCCTCAAATGGAGCCATGTCGATACTTGCTTGATAACTGTTGTTGTATGAGAATTCCACTAATGGCAAGAACTTGTCCCAACTTCCCTTGAAGTCAAGGACACAGAGTCTTAATAGATCTTCAAGAGTTTGAATAGTCCTCTCCAATTGCCCGTCCATTTTAGGATGATATGCCGAACTAAATCGTAAATCCGTGCCCATACCTTTTTGCAAACTAACCCAAAATCGTGAAGTGAATATTGGGTCTCGATCAGAAACTATGGATCTTTGGCATACCATGCGATCTTACAATCTCATTTATGTACATACTGAGCAAGGCGTTCAAGTGTATAAGTTTACCGTATAAGTAAGAAATAAATGATTCGATTCAATCTATCAACAATTACCCAAATTGCATCTATGCCTTGAGAAACCTTGGGAAGACCAGTAACGAAATCCATGGTAATGTGATCCCACTTCCATTCTGGAATTTCAAGTGGTTTCAATGGACCTTTTGGTACTTGATGCTCCGCCTTGACACATTGACTAGGAGTGAGCAAAAAACGGATAAAACCGAACTACCGAACCGAACCGAAATATTTTAACCAAATTATTTCGGTTTTTTGGTTTTTTTTACAATTTCGGTTATATCCAAATTATTATTCATTATTGATTCTGATTCACGGTTTTCAAAAAGCAGGTTATTCGGATGCGAATAACAAGAACATAATTATTAAAAATATTAATTTTATAATATTATTATTATCTCATTCGGCCATTCTGGAATCAGGAGTCCTAAGTCCTAACCTAACTACCTAAGTGACCGAGTCGGCTCCTAAGTTTCAGATCTGAGAATCCATTCTTCACTGTCTCTCGACAGTCGACTACTCCAGTACTCCTTGTCTCCCTTACGAGTTACGACTTCAGTTGCTTGCCTAGTTGCCTCTCGAGCTCGACAGACTCCTTTAATTTCAAAAGACTCTTGACTCTCTTACGACTTCTGTTGAACCACGTGGCACGCGGTCCATGCCTTCCGACTTCAATTGATTTCGGTATGTTTACTTCAAACTTCAGTTGATTTCGGTATGTTTACTTACATCTATGTTTGATTTGAACCCTTTTACGGGTATTCGATCTGATTTTGTTAGTTAGGACTTAGGGTTTTGATCTGATTTTTGTTGTATGACTGGCGACTGCCGACTGTAGTATTCAATCTATTTTTGCTCATTATTTCTCTTCATCTATCTTGTTTATTTCGATTTTCAAGGCATGTCTAGAACAACTTGATCAGTGCATATACATGTGGACATATATATAGAGATATAGATAAAGTAGAAGATATGTTAGTGAGTCCTAGAATAGCGTATACCAATTTTTTGAGATGCAATCATTTTCTGCAACTTGTTTGAGCTTATATTATGCAATCATTTTACCAATAGCTAGGACTAGGATTACATTTAGGGCTTCATATATGCTTTACTAGGAGTACTGTTGAATCATGAGACAGACAAAATGTATGATTTATATGTATGATTGATAGAAATCATGTGATTATACATCTAATTTTGGTTTTTTTTTGTTTGACATTTGTAGATGATGTCAAGTCTTTTAAATGATTTGCACATGGTGGATGATACGGACGAGCCTAACCTTGATGACCTTGATCCAATTGGAGATGGAAGAGAGGAAAATAACAGTGTTCCCACCAATACAGATCCCCGGTCAAAAGAACCCACGGCAAGTACAAAAACTATGGGACACTCAAAAAGTGTAAAGGGGCCAAGAAAAAGGATGGCACCTAGATCCAAGGTGTGGACTGAGGGGCACTTCATTCCCGTGAAAGATAAGGATGGTAACGTCATCAAAGGTAAGTGTACTTATTGTGAAAAAGAATTAGCTGCTGATTCATCCTCAAATGGCACTACTTCTTTAAGAAATCACTTTAGAACTTTTAAAAAGAATCCTATCAACATGGACAAATCTCAACCCCAACTTGTAGGGATTAAAGAGGGTGAGGGAGAGGGAGGGGCATGTGAGGGTACACTCACTTCTTGGAGGTTTTACCAAGAAGCGGTTAGGGCAGTCGTGGTTCACCATCTTATTATAGACGAACTTCCTTTCAAACATGTTGAGAAGGAGGGTTTTAAAAGACTTATGCAAGTTGTTTGTCCTAGGTTTCAATTGCCTTCATGTTTTACATTTGCTAGAGATTGTATTCGTTTGTATGAGAATGAGAAGAGTAAGTTGAAAACAATCCTTAGAAAACATTGTGAATGTGTTTGCCTCATAAGCTGACTCTTGGACTTCTAATCAGCGTTTGAATTATATGTATTATTCTTTGCTCATTTTATTGATGGCGGAAATTGCATAAGAAAATCTTGAATTTTGAACCATCACAAGTCATAAGGGGAAGGACATTGGGGAAGCGGTTGAGTCTTGTCTAATTGAGTGGGGACTTTCTAAAGTTATGACACTCATTTTATAGATAATGCTAGCTCAAATGATCTTTGCGGTGACTTACTTGAGAGATAGATGTACATACTGGAAAACCAATGTCTTAGGTGGTAAATTCATTCACATGAGATGTATAGCTCACATTATTAATCTTGTTGTGAATGATGGGTTGAAGTTGATTGAGAAATCTATTGAAACAATTAGGCGTGCAGTAAAGTATGCAAAAGCATCTCCAACTAGGGTCAAGTCATTTAAGGAATGTATTGAGTTTTGTGGTATTGAAGATAAGAAAGGCTTAAGTCTAGATTGCCCAACTAGATGGAACTCAACTTACTTGATGTTAAGTGCGGCCTTAAAATACCAGGAAGCTTTTGATCGATTTGGGTTTAAAGATCGTGGCTTTGAAAAAGAGATGGGGGGCAAAAATATTCCAACGGACTCGGATTGGAATAGGGCCAAATTGTTTGTTGGATTCTTAAAACATTTTTATAATCTCACTGTGCGTATTTTGGGCTCATCTTATGTCACATCAAATAATGCATTTCTTGAAATATGTGACACTTATATTATTTTGAATGATTGGGAAAGAAGCAATGACATAGAATTGCAAAAAATGGCCAAGGCAATGAAAATGAAATATGATAAGTATTGGGGACATGTTACAAAAATGAATATGTTGTTATATATTCCCGTTGTGCTTGATCCTCGGTATAAGTTGAGCTTTGTTCAATTTGGTTTAGGAAGAATGTATGGAAATGGTGAAATTGAAGTTGAAAATCCGTTGGAGGGTTTGGAAATCGATCTTCACTTTGATATTGATAATGAATATAGGAATTTAGAATATCAATCAAGTAATAAGGCCACTAGGATGGAGATTGCCGATGGTGTGAAGATATCAATGGAAGATCTATTTAATGAGTACAGGAAAAAGTATTCAACTCAAGAAAGTGGAAAATCAAGTTTAAGTAATATGTCAATGTCATCCCAAGGTTCTAGTTCAATGGAATCCCAAAATACAAATAGAATTACAGAAGAGTTCAAAAGGATTCGGACCGGAGTTATACTTGGAGACAAATCTGAATTGGACAAGTATTTAAGTGAAGATGTTGAAGAAGTTGATGAGACTTTCGATATTTTGGGATGGTGGAAAGTTAATAGTGCAAGATTCCCTATCCTTTGCGTATTGCCCGTGATGTGTTGGCTATTCCCATTTTCTTGTTGCTTGAGTCCGCATTTTAGCACGGGGGGCGCGATTCTTGATGCATTTAGGAGTTCATTGTCTCTAATATGGTGGAAGCTCTCATATGTTCTCAAGATTGGGTTAAAGTGAAGAATTGTATTGATGTGGAGGAAGATATCGACTTTCTTAGATAAATTTGAGTGTGGTAATAATTATTGTTTTTGTTTATTTTATTGAACTAATAAAACAATTGTTTTGTTGAAAATCATGTGTTTAATTATATTTTTCAATTTTCAAATGATATCGACTTGAGCCTTATTCTTAATGATGCCAATGTTTTCGTGACTCAACTTGATTAATGAGGTAAATTCGTCTCTCGATTCATCATTGCAATTCAATTTTAAGCATTTTGATTATAGTTTTGTCTTGTTTTTATGTGTCTATAATTTGATGCATTTGTATGTCATTTTTCCTTTTGCAGATTGAACTAATCCCAAGTGGAAATCTGCCTACTGGTTTATAAATATGTTAGGTATTAATTTAACAACTGTTTTCTCTATCACTTTCAGTTTTTCACAACTATTTCCTCTAGAGAAAGCAGTTTGTAATATATGCTATTAGTTTTGAATATCTATACACTTAAATTGGCAGAGTAGTTTGGTTAAAACTGACTGTGTAGTGACATTAATTCAGCTCAGAAGGTATTTGATGACTGTATCAAATTGGAATTAATGGAATTCAGTTTTGTTCAGTAAGGTCTGTGACTGGCTGATTTTATCATTAGGAAAAGGGAGATTAAGTTAAAGTGATTATTGGTGAATAATATAGGGTCTTGGACCAAACTGATTCCTAGAACATTATCAGGTAAGGTGCAACAAAATAGATTGTTATGTATGCTGTCAACTGACTGTTATGTATGCTGTCAAGTGTGGTAAATTTGTCAACTTTGTTCTTAAAATAGACTTTACCTAATTTCTGTTATGTATGTTGTCAAGTGTATGTAGCTTGATAGGGTTGCATTTTGTTTCCTTGTAGTAGTAGTATTTTTGTGATATACGAAAAAGTTTATCAAGGAAATGATAGTCACATTAGATAAGCAAACATGGTTTTGCCCATGGTTGTCTTTTGTTAACAGGGTGCTATGATGCAGATTGATGCTTGTTGATCTGATCGCTTGATTTGGAGCTTTGTTGATCTTTGAATTATTGATCTTAATCTTTGCTTGGAGAGGCGCTTGATTGGAACAGTTTGTAATATGCTTGTTAGGTGCTTGTAGGAGACTGCTAGACTGACTTACTGTAATAGACTAATAGTGTAATGACATGAACTTTGGGTTACTGCTTTGTGTTTGGGCTTGTTAGTTGTTGACTTGTTGCTGCTGTAATTTTTTAAAAGTGATACTGTAGGTGCTGTAATTTTTACTTTGTTGTTGGACAGTGTTAAACTATTAATTTGCTGAATTGCTGTAATTTTTACTTTGTTGTTGGATGCTGATTCAGTTTTTACCCGAATTACCAAAATTATAATTCGGGAATTCGGTATTCGTTAATACCAAATTTCAATTTTTGCTTCGGATAGTAAAATTAGCATTACTTTGATTTTCGGTTATAACTGAATAGTTTATTCGGTTCGGTTATAACCGAATGATCACTCCTAATGTTGACAAGTTAAACACCTTGAGATAAACTCCACGATCTCTCTCTTCATATTGCTCCACCAAAATGTATGTCGAAGATCATGATACAATTTGGTACTCCCAAAATTGATTACAAACGGTGTGTTGTGCGCCTTTATCATGATTTTATACTTTAAATCAAGGTCGTTAGGAACACAAAGTCTGGAGTTGACTCTAAGTATTCCTTCTTCATCGATTCTTGCTTCCGAGATAGCACCTTCTTACACTTTCTTCTTCATAACGCATCAGCTCCAGGTCTGCATCTTGAGCAACTTTAACTTTATCGATTAAAGTCGGCTCAACTCGTATATTTGCCATCATCACATTGGTCCCTGGAGTCTTTAACTCTATCTCCATCCTTTGCAAGTCATATAAAATGGGCCTTTGTGTTGACAATATCGCACTCGTACCCGTATATGATCTTCTACTCAATGCGTCAGCTACCACGTTCGCTTTTCCAGGATGGTATTGAATGGTATGATCATAATCTTTCAATAGTAAAAGCCAACTTCGTTGTCGTATGTTGAGTTCCTTTTGAGTGAAGAAATATTTGAGGCTTTTATGATCCGTATAGATCTCCACTTTCTCCCCATACAGATAATGCCTCCAAATTTGAAGTACGAAGACAACAGCTGCCAACTCTAGATCATGAGTAGGATAATTCCTCTCATATTCTTTGAGTTGTCGAGAGGCATAGGCTATGACTTTCTCATGTTGCATGAGAACACATCCTAACCCTTTGCTTGAAGCATCACTGTAGATGAAAAATCCCTCCGAACCAGATGGTATTGTCAGAACAGGTACGGAAATGAGTCTCCTCTTGAGTTCTTGAAAATTCTTCTCACATTCCTCATTTCTAACCAGAATTTTTTATCTTTAAAGTCGGTGATTTAATGGAGTAGCGATTCGAGAAAACCCTTCTACGAATCTCCAATAATAACTAGCTAAGCCGAGAAAGCTACGTACTTCGGTCACTGATTTAGGTTGCTCCCAGCTTTGTATTGCTTCAATCTTTGTCGGGTCAACAGATATTCCATGACTTGATACTACGTGCCCAAGGGATACTACTTCCTCAAGCCAGAACTCGCATTTCTTCAACTTGGCATAAAGCTTGTTTTCATGAAGCTTTTGGAGTATCAGCCTCAAGTGTTGCTCATGATCTTCACGGCTTTTGGAATATATGAGAATGTCATCAATAAAGACAACCACAAAATGATCCAAATATTCCTTGAATACTAGGTTCATCATATCCATGAAGGCAGCATGAGCATTAGTCAATCCAAAAGACATGACTAAGAATTCGTAATGCCCATACCGAGTTCTGAAAGCAGTCTTTAGAATGTCATCGGTTTTAATCTTTAACTGATGATAACTGGAACGAAGATCGATCTTTAAAAAGAATTTGGCGCCTTGCAACTGGTCAAACAAGTCATCAATGCGAGGCAACGGGTACCTATTTTTGATGGTGACATGATTTAACTCCCGATAATCAATACAAAGTCGCATACTCCCATATTTCGTCTTCACGAATAGAACAGGAGCACCCCAAGGGGACGTACTAGGATGAATGAAACCGATGTCTAATAATTCCTGCAGTTGGGTTTTTAACTCCTGAAGTTCAATAGGAGACATTCGATATGGGGCTTTGGAAATGGGTTTTGTACTAGGTTCAAGGTCGATACAAAATTTAATTTCACGCTCTGGGGGCAGGCCAGGAAGTTCTTTAGGGAATACGTCAGGAAATTTATTAACAATAGAAATATTATTCAAAACTGACGTATTTTTGTTTAAATCCGTGACATGAGCTAAGAAAGCTTGACATCCATTTTTCAACAAACGAATAGCTTTATGGCTTGAGATGACAATGATTGATTTTAATGGTTTGGTAGTTTGAATTCGCATAATAGGTTGGTTAGGAATATGAAAGCTAACATCAATTTTTACATGATGAGTAGTTAACCAATCAATCCCTAGAATTACGTCAAATACAAGTATTTTCAATGAAATAAGATTGACAGGTAATGTGAGGGTACCGATTTGAACCAAATAAGACTTATAAACAGTAGATGTAATGAAGGTTTCTCTCAACGGAGTTTCAACAGATAAGTCAAAGTCTAATTTCTCCGGAGTCAAATTTAAACGTTGAGCTTAACTAGGAGAAATAAAAGAATGGGTAGAGCCCATTATCAAATAAGGTATATACTTATTTAGAGTTTATGATAAGCTTACCCGTGATGACCTCGTTCGGGTTCCTTATTTTCAGGAGGTCACAACAAACGCTCTTGAATCTACTTGGTTTTGACTTATGCGGGATGGCATTTGGTGTCACCGTTCCAACTGAACTTGGCTTCTCTATATGATAAAATCTAGCTAGGTGACCTTCTCTTCCATAATTGTAACACATTTTGAATTTTATGCGCATGATTTGGTGATGTGTCCTCCCTCCGCATTTGAAGCGTATATGATACCGGTCGTTCTCTCCTTCCTTAACAACTTGGTCTTTGGTCTTTGACGTTTTTCCATCATTGTTGAATCTCATTTTCTTGAAATGTCTATTTTTACTGTCTTTGCTATGATTACCACCGAAGTGGTTACCATTTCTAGCATGTTAATTCCCTCCACGTTTGTTGTCACCGCTTCGATGACTGCTACCACTGGTATTATCATTTCTTGTTGCTTTTTCTTGGTTGAGTTGACTCGTTATCGCGCTTCAATAATCGCGAGCCCTATTTACAACATCCGAATACAAACACAATTTGTGAGAAATTAAGTATTGGACGTATCTCGGGTTTCAAACCTCTTAGAAACATCTCGCATCATTCTCTCCTCATTATCAACCAAGTGGGGACGAAAAGGACAACTCAAAGCAAACTTAACCCGTCTTGTGACACGGTCATATTATTCTCGCTCAACTTGATGAACTCTACCTCCTTCATGTGCCGAATACTTTTGGGAAAGTACTTGTCGTTGAGCGATTCTTGGAACTTCTCCCAAGATATTTTGAGTGCGGGCGGCGAGTGACGCTTACTGATTCCCACCAAGAATCTGCCTCCTCGCATAACATAAAGGTGGCAAAGGAACCTTTTGCTCTCGAGCATCCCAAGACATCAAATATCTTGGTTATCTGCTTTATCCACGTCTCCGCCTTAAGTGGCTTCGGTTCTCCAATAAACTCCGGTGGTCCCAGCTCCTCGAACTGCTTAGCGGTGACTGTCCGAGAGTTGCCAGTGTTTCCACCTGCATTTTGGACATGTGTCTCTCTTGCCCGATGTTGCATGAATTGCAGAAAGCCCCTAAACATTTCGTCGTTCATCCTTTGGTCAGTGTTATTGTTTGCATGAGGATTGTTGCCTTCCTGATGCACATTTTCCTGGTTATTGATCGTTGGTGATTCAACGGTCTCCTGTGCTCCATTGCTATTCTCAACATTCTCGGATGTCATTTTTAAATACTCCCACAAAACAAGGGTTAATTGACATGTCACATATTATCCCTATACTCTGACCGACCAATTAAATACCAAATAAACTTAGGTAGGTCATACTAGCAAATGAATTCCCTGTCTCTCCCTTCTAGTTCTTGTCTCACATCTCAGCCAGAGATCATATCCCTAAGCTTTGATACCAACTGTGACGCCCCCAAAATAGGTATACATCACTCATTCTAAGTGTAAGACCCCAACTTATTATAAATAAAATTGAATTTTCCTTTATTCATTATTCTAAATTAATAAGGGTTAATTTGATATAATTCTTTGGTTATGGGTGAAATGTGCAAAGTTTACAAAATAAGCAAGTGGTTATAAAATATTCATTATTGTCGGGGAATATTCGTTTGGTCGTGGAATATTCTTTTGGTGGGGCCCATAACGGAAAAGCGGTTGGATGAAGGAAAGCGACAAAGATTGAGTTTTATAAATAACGACGTAAATTATTACACAGATTAATTATTGTTGTTGGGTTACACGGTGGTTAAAATCTGATGTCTGGCGTTGTTGTTGTAAGTAATAACGGTATTACCTGATAAAGATTATTGAATTATTGATCCTTACGTAAGAAGGCCTTTACTCAATAATTATTACGGTAATTCTTTATTCAATATTATATTTTATTGATTCAATAATTCTTTGCGTTGATATTTTGTATCATTTGTTGTTTCAATAATTGTCATTACACAAGATTTTCCATTATCAAATCAATAATTCATATTATTTGAATAATATTATCGAGATAACATTATTGGCAATGTCTAGAAAGTTCATGCTCAAGGAGAGGTTTGGTCACCTAATTGCGCCAAGTAGTGAGAAATCCTTATTGGAAAGCCCCTCTTTCACAGGAGCGGCTTGGTTTGTCGATCTTGTGATTACGTAATATTATTTTTAAATAAGTAATTATTGATTATTATGATAAAGAAAATATTTATTTTATGTGGATATAGATGAGAAAATTTTTAATGTGACAATTGTTGAAAATTAATATTTTATCTTTTTCGATAAAATAATTCATTTAAATATATTATTTTAATAATATATTAACGGTGATATTTTTATAATGAATGTGGGATATATGAGTATATGAGGAGGTAGAGTATTTTGTGGCATTAAATGTTTAACATATGTTTTGTATGTCGGTGGACACAATTCTTCGACAAGAAAATTGATTATAGATCGTAAAATCGTCTGTTTGTGGGATTTTTGGTTGATTTTTGTTTGGAATTTGGAAAAATTTTCTTACGCAAAGTTGTAGAGAATAGAATTTCCCATGGAAAGGTCGAGTTTCAATTTTTTCGATAAGCGAGCTATTTTCTACTTAATTATTGAAGTTTTGGAAGATAAAATAATTTTATTAAATAATGGGTGGGACCCACTCTTGTTTAAACATGTGAAATTTCTTTGGAAATTGGGTCAAGGTTGGTGGTGGGTGAAGTGTTCAAATGGCATGCGAGAAATGTAATTTTAAATAATAATAATTTATTAATTTAGTCTCTTCAGGCGTTCTAACATTTTCCCTATAAATAGAGGACTAAGTTAGAATTGAAAATCACACGAAACAAAGTTTTGTCTCTTTCTCTCTCTAAATTATCGAAGCGTATTCTTGTGAGTAAACTTTGAGTGTTCTTTATCACGGTGTGGGTTTCACAAGACTTATCTAGAAATTCGGTAAGAAATACGGTTATTTTGAGAGTAAGGGTATTATTTTCTTCTTAAATGATATTTTTCTTCAATATCATTATGTCAAGTATTGGTGAACTTTTTATCAAATTTGGAACTTGTTGTGTTTGAGTTACTATTCACGATACTACAATGACTATTCACGATATCGATTAATTATTCACGAATACTTTGACTATTCATAAAAATAAAAAATTTCTTTTATCTATTCGGATACTAGCTTTGATTGTATCCATGTTTTGATCATTCTTGAATTTTACACCAATATGATTATTTTCAAGTATTTTTGGACATGGGTAAAACAAAGTACGTAATCCTTAATCCTTAATCCTTGTCATTTTGTTTCTTTGGATTCGTTTCTTTAAAAATGTTTTCATCATCCCTCGGTCTAAATGGTGATATAAATGAATATCTTTGGCACTGTAGTGCAAAGATGAAGCGATTAATCGATGAATATCTTTGGCATGGTGTAGTAAAAGATGAGCAGTATTATTGAGATGAACATGACCAATTGGTGATCTAAATGAATATCTTTGCCCTGTAGTGCAAAGATGATTAAAGATGTATATTGATTGTTATTACGAGGATAAACTATTGATGATGGACTTTTAAACCTTAGAAAGCGGTGAGAATTCTTTCTCACGTGACTCTTACAATGGATTGTTGTTTCATTGCATTTGTTGATCTAAAACTTGTTGTCTATTGTATTCTATTAGATTTTTTTCTGTTGAAGACTAACGATAATTTGTTGTATATTATCTTAGTCATAATATTCTTTATTGGGCTAGTTGAGCTCACCCTTTTCCTTTTTGTTCCATTTTTCTTCTCGAGGAGGTGAGAACACAGCAGGATCGAGTCTGGGGTATGGAGTGATGGTTCTAGGAAGATATTTTTATTTATCCTCACTATTTACGTAAAATAGTGTATGAATAATTAATGAGGACTTATTTGGGTGTGTATATTGTCTAGAAGACAATATTTGTATTCAAACTCACAGATTGTATTGTCGTATTCTACACCGACATCTGTATTGTCAAAGTTGTAGTTTGCTTTCATACCATGTATTTTGGCGACTCAGAATGGGTGTTGTATACCTATTTTGGGGGCGTCGCGGTTGGTATCGAGCTTAGGATATGATCTACGGCGGAGATCGGGGAATAGAACTAGGAGGGAGAGGCGAGTAAATCCTTGCTAGTGTGTCCTACTAAGCTTATTTGTTGGTCGGTCGTAATATAGGATATTATGTGATATATTAATTTGTTTAATTAACCCTTGTTTTATGGCGGTATTTAAGAATGGGCTGCTGAGAACGTTAACAATGGAGTTTATGAGGCGCGGAGACGCCTGCAGTACTCACCAACGAGGAGAAGCGTCTGCAACAGTGGCAATGTTCTCCCGTGAACAACGCCTTGTTGAGCAAATGATGAGCAGCGGGATGTTTAGAAGCTTTTGCGGTTCATGCAAAATCGCAGACGAGGAGACTCGTGTACAAAATACGGGGGAAATGATAGTAACGTGCGGTTTGTCACGGCTAAACAATTCAAAGAGTTAGGACCACAGATTTCCATGGAAAGCCGGATCCGATCAAGCGTAAACGGGTCAAGCAAATTACCAAGATATTCGATGTCGTGGGGTGCACGGAGAACGAGAGGTTCCATTCGCCACCTTATGTTTCGTGGTGAAGCGAGACATTGGTGGGAATCTGCGAAGGCGTACCACCAGAATCTTGCTTAACATGTCTTGGGAAAGATTTGAAACTGTTCAATGAAAAGTACTTTCCGAAAGTATTCGTCATATGAAGGAGTAGAGTTTATTAGACTCGAGCGAATGTAAGAACAACATAGCGGTGTCTCGATGCGAGGCAAGGTTCGCAGAATTATCGAGTTTGCACCTCATTTGGTGGAGAATGAGGAACGAATGACGCGTATGTTTCGAGAGGTCTAAAACCGGAGATTCGTCAATACCTTATCTCTCATAAATTTTCTCCGTATTCGAGATGTTGTCAGCGAGGGCTCCGCTTATTATTAGGCGAGATAGTGAGTATACTCAACCGAGGGGACCACAATCGGGGTAGTCATCATCGAGCGATGATAACCGGCGAGGAGGAAAGAATACGGACTGAAAAGCGGTAACCACTCGGTGGTAATCGTGGACATGATAATAGGAGAGGTGACTCAAGTGGAAATTTCTGTAAAGAGAAGATTCAATAATGACGGGAAGATATCAACGGAAGCACCAAAGACCAACAACAAATGCTAGGGGAGGAGAACGGATCGCTTGGTTAGATGTTACAAATGCGGGAAGGAGGGACATATCACCAAAATATCCCACAACAATCCAAGGTATGTTACTGTTGTGGAAAGGAAGGCCACATCGCTCGAGATTATACTATCGCGAAACCAAGTTCGCAGAGAGTGGTGATTCCAAGGGTCATTAGGATAAGTCGAAATCGGCCGGTTCTGGAAGAAGCGTTTGTCGTATTGGACAAAACGTGAGGAACCCAAACGAGGTGATCATCACGGTAAGCTAATCTTGAATTCTTGCGAAGTTTATACCTTACTAGAATCTGGGTTCTACCCATTCTTTTATCTCTCCGCTTGTGCTCAGCGTTTAAACTTGACTCGGGAGAAATTAGATTTTGATTTATCTGTTGAAACTCCGTTGGGTGAAACCTTCGTTACATCTACGGTTTATAAATCTTGCATGATCCAAGTTGGCACTATCACATTACACATGCTGATCTTATCTCTTTAAAGATACTTGCTTTTGATGTGATTTTAGGAATTGATTGGTTAACCACTCATCATTGCCAAAATTGATTGTTTTCGTAAGGTTGTTAGTTTTCATATTCCTAACCAACCCGTCATGCAATTCAAACCACTAAAATCGATCCTTTCATCATATATCAAGCCACAAAGCTATTCGTTTATTGAAAAATGGATGTCAAGCTTTCTTAGCCCATGTTATGGATTTGAATAAAGACAAGTCGATTTGAATAATATTTACGTGGTTAGAGAATTCACGATGTATTTCTCAAGAGCTTCCTTGGTCTACCCCCGAATGTGATGTTGAATTCTTTATTGACCTTGAGGCAAGCATAAAGCCCATTTCTAAAACCCCATATCGAATGGCTCTATTGAACTTCGAGGAGTTAAAAGTCCAACTACGTGGAGTTATTAGACATCGGTTTCATTAAATCCTAGTAGGTCTCCTTGGGGCTCTCTATTTTATTACGTAAAAAGAAGAAAGAGGCGGGAGTATGCGACTTTGTATTGATTATCGAGAATTGAACCATGTCACCATCGAGAATAGGTATCCATTACCTCGCATTGATGACTGTTCGACCCGATTATAAGGAGCGCAATTCTTTTCAAAGATCGATCTTCGATTACGGATATCATCATTTGAAGATTAAAGCGAGGATATTCCAAAGACGGCATTCGAGGACTCGTCACGGGCATTATGAATTCTTGGTCATGTCTTTTGGATTGACTAATGCTCCCCGCCGCTTTCATGGATATGATGAACCGTGTATTTAAGGAATATTTGGATCGATTCGTTGTTGTCTTTATTGATGACATCCTCATCTATTCCAAAAGCCGTGAAGATCATGAGCACCATTTGAAATTTGGTACTACAAAGACTTCGTGAACACAAGCTTTATGCCAAGTGAAGAAATGCGAGTTCGGCTTGAGGAAGTAGCATTCCTTGGGCACGTGGTGTCAAAACAAGGAGTATCTGTTGACCCGTGAAGATTGAAGCAATACAAAGTTGGGAACAATAGAAGTCGGTGGATCAAGATGTGACTTTACGGGCTTGGTTGGTTATTATCGGAGATTTGTGGAAGGATTTTCTCGAATCGCATTACTCTGATTAACTCGGTGACTCGGAAGGATGCAAAATTCTTATGGGGCGAGGAATGCGAGAAGAGCTTCCAAGAGCTCAAGAGGAGACTCATTTCGGCACTGTTACGACAATACCATCCGGTTCGGATGGATTTGTTATCTCTGACGATGCTTACGGCAAGGGGTTAGGATGTGTTCTCATGCAACATGGGAAAGTCATAGCCTTTATGCCTCACGACAACTCAAAGAATATGAGAGAAATTATCCTACTCATGATGGAGTTAGCGGCGATCGTGTTCGCGTTGAAGATATGGAACACTACTTATGCGGGGAGAAAGTAGAGATTTATACGGATCATAAAAGCCTCAAATATTTCTTCACCCAAAAAGAACTCAACATGCGGAAAGCGACGTTGGTTTGGAGTCATTTAAAAGATTACGATCACACTATTGATATCATCCCGGAAAAGTTAACGTAGTGGTAGCGCATTAAGTAGAAGATCATATGCAAATCTGAGTGCGATATTGTCAACGCAAAGGCCCATTTTGTATGACTTACAAAGGATTGAGGTAGAATTAAAGACTCAGGGACCCACATAATGATGGCGAATATACAAGTAGAACCGACTTTAATCGATAAAGTTAAAAGCTGCTCAAGCTACGGACACAGGGGTGCGTCGTATGAAGAAGAAAGTGCAAAAAGAAGGAGCTATTCCTAAGCAAGAATTGATGAGGAAGGAATACTTGAGTCAATTCTAGACTTTGCGTTCTAACGATTTCGACTGAAGCATAAAATCATGATGGAGGCACACAACACCCCATTTGCAATCCATCCTGGGAGTACCAAAATGTATCATGATATTTGACATACATTTTGGTGGAACAATATGAAGAGAGAAATTGCGGAGTTTATCTCAAGATGTTTAACTGTCAACGTGTAAAGGCGGAGCATCAGTGCCAAAAGGTCCATTGCAACCACTTGAGATTAGGAATGGAATGGGAACACATTACTATGGATTTTTATTCTGTGTCTTCCCAAAGTTTCTCAAAGGCGTAGATGCAATTTGGGTTATTGTTGATAGATTAACCAAGTCGCCCATTTCTTTACCGTCTGTGAGACTTATCCCCTTGAACGTCTTGCTCAGTATATCGTGAATGAGATTATGCGATTGCATGGCATGCCAGTATCCATAGTTTGGATCGTGACCGAGATTCACTTCAAGATTTTGGGTTAGCTTGCGAGAAAACTACAAGGCGAGGGATTTACGATTGATTCAAAGATACCATCCTCAAAAGCGGACGGACAATCGAGAGGACTATTCAAACCCTTGAAGATCTATTAAGACTCGTGTCCTAGATTTCAAAGGAAGTTGGGATAAGTACCTACCACTTTGGTGGAATTCTCCTACAACAACGATTATCAAGCAAGTATAGGCATGGCTCCATTTGAGGCGTTGTATGGGCCGAAAATGTCGCTCTCAAAGTATCTTTGGGACGAGGTGGGAGAAGCAACATTGTTGGGACCGAAATTAATACGCACGTACTACGAGAAAAGATCAAATGATTCGACAACGTATTCAAACTTCACAAGATCGACAAAAGAGTTATCTTTGATCTTCATAGAAAGGACGTGGAGTTTAATATTGGAGATCATGTATTGTTACGTATTGCTCCATGGAAAGGAGTTACAAGATTTGGGAAAGAGGAAAGCTCGATCCAAGGTTTGTTGGTCCATTTGAGATTCTTGACCGAATAAGAAGCGTAGCTTTATAGACTCGTGTTACCTCAAGTATGTCTCGTGTTCACAATGTATTCCACATATCTATGCTTCGTAAATATGTGAAAGACCCGAACCACATTATTGCATTAGAACCGCACGAGATATTTGAAGATTTAACCTACGAGGGAGATACTGTTGAGATTTTGGATAGGAAAGAGCATGTCTTACATACGAAGGTTATACCACAAGTTAAGGTTTTGTGGAGAAACCATGCAATTGAGGAAATGACATGGGAGTTGGAATCGGAGATGAAAGCGAGGTACCTCACCTATTCGATATACCAGTATCGTCACGTCAATTTCGAGGGACGAAATTTCATAAGGAGGGAGGTTGTAAGACCCCAACTTATTATAAATAAAATTGAATTTTCCTTTATTCATTATTCTAAATTAATAAGGGTTAATTTGATATAATTCTTTGGTTATGGGTGAAATATGCAAAGTTTACAAAATAAGCAAGTGGTTATAAAATATTCATTATTGTCGGGGAATATTCGTTTGGTCGTGGAATATTCTTTTTGTTCGGGAATATCCAAATGACTTAGCTAGATCATTAGTGGACCCCATAATGGAAAGCGGTTGGATGAAGGAAAGCGACAAAGATTGAGTTTTATAAATAACGACGTAAATTGTTACCGAATTAACTTTGTTGGGTTACACGGTGGTTAAAATCTGATGTCTGGCGTGGTTGCATAGTAGCTACGGTATTATTGCGAAGATTATTGAATTATTGATCCTTACGTGAAGAAGGCACTACTCAATAATTGTTACGATGAGTTCTTCGTTCAATATTATATTTTATTGATTCAATAATTCTTTGCGTTGATATTTTGTATCATTTGTTGTTTCAATAATTGTCATTTACGGTATTTTCCATTATCAAATCAATAATTCATATTATTTGAATAATATTATCGATAACATTATTGGCAATGTCTAGAAATTTACGCTCAAGGAGAGGTTTGGTCACCTAATTGCGGCGTCGAAAGGAGAAATCCTTATTGGAAAGCCCCATCTTTCTGAGGAGCGGCACGGGTTGTGAGTAATCTTGTGATTACGTAATATTATTTTTAAATAAGTAATTATTGATTATTATGATAAAGAAAATATTTATTTTATGTGGATATAGATGGAGAAAATTTTTAATGTGACAATTGTTGAAAATTAATATTTTATCTTTTTCTGATAAAATAATTCATTTGAATATATTATTTTAATAATATATTAACGGTGATATTTTTATAATGAATGTGGGATATATGAGTATATGAGGAGGTAGAGTATTTTGTGGCATTAAATGTTTAACATATGTTTTGTGTGTCGGTGGACACAATTCTTGATAGAAAATTGATTATGTAATCGTAAAATCGTCTCAGTTTGTGGATTTGGATTCAATTTTGTTTGGAATTTGGAAAAATTTTCTTACGCAAAGTTGTAGAGAATGGAATTTCCCATGGAAAGTCGTGAGTTTGAATTTTACGATAAACGAGCTATTTTCTACGAATTATTGAAGTTTAGGAAGATAAAATAATTTTTATTGAATAATGGGTGGGACCCACTCTTGTTTTGAACATGTGGGCTGCTGGAAATTGGGTCAAGGTTGGTGGTGGCTGAAGTGTTCAAATGGCATGCCTAGAAATGTAATTTTAAATAATAATAATTTATTAATTTAGTCTCCTTTGGCGTTCTAACATTTTCCTATAAATAGAGGGCTAAGTTAGAATTGAAAATCACACCGAAACAAAGTTTTGTCTCTTTCTCTCTCTAAATTATCGAAAGCGTATTCTTGTGAGTAGACTTTGAGTGTTGCTATATCTATGCGGGTTTTACAAGACTTTATACCGAAATTCGATCGGAAATACGGTTATTTTGAGGTAAGGGTATTATTTTCTTCTTAAATGATATTTTTCTTCAATATCATTATGCCAAGTATTGGTGAACTTTTTATCAAATTTGGAACTTGTTGTGTTTGAGTTCTTATTCACGATATCATGACTATTCACGATATCTGACACTATTCACGAATCTGGCCTTTATTCAAGAAAAATAAAAATTTTCTTTTTATCTATTCGGATACTAGCTTTGATTGTATCCATGTTTTGATCATTCTTGAATTTTACACCAATATGATTATTTTCAAGTATTTTTGGACATGGGTAAAACAAAGTACGAATCCTTAATCCTTGTCATTTTGTTTCCTTTGGATTCGTTTCTTTAAAAATATTTTTCATCATCCTGGTCCTAAATGGTGATATAAATGAATATCTTTGGCTGTAGTGAAAAAGATGAGCGATTAATCGATGAATATCTTTTGCTTTGTAGTGCAAAGATGAGCAGTGTTGTTGAGATGAACATGACCAATTGGTGATACAAATGAATATCTTTGGCACCGTAGTGCAAAAGATGATTAAAGATGTATATTGATTGTTATTATAGGGATAGACTATTGATGATGGACTTTTAAACCTTAGAAGGCGGTAGAATTCTTTCTCTACGTGACTCTTCTAATGGATTCTTTGTTCCATTGCATTTGTTGATCTAAAACTTGTTGTCTATTGTATTCTATTAGATTTTTTTCCTGTTGAAGACTAACGATAATTTGTTGTATATTATCTTAGTCATAATATTCTTCTTTTGGGCTAGTTGAGCTCACCCTTTTCCTTTTTGTTCCATTTTTTCTTCTCGGGAGGTGAGAACATAGCGAGGATCGAGTCGGGGTATGGAGTGATGGTTCTAGGAAGATATTTTAGTATATCCTCACTATTTTCGTAAAATAGTGTATGAATAATGAATGAGGACTTATTTGGGTGTGTATATTGCAGAAGACAATATTTGTATTCAAACTCACGGTTGTATTGTCGTATTCTACACGACATATGTATTGTCAAAGTTGTAGTTGCTTCTTATATCATGTATTTTGGCGACTCGAGAATGGGTGTTGTATACCTATTTTGGGGTGTCACACTAAGTCGCCAAATACATGGTATGTAATACAAATACAAACTTAAATATACAACATGAGTGTGAGTTTTAATACAAATATTGTCTTCAAATGATATTCAAACTCAAAATAAGTCCTCAATACATTTATTATCACACTATTTCGCAGAATAGTGAGACTACTACTAATGCAACATTCGGACCGTCACCTCGGTTCCCGACTAGTCCCGGCTATATTTTCATTTTCTGAAGAGAACAATGAAAGCAAAAGGGTGAACTCAACTAGCCCAGTAAGAAATATTATGACTAATATAATGCAGAATAATTTATCGTTAGCCTTCAACAGTGTTAAACTGATAGAATATAATAGACAACAAGTTTAACTGCAGCGGAACAAGTAATTCATTAGAAGAGTTAAGTAGAGCATAAAATCTACTATCTTCTATGATTTAAAAAGTTTATCAATAGTTTTATCACTGAGACTCAGCTTAATAAATAATCCACATCATCGAATCACCCCTGCACTACGGCTAAGGATATTCATTAGCATCATGACCACAAATTATCCATGCACTACGGGCCAAGGATATTCGTATTTTCACCGATGGTCATGATCATGCCAACAACTGTCCATCAATGCACTACGGGCCAATGAGGACTTTTACCACATCTTTTGTAACATTACGGTCATGATTATACCAAATAATCTCTGGTCCTAATCATACCAAGTCCATCTATGCACTACGGCCAAAGATGACTTTCATAACAATATAAGCATGAGGATGATGACAATGATATAAGAATTCAATTAAAAGAAAGCAAAGGATAGATTTTTAAAGATTTATAAATTAATTTATCCAGAATTCAATAATGCCCAAATTGTCAACATGATACTGCTTTGTGGAGTAAAATTCAAGATTTATATTGTACCAAAAATAATTTGGACCGACAACGAATCAATTTTAATCATGAACAGTACTCCGGATGAATAGTACTCGAGTGAATAGTACTCCGGCATGAAAAAAACTAAAACTTATCAAGAATGCCAAGAATAATATTTTCATGAAAAAATACTAGATGAAGCACAAATATCAAGGATATTCTACTAATTTCATGGAGTATAGAAGCAAAAACTTTAACAAAATGAGTATAGAATTTGAAATCTGAAACAAAATAATATTACTTGCATACTACAGAGTATGGAAGAAAATATTATTTCAAACGAATATTGAACAAAAATAACATCCCTTACCTTGAAAAGAAGAGTATTCCAACTGTTATAGCTGGGATATTCTTGAAGAAAACTTTCACTATTTTCTACGCTCAAAGCTTTCTAAAACTCGAAAGAAATACGCTCAATATTATATAAGAAACATTCTCTGATTCTGGTGTAATTTTCAATTCTAACTAAGCATCCTATTTATAGGAGAATGGAAGGATACTATTTAGGAAAAATCACGCACGCACAATATATAAATTCGAACGAAGTTCACGGGTTTATCAATATTTGGTGCTGGCCAATTAGAAGAAAAAAAAAACTATCACATGACAAGTTAAGGACATTAACCAATGAGAAAATGGCCTTATTCATATGTTTGATAGCATTATGGAATTTTTCAACCAATAAGGTGCAAGCTTTAAAAAAAACATCACATATCCTGCCAAACTTCATCCACCACCACCACCCACTCACCCACATTCACTAAACACACACATGTTATACATATATATATATATATATATTATATAATACGTATATATATACTTTATAACTTCCTTCCGATTATTTAAAAAATGGATATATGGGGTTCTAAATAATAAGCAAAATTTACAACAAATATTTCATAAAAATTCTTTAATATTTTTAACAACATTTATCATCATTATTATAATTCGCAATATTTAACAATCAGGTCGTTCCCAGGAAAGAGGGGACTTTTCAATAAGGATTTCTCTCTATTGGCGCGCAATTAGGTGACCAAACATCTCCTTGACATTCTAGACATCGTCAATATTGCAAATAATAATATTAATAACTTTGTCATCTCAATTATTGATTTACTAATATATAAAATATTAACAATAATTGAATTAAATAACGTGAGATACTATGCAGCAATTACTGTAGCAATAATTGAACAAAATTGTGTGATTTCTCATGTAAGCATCAATAATCAATACCGTGTGTTACTGTGCAACCACGCGTATTACTGTACTTTTCATCACCGGATAATTTAACAGTTAACGGTAAAACTTCCGTCGTTAGTTTTATAAAAAGATATTTATTTCGTTTTTCTAACTCAAATAATAATTCCAATTGTGGGGTCCACTCAATGATTGTCTTAGTTATTTAATATTCTCAAAACCAATCGAATATAATATAACAACTTGCATACTTTGCAAAAATTTATAAATATTACCCACAACTATAACATTATATCACATTCACTCCTTAATATTCAAAAATAATATTTATAGAAAATTCATCTTTATTCATAAAAGTTGGGGTCTTACAGTAGCACACGGTATTGCACGGTATTTTTGAATTATTAATTCTTACGTAAGAAGGCACTACTCAATTATTGTTACAATAATTATTGTTCAATATTTTATTTTATTGATTCAATAAGTGCTACGTTGATATTTTATTATATTATTGTTGTTCCAATAATAGTCACTCCACAATAACTCCACAATATCTCCATTATTAGATCAATAATTCATATTATTTGAATAATATTGTTAGATAGCATTATTGACAATGTCTAAGGAAGTTCTGTCTAGGAAATGGGTTTGATCACCTAATTGCGCGCCAATAAGGAGAAATCCTTATCGGAAAGCCCTCCCTTTCCTAGGAACAACCTGGTTGTCATAATTGCGATTCTGTAATATTATTTATGAATAATTAATTATTGATTTATATGATAAGGAAATATTTATTTTATGTGGATATAAATGATGGATATATTTATTGTGGTTATAAATGAAGGAATTAATGCCGAGGTATTTTATCGATTATTTTTGTCGGAATAGAGTGTTGAAAATCGTCTAGTATATATAGATTTGGTCATTTTTGTTTGGAATTTGGAAAAACTTAAATCTACAAAGTTGTAGAGAATTTAATTTCCTATGGAATGGACATAAAATTCGTATTTTTATGATAAAAGGGCTATTTATTATGAATTATTGAAGTTTCGGAAATAAATATTTTTTATTAAAAATATAGTGGGCCCCACTTTTGGTTGGTGAGAAATGTGCTAAAATTTTATTTCAAAAGTGGTGGGCGTGAATAATAGCGAGTAGTAAAGCCATCGTAAAGTGAGTTATGTCTGCTATGTAGGCGTTCTAAGCATTTTTCTATAAATAGGGTGCTTAGTTAGAATTGAAAATCACACCTTTAATCATATGCTTTTTCTCTCTATTATCGGCGTATTTTGTGAGTATTTAGATACTTTGTGAGTTGTTATTGGCTGTGAAGTTTCCTTGACGCTTATACGATATTTCAATAGAAATCTTGTTATTTTGAGGTAAGGGGTGTTATTTTCTTCGTAAATGATATTATTTCCTTCAATATCATTATGCTGAAATATTAATATGAATTTATTATGGAATTTCTACCTTTTTCATGTCAGGGTTACTATTCACGTATACGACACTATTCACGTATACTACCTTTTCAAGTTATAATATTTAATTTATCTACTAAATATAAATTTGTATACTATAATCTTTATTTAACTTGATCTAAGTAATTAAATTATGAACTTGTGAAATAAATAACATAAATGTCAAAAAATGAAAATAAAATCATACACTTTTTGTGAATTAAATTTCTCAATGATTAAAATTTGCGTGATATATATTCAAATATATTTTTTTGTAATTAAAAAGTAAATTTTTAATCCCATAAAAAGTACAAATTAACATAATAAAATTATAAATATTTTTAATATTAAATTTACTTAAAACAAATTTATTATTATAGAAGCGAATCTTATTATTCATATTAAAATTTATATTAATTATTTTTCTCATATATTAAACTAAACATAAAGTCACACTTAAACATAATTATTTACAATAAAAATGATAAATATTGTTACTTAAAAAATATATTAAAAGAAAAATCTTTTTACAACTTAAATATAAATATATTATTATATTTTCTTTTATTCAACATTGCACAAAAACAACACCAATTGTATATTAAAAAATGTAATCAAAATCATAAACATCCCAAATTTTGACATATACTCAAGAAAATTTAACATATAAAAATTATAATATGAAACTAAGAATTTAAATAATAATTTTTGTTGTTAAATACCAAAAACTAAACTATCAACATATTCAATCACTCTAATTAGAATAACTCTATTAATAATTTAATTTAAAAAATTTAATATTTGTATCACTTTATCCAAAAAATATGTGTTAGTTAAACTAAATTAATTTTATTATAAGTTAATAACAATTTAAATGAGATAGTGTTAATAACAAACAAAACTATAATTAAAATGTATTGTATTAAAAAAAGGATAATAAAACATATATATATATATATTATTTAGGAATTAAAATTTGATAACATACAAAAGTAAATATGTAATTTTATCTTTTTAATCAACTCTAAAAATTTGCAAGGTACTAAACATTACTTAAAAAATTAGAGGAGATATGAGTGTTATTATGATTATCTAGAGAGGGTGTCACTGTATTGTACTCTTTTTGATATTTCCGCATATGGAACTCACTCATTTGTTAATCATGTCTATTTTCGTATGTGGGACCCATTTTTTAACCATATCAAAAAGTGTTTCAAAATATCGATTTCAATAATTAATATTTCCATAATATTTTTTAATATTTCTACACGTGAGACCATTTTTAAAACAAAATAATATTAATATATGATCAAAAAATAACACACATGTAAAAATATTAATTTCCTAAATTATTTTCTTTCTAGAAGGGGGAACCTCAATAAAAATACAACACTTCCCTACAAACTTACAAAAATATGAGTATATATTATTATTATATACATATATAAAAAAAAGTACTAGTAGATGTTTTGGAAGGGCAAACAATCATACTTTGATACTCCCTCCTACACATTTTCCACATCGCATCTCTTCCTTTTTTTAGTTACTGACACTCACTGTGTCTGTTACTACTTACTGTACTTTCTCTCTCCTCAATCTCTCTCACACTCGATACACCACTGTTTTCTTCTTCTTCGTTAACCTCCTCCACATGTCTTCCATCGCCAAAAAATGCCAATTTTCTCTCTCTAAAACTTTTCTCTCTCTTCTTCCCAATGGAACCTGACAATCGGCCGTTATTTCTTATATATATACACTCACTTCTCTCGTTCTCTAACTGATCCCTTAGCACTAGAGAAATTAAGCAATACAAATGGTGGTGGGTATAATGCAAATACTCATAATTTGACTATCTGCTTTATTCTTCTTTTTCTTCTTATTCATACTTCCCTTTTGATTAGCCATTAGCCGTTACATTTACAGATTAAGACAATTTCACCGGTCTCTGAATTTCTGTGTCTCTTTCTATTTGGGTCTTTGCCAAGTTCAGATTATCCGGATCCGATCTCTCCGTTTCCCTCTATATAGTTAACCCCTTTTCATTTTCATTGCTCTACTAGTTAACTTCTGGGTTTTTCGAGAAATCAATTTCTGAAACTAATTGAAGAGGAGAGATGTTGGATCTTAATCTTAATATTGATGCAGTCTCTGTTGATTCGATTTGCGATGAAAGTAGTGCGCCCAAATCACTCACGGCGATTGAGAAGGTTCTAAATGTTTCCGCCGGAGTTCAGAGAGACGATTCCGGGACTTCTGTTTCCTCTGTAGTCAACGCCGACGAAGCTCGGGCGAGTACCGGAGGAGACGCTGACTCCAGCTCTACTTTCAATTTCGACATGGTCTTCAACAAATCCAAATGTGGTACTTATATTGACAGTTCGGCTCCGTCGACTGAGTTAGTTACGAGGCAGCTTTTTCCGGTGAACGGAGGAGGGAGGAACTACGAGTTTGGTTCAAAATCTACATCGGCAACGTCGTTGCTAAGGCCGCAGTGGTTGAATCTATCGGTTCCGGAGCCGGCTCCTGATCATCAGTTGAAAATTTTTGAGGATCAGAAGCCACCGCCGCCGCAGACGCAGGTGAGGAAAAGCCGGAGAGGTCCCAGGTCTCGAAGCTCGCAGTATCGTGGCGTTACATTTTATCGGAGAACCGGTCGATGGGAATCACATATCTGGTATGAATTGGTTGTATATATTTTTCGATCGAGATTATATATCATAATGTTTGTATATACAGAGGATTATGCTTATGATGAGATTTAGATTACATCTGTGCATACATCTAATAGATGTTGAATGGAATGCTCAAGTATATAATTGAATTTTAGATTAGGGTTTAATTTTGGAAATTTTGCTCATATGATGTTCATTGAATTTTTTGTTTGTGCAGGGATTGTGGGAAACAAGTTTATTTGGGTAAGCAGTTGATTTATTTGCTTGGTTTTCATGCAAAATTAGTTTCCAAATTTATTGGTGAGGGATTATTTAGGAAGAATTATGTTGATTGTTGGTGTTCTGTTTGTAATTTTGTCTTGCTTTTATTTTTCAGGTGGATTTGACACTGCTCATGCTGCAGCAAGGTGAGTTTTTATTTTTTGACTGGGAAAAACCTTGATTTAGACTTCAATTTTTATTCAATTGTTTGAGTTTGCTCAAGTTTGACTATTGCAATTCAGAGCATATGATCGGGCTGCAGTTAAGTTCCGGGGAGTTGATGCTGATATTAATTTTACTATAAGTGACTATGAAGATGATTTGAAACAGGTAAGAGTAACAGAGATCACTAGTTAATTAGGAGGATTAGTAGTTCTTTGTTTTGTCTTTCTCTAACCAGATATATATTAATCTTGATTTAATTTGATTTGCAGATGAAGGACTTGACAAAAGAAGAATTTGTCCATATACTTCGTCGCCAGAGCACTGGATTCTCTCGTGGGAGCTCAAAATACAGAGGAGTAACCCTGCACAAATGTGGCCGATGGGAAGCTCGAATGGGTCAATTACTTGGAAAGAAGTGAGAAACACCTTTAACTGAAACTAATACTATTTGTTAAATGATCTTATTGGTGTGTGTCTATATGATGGTATATTGTGTCATGAACTATGATATGGTTATTGAGAATGTGTTATGCATTCTGGATAGTATATCTTGAATGCCTCTTCTTCCAAGAAAAATGCTTGGGACCCCTTTTTTATCCACAAGATTACAATGCTTGATTGCAGGTATATGTATCTTGGATTATTCGACAGAGAAATAGAAGCTGCAAGGTCCTTGTGATCACAAATTCATAATACTTGAAACTGATGCCTCATCTTAATAATCTCAACTTTTTATTGGGACTTCATCCAACGAATTTTGCATGTTCATTTTATGATCCAGGGCTTACGACAAAGCAGCTATTGAATGTAATGGACGGGACGCAGTGACCAACTTTGAACCCAGTACTTATGAAGGGGAAGTCAATTTGGTTAACAATAATCAAGGTACTATTGGACTAGAACTTCTGCTTTGTTGAATTTTTATTTTTTTTTACATTTCATGGGGGAAGAAATTTTTTTAAAAAATTTGTGTCTACTTTATGGGTGCAGAGAGACAGCATAATCTTGATCTGAACCTCTGGATTTCTCCCCCTTCTGGAGGTCAAAAGGGGAGTGATAATGTTAGAAGTTTGCACCTCCATGATGCAGCTTGTCGATTGCCTGATGGAAAAAGAACAAAGGTATATGGTTCTTCCATTAAGTCTCTTTCTTTGAACACCTTAGCTGGTTGATTTTAATTTATTTAGTCTTATGCATTGTACGAAACTTTATTGCTTCATATCATATATTTGCCAAATTAGGGTGGTGTTCATTTAGACTTTTTTGAGCATATATGACCTATATCAATCCTTTTTTGCCCAGGTCAAGTTTTATGTAAATTCAATCAAATTGGTTGACCTTTAATGTCCCCATACCTATTTTCTTACTTTCTTGTACTTCACAGGTTGAGAGCTTTGCTTCTGCTCCTATGGGTGGAGAACCTCCCCATGTTCTAACAATGGAATCAAAGCACTTACAGACATGGCCTGGCATTTATTCTAGTTTCCCACCAAACTACGAGGTGATCTTTTGTTTATTTTTGGTATCATTAACACAAATGAATTGCTAGGATACATTTTTATAAGAGATTTTGATTTCTATATTATGGTCAAACATATTTTATTTCGTATCATGCCCACAATATTATATCTGAGGCTAGTATGCATCACACAAGATTCAGGACCCCCTTAGCTGATAGAGTATACTGTATATAGTTACAGTTTATCATAATTTTCACTTTGCCGCATTAATACCTAAACCTTAGCATTTTACAGAACCTTCTCTGATTATTCTAGAACTTTTCGGTTTATGTTTCTTTTTCATAAGGTGTTGCAACTTGCAACTACATTCGTATATATGGTTTTCTCGGTTGTTGATATTGATGAAGATGTATTTTCTGTTGACAGGAAAGTGCAATCAGAAAGACGGGAGCTGAAGCTGTTCCCTCGCTTGGATTCTCTAACTGGGCATGGCAAATGAACGGCCATGGCATTGTCACCCCAGTGCCACTGTTCTCTACTGCAGCATCATCAGGATTCGCATCTACTACCCCTGTATTTTCAGGCTCCCTCCAACCACTAAACACCCAAAACAAGAAACTCTGCCTTCCATCGCTTGCCAACTAGACTTCCCTTTACTACAATCTCAAAAACTGAAACCATTTAACTTCTTTCTTGTAGTCTTAAATGTCTTTATGTTCCCTTCAGGGGTCAGCTAGGAAGATCTGCAAGGTTGGAATTCAATTTGTGTTTTGTTTGCACATCATACATATAATATGACTCATATTCACAGCATATTGAGCAAACATATAATATGAATGAATCATACATTGATATTTATGTATTCCTCTATTTTTAAGTTGGTCATTCCTCCATTTGATTTTCTGTATTCTTTTCAAGAGTAGAATACTGTTAAAACTATGGAAAAGGTAGAAATTAAGGAAATATTATGACAAGATAAAACAAAGTATGTGGAATTCCACCCCCATGTTGGGAAAATATTCATTAGAATAATAATGGGCTTAGAGGCATAATAAGGTTCATCAGAAACAGAATATGAGAGAGAGTACCAGATATGCAAGAATAAAATTTTAAAAATAATTAAGATTTTTTAAAAGAACAAAAATTGTTGGGACTTTGCCATACTGCCAACAACAGATAATAATAAAATATAAAAAAGAGTCTTGCCTTTCTTGCATATTGCTGTATGGACAACAGATAATAAAATTAAATAAAAACCGGAATAACTCCAGATTCTTTTGGTGTACAACATTCTATATGATTTTAAAAGTGGAGACAATTTCTTTGGATTTTTCTGAAATACTCCCTTAGCCCTCAGAAGCAAAGTACACTTCTCACAGAATCTTAGAAAAAGTGGAGGGAAGAGTATAAAAGTTGTTCAAGTTTTACCCATTAAAATTGAGGACAAATTAGTCTTAATGCATCTTTTACTGGAGATTTTCTTTTGTAATTGTAAACACGCTTCTGAGGACAGAGGGAGTATTAGAAACATGATAAAATCTGACATAATTCCATCAGAAAGCGTAGCAGATTAAGTCAAATCTGGCTTGGATAAGTTTCAAGGTAACATGAAACTATATGCCTAACTAAAGGTAAAAGGCCAACAGCCTAACTTCCCCTCCCATAAGAGGCGATGGTAAAAAAATTATAAACTCGGCGGAGGGCAAGTTATCTCGAACATCACTAGCTCTTCATAAAACAAAAGAAAACATACTAGAGAACTCGCTGCAAAGACACTTAAAATGATTGACAACCAGAATGCTTTCATTTTCACTCAAACTGCATAGTACATAGCCCAGAAGGGCAGTTACGTTTCAATGACAAAGTGAGAGCTACATCCCAAATACTCTGGTATATAGATCGCCTGAACCTGGTTGTAAGACATAATCTCCATACCCCGAATAGAAGTTGTTGAATCCTAACTTCTCATTTCTCTGAAGTTCTACCATGCCCATTTCATTCCTAAGTTGCATCTCATCCAAAACTGGCTGATAGCGATTTGAAAAATTCCCATTTGCAACTTTTTGCTGTGAGAACGGTGTATATGAAGACGGATTATACGATGGGAGTTGATCCACGTACCTCGAAGAGACGCCATACATATCATCCCAAGAAGAATACTCATTCCCAATTTGACCAGAATATCTCGGTTCCTGACGTGCAGCTGGAGCTTGTTGCATGTAGGTTTGAGGATATTTCAAGTCTTGATGTGCAGGAGCAGATTGTTGCATCAAAAGCCAAAGTCTGGCCTCATCGTCAAATGTACCAGGTTGTGAAGCATAAATTGACCTCGAATCGAAACATGAGTTGGCTAACGTATTTGGTGGTTTACCTCTACCAACAACCATTACGGCAGGGTCAATTATGTCAACATCACTAGTGCTACTACTATTCCCTGTTGATGGAGTTCGATAATGATTTTTCGTAAAAGACGAAGTCTTCACCATGCGACTCCCTGAAAAGATAAGAAACGGAACAAAGCGCAGTCAATCAAATGACTTCTCATAAATTTACTTACGCGAGGTGGGGGAAAGGGGTGTGTACGGGTAATGCTCGGAATCTCAAATTTATGGTCTCAAAAAGTCTCAATTATACGTCATCTTTACATTGGTTATGTATCTCTTGTGAGTGGCTAATGCCATAAAGTATTATTAAAACATAGAGTTAATTACATTTTACATCCCTCAAGTTTACCCCATTTTGCACATTGCATCCTATAATTCAAAACGTTACACTTTGCATCCCAACCTTTATAAAAGTTAGCACGACCCAAAATCAGTGTTGCTAAAAGTGAAGGGTTGGCGACGGATTTTGCACTTTTAGCGACAGATTTTGGGTCGAGGGTGTTATGTGCTGACTTTTCTAAAGGTTGGGATGCAAAGTGCAACGTTTTGAATTATAGGATGCAATATGCAAAATGGGGTAAACTTGGGAATACAAAGTGCAATTTACTCTTAAATATTCAACACCATCATTTGAGACCAAAAAAATTGAGACCCTAGCATTATCTTACGTGTATATAGGAGAGAGGAGTGCATACCAGAGTTGGCATTGAAACCCTGATCTGTTCTCTCACATGCAGGAAACCCAGGAGGTGGTTCTCTTGATGGCAAAGAAAATCCTGTTGGACTCGGGCCTTGAGCCCTTGATACTGTTAATCAAAATAAAACAACAAAAAATATCAGGCAAAGATTCAGAAGTTAATATATTGAAAACAACAATTGATTACAAGTTAAAGCACAATGTATGCAAACAAATGGCAGGATGGAATACCCAAAGATTATATATAGCACCTGTGTACCTTTAATCTATGGTGTACAAGTTGATTCTCTTTGAGATTTGCACTCAAAAGAAACTTCTTGATGAGATAAGCTACAGACAAGGTTTAAAACTACTACACCCTGGACACAGTTATACGGTTAATCAGAACCAATTGGATGTCAGGTTGCCAGATGCTGAACAATTTTACAAAATACTATCTAGATTAATGTCAAAACTCATAAACTTCTCCCCAGTACGTACTCTACAATCACTTGCAACCGCAACTGACTCTCAAAAAAGAGACGTACTAAAAGAGGGGAATGCATTAAATACAATTTCAAGCCAAGCATTCATGACCATTCATATATTACTTTAACAAATCCCAGTATTTCGGTATTCTACTTTTCTTTTCAAACTATTGTATCGACATATCTGTCATGCTTGTACATCATTTCTGTATCATGCTTCTTTGGCAATGACATAGCTAGACCTGACAATATAGTTAGTTAACTGTTGGGTCAAACCATATTAACTGGAACCAAATGGGTTGGTTAACCATATTTTTTTATTCAGGTTGGTTAAAGTTTGGACCCATATTTTTTAAAACAAATATAATTCAAAACCGGTTAACCATTTTTCAACCCATATTCCATTCAATCACACTCCTCCTCCGGGCTGCATAACCGTGATTTTTGAAAATTGTTTGCGCCTGCGGGATTATTTTGCTTACAATTAATTATAATACCTACTCTTAAAATGAGGGATTTTAATTTTGACTTTTTATTTAAAAATATATGTTAAGGTTTACATACGACAAAAGCTCGTTAAAAATTATTAATACTGTTCAGAATATTATAGGCTTATATACGAACATTTGAAAGTACTTGGTAAGTTTTATGGTTCAATATTAGAGTATATATGTCTTTAATTTTTATTTTTATTTTTGAATTTTTGATGCGAAACTTCGTTATCACGTGGTATTTTAACAAATATACTCGAGATATTTACGTACATACCAAATATATATCCCGGCTCTCTCCAGCGAACTGGAGGGAGCGAGCTAAAAGCGAACCGGCTATAGAGACTGAAGACGATTTTTTCAGTCGCTATAGCATAAAAAATCGGCTTCAAAAGAATTATAAATATGTTTCAATATTTAAACAACATTCATAGAATTATACTATGATGTATTTTGGATTCCAACCTTTCTATTAGCAGGTTAATAATAATTTTGAAAAATTATTTAAGTATGGAAGGGTATTAATAATTTCAATTTAAAATTTTATTAATATAGTTTTTTAGCATTTTATTATTTATATTAATAATTTTTATATCATATTATTACTTAATTAATTTAATTGTGACGGTCACAATTTCATTTTTCAAAAGTTCTGTTTAAAAGTCAAAACATCTTAAAATGGTTAATATGGTTTTGAACCATAACCATATGGCTCCAACCCACATAACTCATATTAAACATGGTTAATATGGTTTTAGTTCTTAAATGGAACCATAATTATATTTTGAAAATCAAAAACAACTCATAACCATATTTTGTCAGGCCTAGACATAGCATAACTAATTTTTGGAGCTAAACTATTTGGATCTCGGGAAAAAAAATCATTTAGTTGAAGTTGATTTCAAGTAAACGAACCCTTCCCTACATTCCAAGAACAATAAAAAGCTAGCCCTTTTGTATCTCCTGCTCATCTTCACAGGGGTTGCATGGATTCTTTCTTGCCATGCAAAGGTCTCGATATCAGGAACTCAAAAGCCAGACCCCGCAAGGAGGATTTGAAAAGAAAAAGGTAATACTTCTAAATTCTCATGGTCAAAGTAAACCAAATGTTAATATATTCAGAAACCAAAAGCAGATAGATTTTGAAGACAATAATTAACAGATTAAAACAATAATAAGAATGATACTTACCCAGATACTGCGGTTTACATGAGTAGTGGTCCTTGTTTTCCCTTGAATCCTGAGGCGCAGAACATTTCTTCAAGTCCTGACCAATATCACTAAAAGTGTCCAAATCACTTGGTTGATGGTCAAAACCCTGTTGCTTTGTGAGTGAGAACACCGATTGGTCATTGTTGTAAAGGTTCCACGAAGAACCATAACGCCTCTCAATATGATCAAACAACCCAATCACACTGGAACTCGAGATCGACGAATCATCACCGCCATCAAGATCCAACGACATGATATTGGAAATTATACTGCTCTCTACAGCCTCTAAAGCAGGATTCTGAGCGTCTTTAGTCCCGTAATGATCATCAAGCCTTCTTAAGTGCTCTACTATTTCTTCATTGGAGAATGAATTAGAACATCTATATATCCTATCTGATTTAGCAGAACTTTGGAATTTCTTATCATTATATCCTTCATTCACTGAACTTTCATATGTTACAGAAGCTAGGTCCACGTTATTATTTACAGTGTTAAGTCCCACATTATAGTTACTCAGATTACGAGTTTCTCCATGCTGCCAAGCATAATTTCTAGAATCCTCTGAAGCCTTCAAAGGAGGATAAGATGGAGGAAGTAAAGGAGCTGTCCGACTTAAACTTCCGGAATCATTCCATCTTCCATCATCAAAAGATATAAAATCATCTTTCACAACACTACATGGACCACATAGGATTTGTTCTCCAGAATCTAATATCAAACCAGATTGTTCTTTCATAAATGCATCGCTGGCAGTTACATCAGCTCTTCCTACACCCCAAATATTTGAATGTTCTCTAAATGGCTCCTGAAACTCTTTATTTGTGGGAAATCCATTGGCAAGGAGACTAGAAGATGAAAATTTATGACATGGCATCGCACCCGTAATTGCAGCCTCAAGATGATTATCTTTACGAACGCCAATTGGCGACAACTCAGAACATAGGTTCAAATTCCTCCTATCTTCAGCCACATTCCCATCCCTTTCAGGACCATAACTATAAGGACGTCCAACAATATCCACAAAGGTCGTCGTGTTGTTAGGTGCTCTGGCACCTCCATCTTTATCCTCAGGTGAAGGCAAATAAGTCAAGTGCCCATTCAAAATTGCTGTATCCGGAGCTGCATCCTGGAAAATCAGGACAAATGCATCTGATAAGAATTTCGGAAATACCAAGTATCAAGAATGAAACCTTGATAAATTGTAAATTACTTCAGTAAAGTAACTTCACATACGTTATGCATTCCCGCATTTTTATCACTCATAGAAACTATGGATTCAAGTTTTAATAGGCCAAACAATATATTTTATGCAAAAAAGTATACACCAACAAATCTTACCTTTAGGACGCTTTTGAAAATAGGTTTGTCGGCTGAAGCACTGCTGTAACTGAAGTGTTCATCTATTGGTGGAGGCAACACATTTCCGGAGCACCTATGCAAATTATGAGTGGCACCAACAATTTGTTGGACTCTACTCCTTCAGTAACACATGTAAATTAATAAATCACCAGCTGAGCTAGCACTAATTAAGTTAAACAGAGGAAACATTGTAACTTTAGAATTACTGAAAGGGGAAAGAATAAAATCACTCAAAGGGGTATGCAAATAACAAATTATGCAAGAATTTGGTTCAAACCACAAAACAATTCACTATTTTAATATCTTAGATGCTAATATTTCACAATGACGCAGAAGAAACTCTTGTAATTTTCTGTCAAACCATTGAGAAGCACACATTAATCGTAAAGAAAATTAGCCAAAGAAGATATAAAAAGTAGTACCCACTACAAACGATGCTACAACTATCTGTTCAAGTGACCAGTTATCAAAGAGGGAGAAATAGAACTAATGGGTAATAGGAACTCCACCAGGAACAAGAAGTTTTAGGATAAAAATTGACTTTATAGAATGACTTGTTAAGACCAATTAATAATGAAAATCGTATACAAATTAGGCACGCCTCATAAGTCATCATTTTGAATCATTGGTCATCATTTTGAGTTCTTGAAAATGTCATCATCAACGTGGCATAGGTGCTCCCTTGAACTATACCAGCACAAGGGACACAATTGAGGATAGAGATGTTCACAATTGTTCCAACTAAAACTTTGTTATTTAGTTCCCATTGACGAAATAAGTCGCCCAAAGTTCTCTGTGATGCATGCACCCAAAACTTGGGATATGGAGTGGTGAGATCTCCAGAGAAAAGCTACCCAATTGAAAAATATATGATCTGAAGACAAAAGCTAAAGCAAAGGAGAAAATCTGGGTCAAGCAAATATTGACTCCGCTACTTGAATGAAATATTTAAGCTTTGCTGGAGAACATTTCTTACTCTTAAAAGTTTACATCAGCCTACAGCTTTTGCTAAAGTACCATAAGCTGCACAAATGGTTTCAACAACTATCCAAACAATACTTTTGTAAGTTTCACTATATTGCTATTTATGTAAATACTTCCACTACATTTTAACCTTGTGTTGATCCTGCAATAATTGAAAATTTAAGCATGTGATACCTTGTTTGGACTGCAGCTACTTCATCTTTACTAAAACTATCTTCTTCAGCACCAATACTATGTAAATATAAACAAGCAGAATTGTTGCAAGGCTGGCCAAAAAAAAACTAGTTAGAATTAATTTGTCATTTTATCTTTTAGGAAGTCCAATTTCAGTCACAGCTTAACAAAAGTGAAAATTTTGCAATAACAAATGCACGGTCAAATAGAATCTTATAAATACCATGTTTCTCAACCATGCATGACAATACTTTGCAGTTCCAAAAGAAGCTCTGCATAAGAAAATTCCAAACGGTCATCAAGATAATACTTCATAAAGGGAAATGAGTTATGGCAAATGCTTATATAGGTGAGGGTAGGGCAGAAGGACGTGCGCTTACCTCAAAAATCTACCTTCCAGCACAAAACCATGTACAGATTGTATACACCTAATGGCTTCCTCCTCTTTCGAAAAAGTAATATATCTGGAGAGAAGGGAGGGCAAAAGGTCATAAAGGGAGAAAAAACATCTCTAAGAAATAACACAAACTAAAATTTTGTGCTAACTAGAAATATATACTACATAAATCCAAATCAATGTAAAATTATCTACATAAACATATGTATCTTTCCTCTATATGACATCCATCCAAGAGCTTAAACTATGAAAATGAAACTAATCATACCTATCAAGATTGTTAAAATCAATTATGAGCACATCATTACAACATTTCGGACAGAATTCATGGTTTTTCTATTCTAATTCTTTTAGAAGCATATTCTGGACCAGAGTTGTAATATACTTCTTACACAACAACATACTGAGGCTGTAACAATTGCTTTACATATACAAGCTAGCAAAGTGGACAAATTTAACACAAACAGTAAAGATGTATAAGTGCAATGTTATATAAAAGGAGAAGTCGATTCATAATAGTCTGTCATCAATGATCCAAGGATAAACCAACGTCCACAAATATAAACATGCCCCTAGTATCTAGGACCTCCAGGTCATTGTTATAGGGACCCAAAGACATCAATTGAATCTTATAGTCACCATGTGTAGTTACCATTAGCTGGTGTAAATTCTTATTGACTTTTGTAATCTATGGGGCATTTGAAAATTAGATGTGGTAATATACTATCAAGGATAAAGGTTGGGGCGGCATTATCGTGCCAAAACACCTACGTGAACTATGGAACGTAGCTTCTAGTTAGAACATTTCGCCGACAATTAGTAGCAAATGCTTGTTCCTAAAAGTCTTACATTAGGGAAGCTTCAATACCAGATAGTTCTGGGCAGGTTACATGAGTCATATCTTCTTCTTTATCTCGTTTTTTTTATAAAAAAGAGATCCTATTGTACAAAAAGCCATAAGAATAGAGGTTGGTCCACTCTGATTTCATAACATTGGAGGTAACAATATGATTCCATAGAAATACACAAAGAAAATAAGTTGTTTTCAACTGTCAAGCATATAGGTTGATAAATCGCGCTCCACGGTAGAATTAACTCTGGTCATTTTCAAGCATTATATATCATAACGACTAATGCCCATCTAAAGGGCTCCTGCCTAATTCTGAGATCTGCCAACTTACACACTACAGGTGTCATTAACAAACTGCTGAATAGCCCCGCCTGCCGTCCGAGATAAGGAAACCTTAGAAACCTTACCATACTGACCGAAAAATTCCTTTCGCTGCAAGAGCTGCAGAAGACCATAAGATATTGCTCGGTGAAGGAAGTAAAAAATTCTTATCTATCAATGGATAACAAGGAGAACAAAAAATAGCAGAAGAGGTTCTCACATCTTCATCAGCAAGACTGACGGGCAGCCCAATCACGTATGCCATTCTCCGCTGAATCACTCTGATGTTGGTAAGGTCCTTCCTTACTTCATTTGTTTTTGCCTTTGCCTTTGGTAGTTTATGTTTTCGATTTGCATTGTTGACGACGACTCTACTCAAAATAAGCATTCATAGTAAACCTCTATATTTCGTTTTATTTGCAAGTACATTCAAGTAACCTTTAAAGCATTCTGATCAATCATACTGATCAAAAGAAAATACTGACCTTTCAAATTTTGCTTCTGTTCCTACAATTTTATCCTTGTCATAAGGTGATCGACAAGCAGGACATCGCCCCTCTGTCTCATCTTTCACCGCCATGTCCATTATTTGATGCCAACACCAAACACACACCTGTAGTAAAAATAAATAAGTAAATAAAAACAAATTAATAATTTCAGAATACAGAAAGCTTCCATCATTTGAAATAGTCCAAAATCATGAACAACCATATTATACGCAATTAAGGAATATTACACACACACACACAGACATATATATATATATATTAAAGGGGTTATTTAGAATTATTCAGATAGGATTAGTTAGAGATAAGTCAACCTTATCACTTAGGATATAGGATTGTATAATATGTCTATATTTATATATGTTTTTGTGTGTGTGAAAACATAGTAAATCTATGTAACTCTATCCGAATTTATTACATCATTGAATGACTAGAAGGGAGCAATAAATCTATAAAGAATCTTCATAATTTCCTATACCCTTTTCTGTACTAAATAGGATTATTTTCTTGAATACCAGATACACAATTCAACTATCTGCTTTACAGCTTTTGCTAAGACATAAAGTTGGCATTGATGCTACCAAAGCACAACACAGTCTACAATTCTCATGGTGGGACAAATTGCTTTAATCCAAATTGGTTTCTCTGCACATCAGTGAGCAATACCTTATGACCGATATGATTATAGATAAACAAATACAACATGCTCAATGCCACTTTTAAAGGCTAAGATTTTAAGATCACTTCTTAGTAAACTACCCCTTCCATCCTAAAAGCACGTCTGAAAGACTAAAGGCAAGGGCAAGCTGAACAAGTGATGAAGACTTGTTTATTTTTATTTGAGAATGTTTATGTTATAAGACTTATTTAAATTATGTGATGTTTCTGCATTTGATGTATTTAAGGTTAGATGACCTGTGATTGATTTTATTATGATGTTGTAACCCTTTAATGGAAGGATTTCTATTTAAGTTATGAGTTTCATTTATATCCTTGCTCATGGGTAATTAGATGTTATTTTGGAAAGTGAACACCAAATCTGAGGAAATTTGAGTACCAAGATTTGAGGGTGTCACAGATATGCTACAACCTACATTATGAATATGGTAAATTATTAGAAAAATAAATATATCAATATTTATATAAATATAAATATTAAATATATATTTTTATTCGTATAAAATTTACATTGTTAACGACTTGTCGACTTATGGACGACTAGTCAGGCGCCTTGTCGCATAAGCGCTTAAGCTCCCGGCTATCGTCTCACCTCGATTTGTCGTCTTGATAACCTTGCTGAAAGTACAATAAATTGTCCACAAAAGGATGTCTAAAAGTACACATGACAATAATAAATGTGTTATAAGGACTATTTTAATTAAAAGTGTACTTATGTTGAGTACGCTTGGTGTGAGAAAGAAAAAATTCATTAGCATCCTTATGTGGGGTCAACTTTGAGTAAACATAGTACTTAATTTATACTCTCTCCCCTACTTACCTTTCTTAATTTGTGTGAAACGTGCACTTTAGATAGTGGTGCACAAATGGCTCTGCTCGCGACTGCCTTAGTCAGCCTAAGCTTCTACTGGTCAAAAATCAGTCTGGTCAAAGCTCGAACAGGCAGGCCGGGTACCTGCTTAGGGTCAGTAAATGCAGACCACGATTTTTTAACAAATATTCGGCCTGGCCTGGCCTGAAGCCTGGCCTCACCCAGCCCAGCGGCCAGCCCATCCCAGTCCCCACTTTCTAATTCAGTCATTCCCAGGCGGCCAGGCCCCAAGGCCCCAAGGCCTTAAAATGGCATCTGCTTGCTGGGCCTGGTAAACTCCAACGACTACAACAATGACAAGATGGCAATTGGTAGGCTCATAGGCTGACAGTTGACTGCTAACAACCTAGTGGCTACTTGTTAGAATAGTAGAATGCTAGCCTTTGCAGGCCTAATATACTGCCTCCTGCCTCCATCAGTCCATAATACCATTATTTATACATGTTAGTGGATTGCATTTAGTGGGCCATTTCGTTGATTTTAATGGAATTCCACTTCCAGCTTTAGATATCTTATCTTTAAAATTTTCTACAATAACTTAACAAGTGGCAATCAAGTTTAAAATTTAATTATTCATTCTTGATTTCTTGTAAGTATATTTAATTAATATATTAATTAATTTATTTAATATTAATAACTTAATAAGTTAGTTGATTAAATTTTAATATTAATATGTATACTAGTTAGTTTATTAATATTTAATATTAATAAGTTAGTTGATTAAAGGTTTATTAATATTTAATATTTATAGACATAATTACATAAATAATTAATTAAATACAATAATAGGTAGAATATTTCATTTTTCGGATGGAATCAGTGGCACATTTCATTTTTCGGATGGAATCAGGAGTATTATTATTTTCCAATGAATCTGTAGAGTGTACCAAGTCTATAAATCTATTACATTTAATATTCTATTTTATTTATGCCATGATGGTGGATTGAACTTTGAAGTATTGAATCTTTGGAAATTGAAATCTTGAAGGGATGATGATTTGATAGATTGGACAATAAGACAAAATAAAATAAAATAATAGCATTCCTCTAGTATGCTATTATTCTAAATATCTTCTATGGGCTATAAGTCTATTATGTCTATAACATTAACTATTAAGTCGCCATGCAGCCAAACCTCATTGCCCCAGGCCCCACCCAGCCACTACCCCAAACCCCCAGCGCCCAGCCACATGCACAATTAAAAAAAAAATGTTCCGCACCAAATCAGACCAGCCTTGGCCTGGTCTGGCCTACAGACCTCTTCAGGCCATAATTTTATTGGATAAACCTGACCTAGCCTGGCCTGAAGGCCCAAAAGTCAAGGCCTGGCCTGGCCTGGTCAATGACCAAAGCCTGTCAGGCCCAGGCCAGACCGGATCAGGCCGGCCTGTTGTGCAACACTAACTTTAGACATCCTTTTGGGGATGGAGGGAGTATAACCCAATTTCAAACATAAATTTGCATGGTGAACTTTAACTAGTACATTATTTCTTATCTACTGATACTTTATCAAAAGCAAGACATTGATTTGTAAAGCGAAAATACAAAAATAATTATAACTTTGAATGTACTCTGAAATCATGTCATATTTTGAAAAATCTTGCGTCATTATGTGAATCTACAGTAAACAAGAGTTCAATAAAAGAATCTTATACATACAAATTGGGAATCGGGGAAAACAAAGGGAAAAAAAACTAGCAGCATAATCCTTTGAAGGACACACCGTGACTTCTTAGAGGCCTACATAAACTGCTGCTTATAATAATAGTCCTAAATCCAAATTGTTTCTGCCTTTTTTTGACCAAAATATTTTGTTGGATGGAAAAACTGGACAAGGTGCAGTTTTTCATAGTTCCAAGCCTTTAAAAAATCTTTGATAATACATCATGTAAAATCTTTTCTGCTCCTATGGCCAGTGCATAACTTTTCTTCAAGTTATTCAATTCTACCCTAATTTCATAAAGTTTAAGCAAGTTCTCCATAATTCCATGACTATCACTTTGGGCCTTTTGATAACTTGGTAACTCTTCACTAACTGCCACTACCATTCCAGAGTTTCATGCTTTCAAGCATCTGAGCGATGTGGTGAAACCTAATACAAACTTAATGGGTTTTTTGTTGTTGTATGGTCATAGTTCAAGTGATAACATGGCGTGTAGAAATATTATCTGCCAGTGGCCTGTGCATCCTTTTTCCTTACGTGATTCAGTCCCTTAACCCTAGTTGGCAACTTGTCCATCACTGTCATTTGTGTTTTAGAAGGAAGGTAAGTCTTAGCTAAGTACAAGTAGGTTGCTCCATTGCAACAAAAAACACTTAAACAGATCAAAATCTTATGCTAGATATCCAAAACAAATTAACGGATTTTACCACAACACCCCTACATTGCATTGCGCTATGAAAACTAATTACGCAACATTTAAAAAAGAAAATCAAGACTGCCAAGCTTAGTCTAAGAAGAACTAGTGCCAATACAATTACATCCTTTAGGAATTAAAATTGTTCAACTACATTATGCGAACTAAATAAACCTCACCAAACCAAAAAAATAGTCTTAAACTTCACTGATTTCTCATTATGATACCCTCCCTTGAACAGAAGTAGAATGAATATTATAACATAGAGGCATTAAAAAATAATAAATTATGATTCAAGGATTCCTCAAATACGTACAACAGCAATGGACTTTCATCAGCATTCAACATTGTCTTATATTATACAGTCAATAAAAAAAAGATCATCAACAGAAGTTTACAACTCAAAAATCCTAAATCAGAAAGCCAGCATTTGGAATGCATACCTGATAACCACATTTGCAGGGCTTCAACTGCTGATCCGTCCAGTCCATCTCTTCCGCGCAGAGAGGACACCTCATCTCTCCGTTGTTCATCATGTTCGTAACACGCCTTCAAAAATAAATAAAAAATATCAGCTCACACATCAAAATTCTACAGAATTGCATCTCCTTTTACACATACATACGCACACATAGAAATTATTCCGTACAAATTTATATCTACATAAACCTAAATTGAAGCCCTAATATGCGAAACAAACGTCATCCAGCAGGACAGGCCTTTCCTGCTCAGATCAGAAATCACAAAATGAAAACCAATGCATTTACCAGATGAATCAAGGAACAACAATGTGCATCAGAAACGCACAAAATCTAAAATTTTAAACATCAACCAAAGGTCTCTCCACATAAAGAATCACATACATATCGATAATCAAATGTAGATAAAATGAGGCTAGGTAAGGAATCAAAAAGAAGGGGAAAATAACTAGGATTTAGCGAAAAATACTAGTTTTTTGAAAAAATTACGAGCTAAAATTACTTACAGTGATGGATTCGAACCTTTCTGCAGAGAAAATTGAAGAGGAGAGAAAGTAGAGAGAGAAAAAGGGACGCGAGAGAAACCAACTCAGGAGGGAGTAAGGCACAAAGTATTGAAAACCACAGGATTGAGACGGGCTTTTTGTGGATTGGCTTTTATTATCAGCTGTCTTTTTTGTAAGACTTCCTCTCCGACGGAATTATTCAGTGTTGCGTGGACCACGGTGAGGATCATTTGTATTTATCCAGAAATTTCTACTATTTTCGATTTTTGGAAATATTATTATGTAAATAAGGATAATACATCTTTCTTTTTTCTTTTTTTTTCTATTAAGGATAATACATCTTTTATTACTAACAATAGCTTTATTCGCGTTTTCAATTAAAAAAATATAATGAGTAATATGTTCCAATAATAGACATGGATCTAGTCATTTTCGAGTCACATTTAAATTATCTAATATATATAATGTATTGTAACTAGTTATGCGTGTATAGGCGTTATATAGCATTTATCTCAAAATTTGGATATTTCGAGATGACCAATTGGCGCGGAAAATTCAAAAATTTATTTTGTTACATAGATGTTTATTTGACGAAGCGTGTAATAGTTAGAGCATTTTCGAAATGAAACCAATTTATAAATTATTTGTTATTATTTAATTATTTATTTGTTCAGGAATGATTTATTTTTTCGTTTATAAGTCGAGTCTTAAGTTAAAAAAAAAGTATTTGTAACTTATTTTAAAATGACTTATAAGTCATTTTAAAATAAGTTAGTTTGACCAAATGTAATGTTTATTTTACCCATTTTCTATTTTGCCCATCCTTTTTAATAATCTTTACATTTGATTTTAACTTATAAGTCATTATGAGTCAAACACATTCATAACTTGTTTTAACTTAATTTATTACTTATAAATCAAATTTATGTCGAACATTTTTACATATAAGTCATAACTTAATAATTATTTGGTAGATTCTTAATAATTATCGCATATAAATACAAATATGACATACGTATTTAAGACATATTTAAAATTTTAAATTTGTGACCTTAACATTATTTGAGTTAAAAACATTCTTAATTAAAAAAAAAATCCAAAAGATACAACATCTTTAATATCTTTTCTAAATTTCCTTTTTTCTAATTTATTTAATTTCTCTCATTTTTAATAACGTGTTTATGAGTTTCAAAAGAGCATAAAAGAAAATAATTTAAAACTTATAAGAGTAAAAAAAAAGACCTGTAAGAAAAAATAATTTTATTTTATTTCTTTGTGTTTGTAATTTTTAGAATAATTTTTTTGTTGATTTGCATAAACATGAACATACATACAATCATATCGTAAAACAGCGGAAGCATGGCATAAATCGAATTTAAAATGAAAATGATGCAACTCCTTGCTATCTTCAAGTTCCGATCCTTGCAAAGCTGTAATGTTATATTGATTGAAGAAGTAAATTTTGATTTTACAAGACCTTGGATGGCTAGCCCTAATTCTCTCACCTAACTCCTTAGATTTTAGAAAATACTTACGTAAAATAATATTAGTCTGTTCCGCAATAAAACATATCTTCTTTATATACCAACTCTCCCTCCTAAATCTTTTCGAAGTAAAGGTATTAATTTAATTCACAATCTAATTAGGAACTAAATTAATAATAATAATAATAAAATAAGACTCCTCTTATTTATTTATAATTTAGTATTTCTCCAAATACTTGATTGAAAATATTTTTCTTAATTTATTATTATTATGCTCTAAAATTATATTTTTCTTTTTGCGGCGTGACCTTTTAGGTTCAATATTAAGCCGGTAAGTAGAATAAATAAATTAGAATCATCATAATATTATTTATAATGAATTAAACTAATTTAATTCAAATATAAATAAATAACATTTACTCTACATCAAGAGTGACACCTTACGACAGTATATCATGACTATCCGAATAATATGAATTCAACGTTTAATCACAAAGAACCTATTCTGTCAATAATTACCGTACAATTCAATCATTATACAATGTATGGAATTACTGATAAGTCTTCTTTATTTAATCATATGCATTTCGATTCACAAATGCACAACTCTGATTAATGTAAATTAAAAACTCCTTTCTAATTTTCATTCATCTCGTCCAAGGATTTCTAAGTTGTCACTTATTGAATCACATATGTCATTCTCTACCTTTACTAGAAGTGTAAATCTTTTGTTGATCATTCACTTACCTCCATATATACTTTATTATACTCAAATATTTCATATGTCATATGATATACTCTAAAGTATTAAGGAATATATCAAAGTATAACTGAGAATACACATGATACTATGATAATCTCATGTCCAATGATCACTTGTACAACTATCATTATAGAAATTAACTTCTATTGTCAGACAAGTAAAACTCCATTAGGTTTTCCTTGAGCGAGTCACGTTCAGTAAACTTATTCTCTAATAAGCACATACATACTTGTTTTAGTGTCTCCACGCAAATGATTATTAGATCAATCATCATCTTCAACAAAGCAAACATAGTATTTACTAATCTTTCCGGAATCAGTAACCCCACATTAGTGATCTAACGATTAGAAACATTTCAGTTTTTGAGTTATTTAAAATTTAGATCTCATGAGCATAATCATCATCATGATTCTAAAAGTATTGCTCAAAAACTATGAGTTTGTCTCATTTATTTAATTCAACCAATTAAACATGGATAATATACGAATGCCTTTAATTAAATAAATTCTTTTATTAATAAATAAACAAGATTACAAAGTAAGTACTTATCATATCTAATGTGATTGGCTTGAAAGCATACTATTTTTAATTTTAACTTAAAAGACTATATTTGGAATAAAGTTTTAACTTAAAAGATTGTATTACTATTTTAATCTTATTAGATTATATTTAAGAACCATTATAAGGATATTTTTTGAATTTTAACATGTTATCTAAGTATTTATAAATTTTCATTTCAAATATTCTCAAGTTTGAGAGGGAATTTTTTAAAGAAAAATTGTTTAAAATTTATTTCATTCTATTGTCCCTAAATTTTCTTTATCTTTTTAAAAACTCACAAACACAACGTAAAACTCATAGTAACACTATGTTTCTAAGTTTTTAATGAAAAAAGAAAATAAAAAAAATTTAAAAAGAAAATGTGTTTAAAATTTATCTCCTTCTATTTTCTCTGTAACACCCCCTCTCTCAAAGGAAAATAGACGTCACACACAAAATGTAATAAATACAATCATGTAATAAAGCTCAAAATATTTCCAAATAGATTGAATACCAACTTTCATAAACACCAATTTGAATAAAAAGAACTCTGTTATAAAATTATTATATATATATGTAAGACCCTGAATTTTATGAAATAAAAGTATTCAATTTTTCTTATAATTACTATTTAGTAAATGGTTAAATTGATAAAAGGTTAAAGTTAAGGGTGATATATGTAAATATTTTAAATAAGCAAGTGGTTATAAAATACTCATTGTTGTCGGGGAATATTCGTTTGGTCATGGAATATTCTTCCTGTCGGAGAATATTCGTACGACGACGCAACCTTGTGTGGGCCCCATAACGGAAAACGATTGGATGAAAAAAAACGACAAGTTTGAGTTTTTATAAATAACGGCGTAATCATTCAATTAACCTTAATTGTTGGAATACCGGTGGTTAAAATACGATGTCTGGCGTCGTTCTTGGCATCACATCGTTACACAGTAGCACACAGTATTGCATAATACTTTTTTAATTATTGATTCTTACGTAAGAAGGCACTACTCAATAATTGTTACAGTAATTACTGTTCAATATTTTATTTTATTGATTCAATAATTGCTACGTTGATATTGTATATTATTGTTGTTTTGATAATTGTCATTACACAAGAGATTTTTCATTATCAAATCAATAATTCATATTATTTGAATAATATTATTAGATAGCATTATTGGCAATGTCTAGAAAGTTACATCTAATGAGAAGTTTGGTCACCTAATTCGCTGCCAGGTAAGGAGAAATCCTTATTGGAAAGCCCCCTTTCGGGGGAACTAGTTGTCATTATTGTGATTCTGTAATATTATTTGTGAATAATTAATTATTGATTTATATGATAAGGAAAATATTCATTTTATGTGGATATAGATGGAGAAAATTTTTAAAGTGATAATTGTTGAAAATTGATATTTTATCTTTTTTGATAAAATATATTATTATATTACAATAATATAATAATGGTGATATTTTTACAATGAATGTGTGATATATGAATAAATGAGGAGGAGGAGTATTTTTATTATAATAAATATTTAAAACATATTTTATGTGTTGGTGGACCCTATTTTTGACTGAAATTTGATTATAGCCTGCAAAATCGTCCGTATGTGGATTTCGGTCAATTTCTGTTTGGAATTTGAAAAAACTTTCTTCTACAAAATTGTAGAGAATTCGATTTCCTATGGAATGGACATAAAATTTGTATTTTTATGATAAAAGGGCAATTTATTATGAATTATTGAAGTTCTGGAATATTGAGTTTGAATTGATTTTGTTTAAAACATGTTTTTCTAGAAAGTGGGCCCCACAATTATACTTTTACATAGGGATGTTCATTTGGATCGGTTTTTCTGGTTTTTCGAACCGGACCGAACCGAATCGGTTTAGTATATAAAAAGAACCTAGAGGTGGGTTGGCACAAAAAACCGATATATATCGATTTTTGATGCTTGGGTTAGATTCCTATTTATTCGAAGTTTAAGATGCGTCTTAACCAAGGCCTATTATCTTAGGTTCAATTCATTTTTTTAAAAATATTTCACTTAGCTTTGTAAAATTGGATTAAAGTCTCCTCTATTTATAAAATAGAACTATAGAACTAACACAAGAAAATACATAATAGAATACTTGGGACTTGAATGAAATTTGAATTGGTGGTCTCCTCTATTTATAGAATAGAAGTAAGACATGAGAACACAAATAAGATAATGTGGGATATTGGTAAGACATGAGAATAACATATAGCCAAGTCCCACATTGGTTAACTTGTAAAAAGTCTAAGAAAGTTTTCCTTATAAAAAGACTTCAAAGTAAAACCTTAATAGTCAAGTCCCACATTGGTTCACTTGTAAAAGTCTAAGGAAGTTTTCCTAATAAAAAGACTTCAAAGTAAAACCTTAATAGTCAAGTCACTTATTGGTTCACTTTTAAAAGTCTAAGGAAGTTTTCTTTATAAAAAGACTTCAAAGTAAAACCTTAATAGTCAAGTCCCACATTGGTTCACTTTTAAAAGTCTAAGGAAGTTTTCTTTATAAAAAACCTTAATAGCCAAGTCCCACTTTTGTTATAAAATGAAACTAAGGAAGTTTGGCTTTATAAAAAAGACTATCAACTATTAATAGTTAGTGGTTTACAAGTTTTATATTGATTAAATTGGTAAAAGTAAAAAAATTAGATAAACTTAAATACATTAATAGTTGGTTGTTTACAAGTTCTATATTGTTTTAATTGGTAAAAGTATCAAGTAAAGTTTTTTTTATAAAAATAGTACTAAGGGAAACATTAATAGTTGATGGTTTACAAGTTCTATATTGATTGGTAAAAGTAAAAGAAATTAGATAAACTTAAATACATTAATAGTTGGTTGTTTACAAGTTCTATATTGATTAAATTGGTAAAAATATCAAGTAAAGTTTTTTTATAAACATAGTACTAAGGGAAACATTAATAGTTTGTGGTTTACAAGTTCTATATTGATTGGTAAAAGTAAAAGAAATTAGATAAACTTAAATACATTAATAGTTGGTTGTTTACAAGTTCTATATTGATTAAATTGGTAAAAGTAAAAAAAATTAGAATAAAAGTCTTACTTAATTGGATAAAATATGGTTGTTTGCAATTTAAGGAAGACCTTAATACTTGGTGGTTTACATTGATTAATAAAAGACTACCAAGTGAATGTCAAGTATTAAAGTCCCACATTGGTTATTTATAAAACGTCTAAGAAAGTTTTCCTATAAAAAAACTACAAGTAAGACCTTAATAGTCAAGTCCCACATTGGTTATTTTATAAAAGTCTAAGGAAGCTTTCCTTATAAAAATACTATCAAGTGAGATTTTAATAGCCAAGTGACCAAGTCCCACATTGGTATTTTTTATAAAAGTCTAAGGAAATTTTCTTTCTAAAAAGGCACATTACCTTAATAGCCAAGTCCCACATTGGTTATTTTATAAAAGTTCAAGTAAGTTTTTCTTATTTATAAAAAGACTTTCAAGTCTTTTATTTTTTATTGGGTCGAAATTTCTTAACCTTGGGTAGAATTTGAAATTTGAAAAACAAGTCTTGGTCCGCTCTTTCTTGGGTAGGTTTTGGTTTAAAATTGAAATTTGAGTTTTTGTTAAAATTAGAATTTGGTTCTAGTAAGGTAAAAATAAGATTAGAATCGAGTCTTGAACTAGTTATTCGGTTCGGTATACCAGTTTAACAGGTATCGGTACTGAATTTTGGGTACTATCGGTATTCGGTCCGGTTCGGTTCGAACCGGTTCGGTCCGGTTTTTTACCGATGAACACCCCTACTTTTGCATGTGGGAAATGCTGGAATCTGAATTCGGAAGAGGCGTATGAAATTTGTTATTTAAATATATTATTTTATTAAATTTTCTGCTTTGGTGTTCTAAGCAATTTCCTATAAATAGGGTGCTTAGGTTAGAATTGAAAATCACACCAGAAATTGAAGTTTTCTCTCTCTATATTATCGAGCGTATTTTTATGAGTATTTAAATATCTTGAGTGTTTCTATACGGTGCAAGTTCCCTTCAGTGTTATATCTGATATTCCAGTTAGAAATACTGCTCTTTTGAGGTAAGGGATAGTAAGGGACTGATTTGGTATTTTTCATAAAAATGGACTAGTTATGAGTAAATGAATTAAATATGTTATGTGAAGTAAGAAAATTGGAAAAATATGATTTTATGGCTTGAGAATCCTATATAAGGTATATGCAGATTTTTGATGAGAGTTTTGGTTATTGGTGATGAAATCTTATGAGTTTAGCATTTTAGGATGATTAAATGCATTAATTAGTAAAATATAGTTACTATTCACGAGTTACTATTCACGAGTTACTATTCATGAGTTACTATCCATGAGTTATTATTCATGAGTTACTATTCACGAGTACTATTCACGATAAAATTGGTTTCTTTCTCTGACCAAATTATCGTTGATTTATGAATCTTACTCTTGAAATTAAATGCAGTTGTTGATCATATTATTTTTATTATCATATATAACATTTTTATAATCCTGGCGATGAAATTTCTCTTTGACTTGAGTGTGAAGATGAGTAGATTATTGGTATGATCGTGACTATGAGTTCTCTTTGGCCAGTAGTGCAAAGTTGAATTGTTGACTGGTATGATCATGACCATTGAATTTATAATTAAATATCTTTAGCTTAAGTGCAAAGATGAATTGATCAACATCGTTATAATTATTGTTTATATAGATTCTGAAATGATTATATATTTCTTTGAGATATTAATATCTTTGGCCCGTAGTGCAAAGATGACCTGTTGTTGAATATCTTTGGCCTGTAGTGCAAAGATGACATGTTGTTGAATATCTTTGGCCTGTAGTGCAAAGATGAACTGTTAATGAATATCTTTGGCCCGTAGTGAAAAGATGAACCTATTAGTATGATTATGAATAAGAACTATGATTTAGTATAACCATGATCTTTGATGTTTCAGGTAAAGACATGTGATGAAAATTATCTTCGTCCCGAATGAGAAAAGGAATTTAGAACCACAATTATGATTATGAGTTATTCATATGATTGTGAACCAGAACTGTTGATTGATGTTCTGAGGATAAAACATTGTTGGTGGACTTTTAACATGGAGAAGATAATAGACTTTTTATGGTCTATTTGACTCTTCTAATGGATTGCTCGTTCATTGCGCAACTATGGTTGAAAAGTTTTATCATCTACCATATGTTCTAAATCTCTGATTTATTACTAATGAAGGCTATTGATAATTTAATTATCTTTAGTTATGATATTCTTTACTGGTGTAAAACCCCAACTTTTTGAATAAAGATGAATTTTCTATAAATATTATTTTTGAATATTATGGAGTGAAATTGATATAATAGTTGTGGGTAATATTTATAAATTTTACAAAGTACGCAAGTTGTTATATAATATTCGATTGGTCGGGGAATATTCGTTTTAACAGGAATATTAGTACAACGGCACAATCATTGGTGGATCCCACAACGGAATTATTATCGGATTGAGAAAGCGACAAAAATATTTTTTATGAAAATAACTTGAAAGTTTTCACGTTAATCTGTTGAAACACCCGGTGTTAAAAGTACGATGAATACACGTGGTTGCATAAGAGCATACGATATTAATTATTGATGCTTAAGTGATAAGTCACTCAGTTTTGTTGGTATTATTAATGTAATAATACATAAAATCTTTTTATATAAAACAGAATACTTTTATAAAGTTATTCTATAAATAGAATATATTATATTCTATTATGCATAGTGTTGCATAGTGTCTGCATAGTATTTTGCATAGTAAAGTCTTTTTATATAAAAAGTAATAATACTTTTATAAAGTTATCTGTTTTATTAGACAATAATTAGAATATATTATATTTTATTATGCATAGTGTTTGCATAGTGCCTACATAGTATTTACATAGTAAAATCTTTTATAAAGTTATTCGTTTTATTAGATTATAAATAGAATATATTATATTTTATTTAAAAGATTTTGCTTTAAATATGGACCGTCAGATTAAAGTAAATCAATCTCTAAATAGTTCATGGAGTTAGTTCTTTATGCATTCCATTTTTCTATAAATAGAAGCTCATTCATTCATTATTTTCATTTAATTCACTTTGAAACTCTGTAGAGATAAACTATAGAGAGAAAGAAGAAAGATATTCGCTACTTCACTACTTATATATCCAAGACACTTCTTCTTAAGGTAAGGAATATTATTTGTTGTACTCGTAAGGGGTGTTATTCTTTCTTATTCATGAAGAGAACTCATTGTTATTCCATTTCTTATTATTCATTGGAATAACTCCGTATATACTGGCCTACACCCTATACTTGGTGACATTCTTCTATTATTCTGTTGGAACATCCATGTGTGTGTTTTTCTGGGACTGGTTCCGTCTTTATTATTATTCCGTTGGAACATCCTCACATCGTGTGTTTTACACCGGACCGGTTTTGTCTTATTATTATTACATTGGAATATCCATGCTCGTATGTTTTACAGGACTGGTTCCGTCTTATTATTATTACATTGGAACATCCCGCTTGCAAATTTTGCTCGACTTGGTTTCGTTATTATTATTATTCCGTTGGAATAACTTTGTTTATCGCAATCTAGAATGCATGATGATTTCTTTTGTTACTCCATTCTTTATTATACTCAGTTGGTTAAAGTTTTGACTTCTATACTGCATGAAATTAGAAGAATATCCTTGATATTTGCGCTTCATCCAATTTCTTTTCATGGAAATATTCTTCTGATCATTCTTGAATTTTACTCTACAAAACAGTATCATGTTGACAATTTGGACGTTAATAATTCTGGATAAAATAATTCTTGAACTTGTTTTATTGAATTCTTATATCATTATCATCATCCTCATGTTTATATTTTATTGAAAGTCATCTCGTGGCTTCAGAGTGCATATATGGACTTGGTATGATTATGACCGAGGATTATTCGGTATAATCATGACCGTAATGTTACAAATGATGTGGTAAAAGTTCTCATTGGCCCGTAGTGCATTGATGGATGATTGTTGGCATGATCATGACCATTAATGAATACACAAATATTATTGGCCCGTAGGCATGGATAATTGTGGTCGTGATACTAAAGAATATCCTTGGCAGTATGCGAGGGTAATTCGATGATGTGGAATATTTATTGTCGAGTCTCAAATAGCATGATGATGAAAAACCTTTTTAATCATAAAAGATAGTAGATTTTATTTTCTACTTGACTTTTTTAATGGATTGCTTGTTCATTGCAGCTTAAACTTGATGTCTATTATATTTTATCGGTTTAACATTGTTGGAGACTAATGATAATTTATTTCGCATTATCTTAGTCATAATATTTCTTCTTTGGGCTAGTTGAGCTCACCCTTCCTTTCACCGTTCTCTTTAGAAAATGAGAATATAAATGGGATTTAGTCTGGGAGCGGAGTGATGGTCCGAGAGGATAACATTAGTAGTCCTCACTATTACGTGAAATAGTGTGATAATAATTGTAATGAGGACTCCTTTTGAGTTTGTATAATCTCTAGTAGATAATATTTGTATTCAAACTCACGGTTTATGTTTTGTCGTATTGTATACTGCACATGCAGTTGTATTAAGTAAGTTGTAATTTAAATTACGTACCATGTATCTGGCGACCCAAGATGGGTGATGTATACCTAATTTTGGGCGCGTCACAACTGGGCTAGTTATGCACACCCTTTTGCTTCACAATTCCTTTCAGGTAATAAGAGTGTAGCTGGGTCGAGCAAGGGTAACAGGGGAATCGACCGGTGATCTCTAGCTGTGGAGGTTCTCCCTAAACAGTATAGAAAAGTGTGTTGTATTTTATATATCGTTTAGTAATTATATTTGGTGAATCAAATACGGTGAGGCGAACCCAACGTTGGAAGGGTGTTTTGACACTATCATACAAGATGTCTAATGACATACAACCTCGTGTTATCATAAGACAGGGTTGTGCACATTCACTTGCTGAGTATATCTACGAGCACTACCTATATAATCTTGGTGTTTGGTTGAAGTATAATTCTCAATTTGAGACAGTAGAGATAATGATATGTCAAGAGAAGACTCACCATTGGAAAGAATATGATTGTAATCTTCTCATTTTTCTTTGGGGTCTATTGGGTCAACCAAGGATAATTTTGTGGGCATATGATATCTATCATAACCTAGACGCATGGCCTCCCATGTACGAATGTTTCCTTAAGTACTTCCCAAAGATTTTAATTTCTAAAACAGTTATTGATTGTACCTTTATGTAAGGTGCCATTGTGACGTACTATCCAAAGTTGGGACATGCGTCACAGTTGGTATATATTTGTATCAAAACTCACAACATATGTGTTGTTGTATTTTGCACGACAATTGTAGTAATAAATTTGTAGTTATTTTCTGTACCATGTTTTTGGCGACTCAGAATAGGTTGGATGGATTGGACATATTTTGGGGGCGTTAAATATATATATATATATATATATATATATATATGGATGTCTAGATTCATTCCTCCCATTATAATGATCCTTGATCTTTTTTGAAACTTCCATGTCACTTAAGTTTTGAAACTCATGTGTGACGCCCCCAAAATAGGTATACATCACCTATTCTGAGTCGTCAAATACATGTTACAGAATACAAATACAACTTAATTACACAACTGTCGTGTAAAGTACGACAAAACATAAGTTATGAGTTTTAATACAAATATTGTCGTCTAGACAATATATAAACTCAAATTCAATATTATTACATTTATTTTCCACTATTTCTTTGAATAGTGAGGACTACTAATGCTATCATCGTCCGTAAAGTCACTCAGTTCCCCGACTAGTCCCTACTACGTTCTCATTTCTGAAGAGAACAATAAAAGTAAAAGGTGAGCTCAACTAGCCCAAGAGAGAAAATATTATGACTAAGATAATGCGAATATATTATCGTTAGCCTTCAAACAATGTAAAAGCGATATAATATAACACCATCAAGTTTAGCTCAAGCAATGGAACAAGCAATCCATTAAAAGAGTCAAGTAGAGAATAAAATCTACTATCTTTTATGATTTAGAAGGTTTTCATCACTTTTATCATGGGGCTCGATTTAATAAATAATCCACATCATCGAATCACCCATGCGACTACTACTAAAGATATTCTTTTTAATATCACGACCACAATTATCCATGCACTACGGGCCAAGAATATTTGTGTATTCAATAATGGTCATGATCATGCCAACAATCGTCCATCAATGCACTACGGGCCAATGAGGACTTTTACCACATCATTTGTAACATTACTAAGCCATGATTACATCGAATAATCCTCGGTCATAATCATACCAAGTCCATCTATGCATTACAGGCCACAAATGACTTTTAACATAATATAAACATGAGGATGATGACAATGATATAAGAATTCAATAAAAATAAGTTCAAGAATTAATTTGTCCAGGAACCAATAACGTCCAAATTGTCAACATGATACTGCTTTGTAGAGTAAAATTCAAGAATGTTCAGAATAATATTTCCATGAAAAGATACTGGATGAAGCACAAATATCAAGGATATTCCACTAATTTCATGGATTATAGAAGTCAAAACTTTAACCAACTGAGTATAATAAAGAATGGAATAACAAAATAAATCACCAAGCATGCGATAGATCAAGACAGCAGCGAGTTATTCTAACGAATAATAAATAAAGGAATCAGTCCCACAGTAAAATGCATGCACGGGATATTCCAACGAGAATAATAAAGGCGGAATCAGTCCCGCAGAAACGCATGCAGGCAGGATATTCCAATGTAATAATAAAGACGGAATCAGGTCCAGGTAAAACGCATGCGAGATAGGATATTCCAACAAAATAATAAAGATGGAACCAGTGTGACGCCCCCAAAATAGGTCTATTCCATCCAACCCATTCTGAGTCGCCAAATACATGGTACAGAAAACAACTACAACTTTATTATAATAATTGTCGTACAAAATACAACAACACATATCTTTGTGAGTTTGGATACAAATATATACCAAATGTGACACATGTGTCCGTAGTGGACAACACCTCATGTGACACCTTACATAAAGGTATAGTCAAAAATTGTTTTAGAAACTAAAATCTTTGGGAAGTGCTCAAAGAAACCTTCGCATACATGGGAGGCCATGCGTCAGGTTATGATAGATATCATATGGCCACGTAATTATCCTTGGTTGACCTAATAGACCCCAAAGAAAAACAAGAAGATTATTATCATATTCTTTCCAATGGTGAGTCTTCTCTCGACATATCATTATCTCCACTTGTCTCTAATTGAGAGTTATACTTCAACCAAACACCAAGATTATATAGGTAGTGCTCGTAGATATACTCAAAGAAGTGGATGAGCACAACCCATCTTTATGATGACACGAGGTTGTGTGTCATTAGACATCTTGTATGATAGTGGCAAAACACCCTTCCAACGTTGGGTTCGCTTTCACCTTATTTGATTTACCAAATATAACTACTAAATGATGACCAGATTCTATTCCCTGTTACCCCGGCTTTCGACCCAACTACACTCTTATTACCTGAAAGGAATCGTGAAGCAAAAGGGTGAGCACAACTAGCTCAGTAAAGAATATCATGACTAAAGATAATTAAATTATCAATAGCCTTTATCAATAATAAATCAGTGATTTAGAACATATGGTAGATGATAAAAATTTTAATCATAGTTGCAGCGGAACGAGCAATCCATTAGAAGAGTCAAATAGACTATAAAGTCTATTATCTTCTCCATGTTAAAAATCCACCAACAATGTTTTATCCCTGTAACATCAATCAATAATTCTGGTCCACAATCATATGAATAACTCATAATCATAATTATAGTTCTAAATTCCTCTTCTCATCCAGGACGAAGATAATTTTCATCACCTATCTTTACCTGAAACATCAAAGATCATGGTTATACCAAATCACAGTTCCTGTTTAATAATCATACTAACAATTTCATCTTTGCACTATGGGCCAAAGATATTCATTAATAGACCATCTTTGCACTACAGGCCAAAGATATTCAACAACATGTCATCTTTTTGACTACGGCCAAAGATATTCATCAATAATTCATCTTTGCACTACTGTGCCAAAGATATTACTCAACGATTCATATTTGCACTACAGGCCAAATATATTCATCAACGATTCATATTTGCATTACATGTGCCAAATATATTAATATCTCAAAGAAATATATAATCATTTGAATTTATATAAACAATAATTATAACCATGTTGATCATTTCACCTTTTGCACTTAAGCTAAAGATATTCAATTATAAATTCAATGGTCATGATCATACCAAATCAACAATTCAACTTTGCCTTCATGGCCAAAGAGAACCCATAGTCATGATCATACCAATAATCTACCCATCTTTACACTCAAGTCAAAGAGAAATTAATATCATCATTAGGGTTATAAAATGTTATATATGATAATAAAAATAATATAATCAACATTTAGATTTAATCTCAAGAGTAATATTCATAACTCAACTATAATTTGGTGAGGAAAAAGAAACCAATTTTGTCGTGAATAGTAACTAACGTGAGCGATAACTTCGTGAATAGTAACTCATGAATAGTAAACCAAACACAAAAAGGTAGAAATTTCACAATAAAATCCATACCAATATTTCGGTATAATGATATTGAAATAACATTTCTTAAACTTATAAACAATTTATTTTAATTATTTACACTTTACTAAATAATGCATTTAATCATCCTAAAATTTCAAACTCATAATATTTCATCACCAATAACCAAAACTCTCATCAAAAATCTGCATATACCTCATATAGGATTCTCAAGCCATAAAATCATATTTTCTAATTTTCTTACTTCACATAACATATTTAATTCATTTACTCATAATTAGTCCATTTTCATGAAAAATAACAAATCAGTTCCAAAAATATTTCTTTTCTGGGATTTAGCATAATATAGTCCTATATTGAACACATATTTTTCTCAGAATTTTTAAAATTCATTTACTATTTTTCATATGACCAAAATCGCCGAATATTTAGACATTTATCATAAATTGTACTTTTATCTAAAAATTCCGAAATTCACAGAGTACACTGATATTATATAGATGTACTCCCAATAAAAATTTCATCAATTTTGGAGTTAACCACAAGGAGTTATAAGCGATTACTTTTAAAATAGTCTTTTCTCATAAAATTCATAACTCTTAATATATGCATCCAAAAATCAATATTTTTGGACACAATCAATAAAACTCATCAAAATATCATTTCAAATTTTTCCAGAATTTTTGAAGGTCAAAAAAATTACGAAACTGAAAAACATAACAACCCTTAAAATCCCTTACTATCCCTTACCTCAAAAGAGCAACACTTCTGACTGGATATCAGATATGACACTGAGGGAAACTTGCACTGATGAATATCAACTCACCAAGTATCTAAATACTCATAAAATACACTCAATAATCTAGAGAAAAAAAGAGAGAAAACTTATGAATTTTGGTGTGTTTTTCAACTCTAACTTAGCCCTTTATTTATAGGAAAATGTTAGCACGCCGAAGCAGACTTGACCTGCTACCTGATGGCTTTACCTGCTACTATTTCACCCACCAAAAATTAGCCATCTCCCCCAACAACCAAGAGTGGGGCCTACTCAATTCTAGAATTTTCCACCAAAATCTAATTTTCGAATCAGTTACCTCTTAAAATTCATAACAAATTATACGCTAATTTTTAACGGTTCAAAATTTGTGGACATATACTCAACTTATATATGTATAACATATCCAAAAATTACAACGATCCAACGGTCAGATTAAATATTATAACTCACACAATAAAGCTGTAAGAACACCGATTTGATCTTTTAATACCTCCAATCCGACAAAATACTGATAAAATACCTCAACATTAATTTCTTCATTTATAACCACATAAATAAATCCATCATTTATATCCACATCAAATAAATATTTCCTTATCATATAAATCAATAATTAATTATTCACAAATAATATTACAGAATCACAATAATGACAATCGAGCGGTTCCTGGAAAGAGGTGGCTTTCGATGAGGATTTCTCCTTCTTTGGCGCACAATTAGGTGACCAAACCTCTCCTTGACAGAACTTTCTAGACATTGTCAATAATGTTATCTAATAATATTATTCAAATAATATGAATTATTGATCTGATAATGGAGATCTTGTGCGATGACAATTATTGAACAATAATAATATAAAATATCAACGCAACAATTATTGAATCAATAAAATAAAATATTGAGCGATAATTACGTAACCATTATTGAGTAAGTGCCTTCTTACGTAAGAATCAATAATTCAAAAATCACTGCGTACTACCGTGTATTACAAATTGCAACAACGCGTACACTTTACTTTACCCACCGGGTATTCCAACGATGTTAACGATAACAATTACGCCGTTATTTATAAAAACTCAAACTTGTCGTTTTCTTCATCCAAGCGGTTATTACATTATGGGGCCCACAAATGGTTTGCGGCCGTCGCATACGAATATTCTCCGATAAAAGAGAATATTCCACGACCAAACGAATATTCACGACAATAATGAATACTTTATAAACCACTTGCGTATTTTAAAAAAATTCATATATCACCCTTAACTTTAACTTTTATCAATTTAACCATTTCTTGAATAGAAAAATTGAATGCTTTTATTTCATAAAATTAGGGGTCTTACAACTGTGTCCCCGTGCGTGAAACATATGCAGAGGATGTTCAACAGAATAATAAAGAATGGAATAACAGAAGAATTTCACCAAGTATAGGGTAGCCCGCGTATACAGGTTATTCCAACAGAATAATAAAGAATGGAATAACAGAAGTTCTCTTCATGGATAAGAAAGATATAATACTCCCTACATTAGAAAAACTGGATACTGGAATAGTGAGGTAACATATTTCTCTTCTTCTTTCTATAATTTCTCTCTATAATAATTGCTCTAAAGCTTTTGTGAATTGGTGAGAAATGAAGGAAGAATGATCTTCTATTTATAGAAAAATATAGTTTCGATAATTGCACGTTTTGGGGCTCAAAATTACAGTACAATACCTCTAACTTTTCTTTTATTTTTAATTTAGTCCTGGAAGTATTATCAAACTTGCACCACCTCCCTTAATAGTAAATAATGTGATTCAATAGTAAATTATGTGAATCAATAGTTCTGACATGTGAAAATACGAATTACAAAGATATAGTACTCCATCTATACCTCCATTTTTAACTTAGTCATGCAAGTATTATCAATCTTGCACCAACTCCCCTAATAGTAACAAGAATGTGAAACAATAGTATACACATGTGAACAAATAGTTATAATCATGTGAAATAATAAGAATCAATTGCTCATTTATCCAAGGTTAAATACTGAAACAATATAACCTCAGGACATCAATTATTATCGAAATAATTGTCAATTTTCACTAACACAAATAATTACAACACAATGAAACCATTTTTATCAAAAATATAAATTTTGAAATTTTAAAGTTTGATTTTTCCCGAAAAAAGTCAATCTGTTGACTTTTTGACCAAATAGTGAATTCGGAAAATTTTGTGTTTATAGACTATTTTTTACTAATTTCATCGTTAGGACTCAAATATCACGTCAAGCGTCTCCAAATTCAACTCCGAACACAACTTCAATTTTAATAACATTCATCATTAATATTATAAATCACAATATTTATCAACCAGTCGTTCCTGGGAAGAGGGGCTTTCCAATAAGGATTTCTCCCTATTAGCACGCAATTAGGTGACCAAACCTCTCCTTGACAGAACTTCTAGACATTGTAAATATTGTAATTTAATAATATGAATAACTTTGTCGTCTCAATTATTGATTTAATAAAATAACATATTATGTAGATGATACTATGACAATAATCGAATCAATAATATGAGATATATGATGCAGCAATTAATGTAGCAATAATTGAATATAACTGAGTGACTTCTCACGTAAGCATCAAAAATCAATACCGTGTGTTACTTATCTGCAACCACGCCAGACATCGTATTCTTACTACTTTTACTGTGGTAGTTCAACAGTTAACTGTAAAACTTCCGCCGTTATTTTCATAAAGTATTTTTGTCATTTTCTCAATCAAACAATAATTCCGTTGTAGGGTCCACTAATGATTGTTCCATTTATACGAATATTCCTGTTAAAACGAATATTCCCCACCAATCGAATATATATAACAACTTGCATTATTTTTACAAAATTTGTAAATATTACCCACAACTATAACATTATATCAAATCTACACCATAATATTCAAAAATATATTTCGAGAAAATTTAATCTTTATTCAAAAAGTTGGGGTCTTACATCATGACCTTTGAGTTTTGAAACCCCCAAGTATTAATGTTCATGTACCTATATATAGTAGCATTGTAAAGAGAATGATAGAGGTACAAATATACTATAACTTACATGAAAATATAAGCAGAATGCTCTCTCTTTTCACTAATTATTGTTCTTAATATTAGTATTTTTTTATAACACGTTATCAACACGATTCTCTACCCAATTTTGAGATTTTTGGGGAAAAAGGTTCTCTCAACTCACTGTAAGTATTGTTTCATTACAATTAAATTTGATATACATATAAACATTTTGTTTAACAAAAGACGTGTGAGATAATGATGATAATGGATAGACCTGGCAATTTAGGGCCTAAGCCACATGGTAGGCCGAATTATTCATAGAAACATGAGCCATGGGGCATAATATTTCAAATTTATGAAAATCACGGGCCATTTTGGCCCTACCAAGTGAACCATGAATTATTTTTTTATTAAAAAATTGTTGCTACTTGTGGGTTATGAGGTTTGAACACAAGACTTATAAATAAATAAATAAGAGCTCAAACCAACTGAGCTACAACAACTTTTTATTTTTAATATAATTTTCAATATACTGTTTCTTTACTTTATAATGTTAACATTATAAAATATTGTACAAAAATTCATATGAACGGAATTTATTATGACAAGTGCAATACCGGTTAAGTTGTCCCAAAATCATACACCAATAAGAAAATTAAATTACAAAAAATTATCTGTTGTTAGGGTAATTAGTATACTTATTTAAATAGTTTAAGATTTTACAATTGTATTGTTTGAATTAATTTATATCAGTTTAAAATATAAATAGGAGTTTTTGTTTCAAAAATAGCTAGACACTTTAATAGCATCATCTTAATTACAATGTCTCTAACCATGCATGATATTATATATTCATGTATAAATACACACACAATGTCGACATTGTTCATTATGTAAAAAAACATTGTTAGCCAAAGTTCTACATTGTTATATAGGACCTTTGTAGATTGCATCTCAGTAACTTGATTCCAGTTAATCTCATCCAACTCACCTATATCCTGCCTTTGCCCTAATAACATCTTGCTTTTATCGTGACTGATATATTTTCCTACCCAAAAATATAGAACCCTCTCCTCTATTTGAACAGGACGTTGTTTTTGAACACACATATTTATTATTATTATTAGTGTTAATATTATTATTATTATTATTATTATTATTATTGCAAAAAAAAAAGGTAAAAGCCACGGCCAATTTGGTAACCTTACCAACTCGGGCCACAATTTCACGCATATAAGTGGCCCATCAAAACCCGGGCCATTTTGGCCCGGCTCGACCCGCCCGACCCGTTTTCCAGGTCTAATAATGGACAACTCTGAAGTTTCTGAGAATACAAATTATGTAAGTACACTACTTTTGTGATGTAGTAGTATAAATATAAACAAATAATCATTCCACCTCCCAATTCTCCCACTTTGAAAATGACTAGAAAAGGGTAAATATTTTTATTGTCTTCTTATAAATTTGTACTTAGTTATTTAATTTCTTACATATTTATATATTTATATAGATGTCTAATCTTATAAATTTGAATTTTTTGCTCTTGATTTATATCGAGCAAGAATTATTTGTCATGGATTCTTATTGCTGAGATTCTTATAAAGGCAAAGAATTTTGGAGATACAATTAAAGTTGGCAATCATGCATCCTTGTAGGATCATGCAAAATTAATGATTTTTATTCGCTATCATCTCCATGAAAATTAAATCAGAGTACTTTACAGTAAAAGACTCACTTGTCTTATGAAATGATGAAGACATGTTAGAGAAAATATTTATTATATTTCATGCCTCGAATATGTTCCTGCAGCAGCAATATCGAGAGAGTAAATTCACAAAATATTCTCTGAAGCGATAAATGAAACTATGTTCCCAGAAGTGATATTATGGCTTTTAGTGGCTATACAAAATAATGAGTTTTTGCTGAAAAGTCAACTATCTCGCCCTACTGATTCTACTACATTCCTTGAAGTGAATGGAACCTCATTTGATAATTATAGAGAAAATTATGGTTATGGTTGTGGTAGTGAACGTGAAAAAAACAATCAATATAGAAAAAAGAATGTACCTGTCGTACTCCTAAATATTTGGTAGATTTGTACCAAGACTCCATAAAAGAAAAGGAAATAGAATTGAAATAAACTTTATTGATCATAATGATCCTGAAGATCCCATAAATTATTTTAACTTTTCAAATGGAGTGGATATAACTAATTTTGATATTTATGATTTCCTTGATGATGTTGATAGAAATATCCATACCAATTAATTATTTTTATTATTATGACATTATAATAAGTATTTTTATTATATGTTTTATTTATGTTTCAAGTAATAAAGTTAAATTTATGTTTTTGCATATATAAAGATGTATGGGTCAGAAACTCATCAAACTTAATTAAAAGCTCTGGAAGAGAGATTATTCATCAAACTTAATTAACGTCTCTGGAAGAGCAATTATAATGTTGTCAAAGGACACAAAACTTTGTATTGCTGATTCTTATATTCTTCTGAGACAAGCATAAATTTGCTCAGCTTTAAGGATATACGTTATAATGGTTATTATATTGAAATCAATAACGAAGGCAGTGAAGAATTTCTTTATATTACTTCAATAGTATCGGGCCAAAAGCTCATATTAGAAAAACTGTATATTTTCTCTTCTGGGTTATATTATACTAAAATGAGAATAGTTGAAATAAATGTTGTAATACACCAGAAGTGTTCAGATGTAAATATTTTTATGATTTGGCATGATCATCTAGGATCAATAATGATGCATTAAATTATTGAAAACTCCCATGAACATCCCTTAAAATACCAGAAGATTACTTTACCTGTTGATTATATCAAAGTAAATTAATTACCAAACTATCACATTTAATTATTGTTATTTAGTGTTCATATTTCTTAGAAAGAATTGAAGGTGATATATTTGAACCAATAGACCCACCATGTGTGGTTCATTTAAGTTTTTTATGATTTTAATTGATGTATTAACCAGATGTTCACATGTATGTTTACTTTTAACTAGAAATATTGCATTTCCTATGCTTCTTGCTTAAATAATTAGGTTGTGCGTACAATTTCCTGATTATATAACCAGGAAAATTTATTTAGATAATGCTGGTAAAATTCACATCTCAAGTTTTTGATGAATATTGCATGTTAATTGGAATTTATGTTAAACATCATGTTGCACACACATATACTCAAAATGGTATAGTTGAATCAATTTTTAAGAGATTTTAAATTATTGCTCGACCTTTAATTATGAAATTAAAATTACCAATTTATGCTTGGGGTCATGCTATTTTACATGTTGCATCATAACCTCAATAAGTGATATTTTTAAGGTATATTTTGAGGATTATTATTTTAATGAAATAGTCTTCCCACCATTAGGGGGAGAAAAATCGTTGCCTGAAGCACGACGGGATATTAATTGAAATGTTTCAACGTTATTTAATCTTGATCCTCATACAAATTAATATGAACTAGAAGTTTAAAAGATTATTTATTTGCAATGAATTGCAAATCAATTACCAGAATTATTCACCGATAATAAGAAAATAATGATATCTCACATTCTAGCTGCTAATACTCTAGCAGGAATTTGAAGTCCCTGTAGGACAATTAGTTAATACAGCAGCAAATTGAATTAAAGTCACACCTGAAACGTGAAAGAATGATCGGTGTTAAAGATAAAATTTCCCAGAAGAAGAAAGTACAAGAAAAATAAGTTGCAGCCTATAAAGAGGCTATACTCATGAAACAGGTTACAAATTTTTTTTATTGATTTATCCAAAACTTATAAACAAAAATCTCTTGTAAATAAAACTCTTGAAGAGATATCCCCTGAAGAGGATGAATTATCTCCTGAAGAGAATCAGGTACCTGAAAATAACGAGATCTCGATACAGTATGTACATACAGGAGACATATATATTGGATAGAAATAAAATTGTTGTCGACAACATATTTTTGCATAAAATTGTTCTTTATATTACCAGAAGTAATGATCATGTATATAAACCACAAATCGTTGATGAATGTAGAAATATTTGGCTAATGTGAAAAGAGGCGATTTAAGTAGAACTAAATTCACAAAGTAAACGTGAAGTTTTTGGACATGTAGTCTGAACATCTAAAGGTGTGATGCCTATTGGATACAAATGGGTATTTTTACGAAATAAGAAAAATGAAATTATATGGTACAGAATGCAACTTGTAGCATAAGGTTTCTCGCAAAGACCTAATATTGATTATGAAGAAACATATGCTTATGTAATGGACACAATTACATTCAAATTTTTAATTAGCTTGGTAGCATGAGAAATTAATGGATGTTGTTACATCATATCTGTATGGATCATTAGATAATTATATCTATATGAAAATCCCTGAAGGATATAAAATGCCTGAAGCATAAATTCTATATCTCAAAATATGTATTATATCAAGATCTTTATATGGGTTAAAACAATCCAGATGCATATTGTGGTATAATCGCCTTAGTAGATATCTTTTGAAAGACATATTTGAGAATAATCTAATTTGTTCATGCATTTTTTTTATCAAAAGATCAAAATCTGGATTTGCTATTATTAATGTATTTATTCATGAAAGATCTTGCTCCAGAAGAGTTGACAAAAATAACAAATTTGAGATGAAAGATATTGGCAAGACAAATTTTTGTCTTGGCCTACAAATTAAACTATGAATTCTTGTTCATTAATCAACATACACAAAAAAAGTCATGAAGTAACTTTACATGAATAACGTTAATCCTTTGAGTACTCTAATGATAGATTGGTCACTTGATATCAAGAAAAATCCGTTTTGACCACAAAAAAATGATTAAATTTTTTTTTGGTCCTGAAGTACCATATCTTCATGAAATTGGTGTTATGGTCCTGAAGTACTATATCTTAATGTAATTGGTACTTTGATGTATCTTGCAAACATGTATGCTTGATTATTTGCATGAGATGAATAATTAGAGTCGTGAATTGAATAAGAATATCTGTTCACTGCATGTAACAAATTGGGAATTGGAACTTAATGGATTTAATTTAATTATTTTACATAGGAATATCGCAAGATTAATTGAATTGAATAAAAGTTAACTGATCACTTGGGAAAGGGGTTTTAACACTTAGAAATCCTGTTAACAATTCAGTAGGCATAATAATTGGATTAGTTGGATAATTGGTTTGTAGTACATAAATTGGGGATATAGTAGTCTTAATCTTTATTTATCTGAATTCATTTATTTAGTCTTTACCTTTATTTAGTTGAATTAATTTTAGAGTAGTCTAGTTTTAATTGATTAAATTAGTTTTCTTAATTAGAAAAATCACAATTTGCAATTTTTTATATAAAATTGATTTGGTTAAAAGTTAGTACTTGATAATTATTATTAAATAATTCCTAATGGGAACGATACTTTTCTTATCACTTTATTACTTGTTGACCGTCTATACTTACACGTATTCATTGATTGCGAAATCGATCAACAAGTTTTTGGCGTCGTTGCCGGGGAATTAGTTTAATAATTTTTCTAATATTAATTTTTATCAAATTAGTTATAATTTAAACTTTTTTTTTCTTTAATTCTCTTTCAATTTTTTTTTCTTATCAGGTACCATGACGGAATTTAATTATCAAAGGCCATTTACGAGAATGACTCAGCCAAGGGGAACGGAGATTGATGGACTCGCGACAATACTTTCTGCATTATCAGCACAAATTGAGACACTTTCGAGGAGGTTAGACGCTTTTGCAGCACAACGTCATTAAAGTGTGGCGGTTACTTGTGATTATTGTGATGGATATCATATGATTTATCAATGCACCACCAGTTTCGAGCCGGTACCGTATGGTGGTGATTACCCCAACAATTATGTCTATCCCAACAACTATTATCAGGATTGGGGGTATCACCCGGATTTTTTATGGAGTCATACTCATCAAGATCAATTTTATGTTCCAAGTCCAATATACTCACCGGATTTCTCGTGTCCACCTCCACTACAACAGGAGGAACATTCAAATTTGGAGGAAATTTTGTCCAAGTTCATAGCTTCAAGTGAGGAGAGGAGGATTAATCAAGAGATATCGAGTCAAAATTTTGCAAACCAAATGGAACAACTAATCAATGCCTCGAACATTTGTCCTCAATACACTTGGCCCTATGACATGGATTCCGAGACTTATGGAGAGCCCGAACAAAATCTGCAACTAGATAAGCCACAAGATGTTGAAAGAGAGGAAACAATTGGGAACCAAGAAAAAGAGATCTACGAAGAGTTAACTGTAAGATTCAACGAAGATGAGCCGATTTCATTAGTATCACATGTGCCTCCTCCACCAAAGTTCAAGAATCTGGGCAGTTTTGCAAAACCATGCCCAATTGGCAATCATGTCGTCGGCAAAGCTCTTTGTGACATAAGAGCTAGTATAATTGTGGAGTCATGGTGGGATGAAAAGGAGAAGATAGAGAAAGATCCTATTGTGTTTATTAAGCTTCAATGCCTTAATCTGATCATCGACATAATGGAGAAAACACATAGTTTTTGGACGTTCTTAATGGGGAACATATCTATAAAGAGCATGATAGGTGACTTTAATTCTAGGGTCATTACTAATGGGAACCTTCCAAAAGAGACATTGTTACTGATGGATAGAGGGTTCCTCAATTTTCGTAGGGGGGTTGGATAGAGAATTGAAGAAGTCAGGCTAAGACTATAAAACAAGCGCTTATTGGGAGGCAACCCAAGTTTAACTTTTAGTTTTTATTTTTAATAGGTTTTATATCAGTAGCTTTGAATTTACATTTATTTAGAGTTTAATAAAATTATTTCTATCATGGCTTACAGGTTATTCAAGTCAAATTCAAGTGTGGTGCCTAATTTGTTCCATGTTGTAAGACCCCAACTTATTATTAATGATATTAAATTTCCTCTATTTATTATTTTGAAATAGTAAGGGTTGTTTTGATTAATGTGGTTAGTTATGGGTAAAATGCGCAAATATTTCAAATAAGCAAGTGGTTATAAAATATTCGTTTGGTCGTGGAATATTCTTCGTTGTCGAGAATATTCGTATTTACAAGTAGTGATCTCGTGTGGGCCCCATAACAGAAAGCGATTGGATGAAGAAAACTACAAAAATAAGTTGTTTAATTATAAATAACGGCGTTATTTTTACCGTTAATACTGTTGAAATACTTGGTGGTTAAAACACAGTAGCACACGGTATTGCACCAATTATTGATTCTTACGTAAGAAGGCACTACTCAATAATTGTTACGGTAATTCTTTATTCAATATTTTATTTTATTGATTCAATAATTGCTACGTTGATATTTTATATTATCGTTGTTTCAATAATTATCACTACACAATATTTTTCATTATCAGAGCAATAATTCATATTATCTGAATAATATTATTAGATAACATTATTGGCAATGTCTAGAAAGTTCTATCTAAGGAGAAGTTTGGTCACCTAATTGCCAAGAAAGAGAAATCCTTATCGAAAGCCCCTCTTTCACGAGAAGCTACTGATTATCAATATTGTGATTACGTAATATTATTTGTGAATAATTAATTATTGATTTATATGATGAGGAAAATATTGATTTTATGTGGATATAGATGGAGAAAATTTTAATGTGACAATTGTTGAAAATTAATATTTTATCTTTTTTAATAAAATAATTCATTTAAATATATTATTATATTTTAATAATATAATAATGGGGATATTTTTATAATGAATGTGGGATATATGAGTATATGAGGAGGAAGAGTATTTTTGTTGCAAAAGTTGTTTAAAACATGTTAAACATGTATATGGGCCCATTTCTTGACTGAAATTTGATTATACTTTGTAGAATCGCTTGGTTTGTGGATTTTTGGTCAATTTTGTTTGGAATTTGGAAAAACTTTCTTCTGCAAAGTTGTAGATAATGGAATTTCCTATGGAAAAGACATAAGTTTTGAATTTTTCTGATAAAAGGGCTATTTATTATGAGTAATTGAAGTTCCGAAGTTCCGAAATAATTGATTTTTAGAAGTTTTACTTTTTTTTAAGAAAAACGTTTTTTTACATTTTTGGGCCTCATTAAACATGTGTTAAGTTGCTGAATTCAAATTCTTGGTGTACGTAGGAATTTATATATAATATATTAATATTATATTAAATTTTCTGCTTTGGTGTTCTAAGTATTTTCCTATAAATAGGGTGCTTAGGTTAGAATTGAAAATCACACCAGAAGCTAAAGTTTTTTTTTTTCTCTCTCTCAATATATTGAGCGTATTCTTGTGAGCATTTTGATACTTTGAGTGTTGTTATACGGTGTAAGTTCCCTTCACCACTATATTCAATATTCCAGCCAGAAGTACTATTCTTTCGAGGTAAGGGATGTTCTTTTCTTCTTAAATGATATTATTTTCTTCAATATCATTATACCGAAATATTGGTTTGAACTTTTTATCAAATTTAGAACTTTTTGTGTCGGGGTTACTATTCACGTATACGTCACTATTCACGAACACGACACTATTCACAGAAAAATTAAATTTTTATTTTTCGTCCAAAACATCTATTATGGATACTAGCTTTGATTGTATCCATGTTTTGATCATTCTTGAATTTTACTCCACTATGATTATTTATGAGGTATTTTTGGACATGGAATAGCTGAAATACAAATCCTTAATATTTATTCTTTTGTTTCACTGGATTCGTTTTCTTTAAAATATTTTTCATCATCCTCAGTCCTAAATGATGATATTACTGAATATCTTTGGCATGTAGTGCAAAGATGAATATTTTTTGATGAATATCTTTGGCCCGCAGTGCAAAGATGAATAGGTGTTTAGATGATAATGACCAACTGATGAATATCTTTGGCCTGTAGTGCAAAGATGAATATTAAATTCCAGATATATATTGATTGATGTTACAGGGATAAAATATCGACGATGAACTTTTAAATTCATATATGGAAAATAGTAGATTGCATTCTCTACTTAACTCTTCTAATGAATTATTATTTCCGCTGCGAATATTGATTTAAAACTGATTGTCTATTGTATTCTATTAGATTTTTTCCTATGGAAGACTAACGATAATTTGTTCTATGTTATCTTAGTCATAATATTCTTTACTGGGCTAGTTGAGCTCACTCTTTTCTTTTTTGTTCCATTTTTCTTCTCAGGAGGCGAGAATGTAGCGAGTACTAGTCGGGGTTTGGAATGAAGGTTCTAGGAAGTTGTTTTAGTAGTCCTCACCATTTTTGTAAAATATTGTACCAATAATTGTAATTAGGACTTATTTGGGTATGAATATTGTTTAGATGACAATATTTGTATTTAAACTCACAGTTTTTATGTTGTATTAATAAAGTTGTAGCTGTTTCTGTACCATGTTATTGACGACTCAAAATGGGTGTTGTATACCTATTTTGGGGGTGTCACAACGAACATATGAATTAAATATGTTATGTGAATTTGAGAAATTGGTAAATAGGATTTTATGGCTTGAAAATCCTATATAAGGTATATGCAGATTTTTGATGAGGGATTTGATCATTGGTGATGAAATCTTATGAGTATGGCATTTTTGAATGAATAAATACATTATTTGGTAAAGTGTAAACAATTAAAATAAATGGTTTATAAGTTTAAGAAATGATGAAAATATTGTTATAATATTAATGATATTAGATTATGAAATTATTAAGTGATTGATAACATTTGGATATTTTAAACTCTGGATAAATTAAAGTCTTTAATATTTATCCTTGTTTCGTTTGATTAATGCTTATATTATTGTCATCATCCTCATGCTTATATTGTGATGAAAGTCATCTGTGGCTTAAGTGCATAGATGGACTTGATATGATTATGACCAAGAATTATTCGGTATAATCATGACCGTAATGTTACAAATGATGTGATAAAAGTCATCATTGGCCCGTAGTACATTGATGGACAGTTGTTGATATGATTATAAATAGGGATTATTCGATATAATCATGATCATTGTTGGAAACACGAATATCCTTGGCCCGAAGTGCATGGATAATTCGTGGTCATAATACTAATGAATATCCTTGGCCGTAGTGCAGGGATGATTCGATGATGTGAATTATTTATTAAGTTGAGTCTCAGCGATAAAATATTTATTATACACTTTTAATTCGTCAAAGATAGTAGATATCATGCTCTACTTGACTCTTCTAAAATACAGTTGTATGTCTTTGGCCTGTAGTGCAAAGATTAAGTGTTAATGAATATCTTTGACCGTAGTGCAAAGATGAATTTATTAGTATGATTATGAACAAGAATTGTGATTTGGTATAACCATAATTTTTGATGTTTCAGGTAAAGATAGGTGATGAAAATTATCTTCATCCTGGGTACGAAGAGGAATTTTTAATCACAATTATGATTATAAGTTGTTCACATGATTGTGGAAAGGAATTGTTGATTGATGTTACGGAGATAAAATATTGTTGGTGGACTTTTAATGAGGAGAAGATAATAGACTTTATAGTCTATTTGACTCTTCTAATGGATTGCTCGTTCCGCTGTAACTATGGTTGAAAAGTTTTATCATCTACCATATGTTCTAAATCTCTGATTTATTACTGATGAAGGCTATTGATGATGTAAATTATCTTTAGTCATGATATTCTTTATCGAGAAGTTAGTTGTGCTCACCCTTTTTGCTTCACAATTCCTTTCGGGTAATAAAGTGTTCTTAGAATTGATGGGGATAACAAGGAATAGAATGGTGGTCTATAATTTGTTGAGGTTCTCCCTAAATAGTATGAAAATAATTTTATTGAGAACTTTAGATAAGTGTGTCGTATTGTATACGTCATTTGATATTTAATTTTGGTGAACCGAATAGAGTGAGGTGAACCCAACTTTAGAAGGGCGTTTTTGTCACTATCATACAAGATGTCTAATGACAGACGACTTCGTGTTATCATAAGACAGGGTTGTGTACATCCACTTGCTGAGTATATCTACGAGCACTACCTATATAATCTTGGAGTTTATTTGAAATATAATTTTCACTTGGAGACAACAGAGATAATTATATGTCAAGAAAAGACTCACCATTGGAAAGAAGATGATAATAATCTTCTTGTTTTTCTTTGGGGACTTTTAGGTCAACCAAAGATAATTCTGTGGATATATGATATCTATCATAACCTAGACGCATGGCCTCCCATGTATGAAGGTTTTCTTGAGCACTTACCAAAGATTTAAATTTCTAAAACAGTTTTTGACTGTACTTTTATGTAAAGTACCATTATAAGGTTGTGGTCGAGGCACCATGAGAGTTACATACATTTGTATTAAATCTCACAGTTTAACTGTGGTCATATTCTGCACGACAGTTCAATGGTTGTATAAATGAAGTTTGTATTTGATTTTTATAGTGTGATATCTGGCGACTCAGAATGGGTCGTGTGGACCTATTTTGGGGGAGTCACAATTTTCCCAAAGGACGTTAGAGCAGAAAATTTTTAGAAATGAGGCCAGCGCCGGGGCGCCCAAACAAGGCCTATGCCAGGGGCTGTATGCTAGAATGCGATGTTCTTGCAGCAATAGTACTTTGGGAAGGGCTTTGGTCAAGCTTGGGACGGCGTTTTGGGGGTAATTTTGACACTTTTTTACTCCAAATTGGATTGGGTTTGTTCTCAAGCTAAAAGCCGGACTTGTAACCTATAAATACATGATGTAAGGCATAAAATAAAGGGAGATTAGATAGATTAGACTAGATAAAACACTCCATTATATTAGAATATAAACCCTAGTTCTTAATTAGCCATTGGAGATTGAAGCAAATTGAAGAACCTTTGGAGCAAGAAGAAAGAGGGAGTATCAAATTTCTTAGCGACATGATTCTATTCTCTTCTCTTATCATACTTTTATCTTTTAATGTCTATTCAGTTGTGGATTCTTGGTTTTAATTCATTAATTATGAACTAACTCTTTTATTAAGACTACCAATTGAACCTTTGATGTTTATGAATTAATTATTTGATTTATTTTAATTATTTATGTCAAGGTGAATTTTTTATTATGTCTTGTGCTTATTTATTAATTATTTGGTCAGTAATTACCTTGTTACTCTAGAAGGATTCGGGAGAGGAGATCTAGGGTTGGAACTGGACATGATAACATGTATGCTTGATTATTTGCATGAGATGAATAATTAGGGTCGTGAATTGAATATGAATATATGTTATTGGGAATTGAAACTTAATGAGTTTAATTTAATTATTTTGCATAGGAATATCGCAAGATTAATTGAATTGAATAAAAGTTAACTGATCACTTGGGAAAGGGCTTTTAACACTTAGAATTCCTGTTAACAATTCAGTAGGCATAATAATTGGATTAATTGGATAATTGGTTTGTAGTACATAAATTAGGGATATAGTAGTCTTAATCTTTATTTATCTGAATTCATTCATTTAGTCTTCATTTAGTCTTTCCCTTTATTTAGTTGAATTAATTTTAGAGTAATCTCGTTTTAATTGATTAATTTAGTTTTCTTAATTAGAAAAATCATAATTTGCAATTGTTTAAATAAAATTGATTTGGTTAAGAGTTAGTACTTGATAATTATTATTAAATAATTCCTCGTAGGAACGATACTTTTCTTATCATTTTATTACTTGTTGACCGTGTATACTTTCACGTATTCATTGATTGCGAAATCGAGCAACACCCATCCACTGCCTAGCATCCTTCCTGAACGTCGTCACAAACGTGTGACACTTGGCAGCATCGGTAAAATCATAATAATCCATCAGCCTATCAAATGCATGGCTATGGTCGTAGGGATCCCCTGATCCATCATAACTCTCCACGTGGGGCAACTTCTTGGTAGGATCTATTTTCTCCTTGAGAATATTCGAGGAAAAAGGAGACGCCTTCTTTCATGGGGTATCCTTCACCTGCTGCACTTCGGCCAACTGCTTCTGAAGCTCCTTCAACTCCTTAACCGGGAATTCCACTCCTTCTGGTTGTGACGAGACTTCTTTCTCTGGAGAAATCTTCTTCTTGTGAGTGGAACGACCTCTTCCGTCAGAACCTCTTGCTCTCGATGGACTTCTGGATCTACTTTGACGGGGGCCCCTGTCACCATGATAAGAATATTCAAGACGGTGCTCCTTCTTTGTATCCTCAAGTATATGTTCCCTGGATCTACTTCTTCATCTACTACCACCGTGATCCCGAGAACCGATATGGTGAATTGCTTTCTTTGATACCATAGGAGTTCTACTTCTCGATCTCATTCGGTCCTGAGGACGGCCTCGAGATACATGACCAGAATGCACAGGCTCCTTCCCTTCTCTTTGTTGTACATCCTTGGGCTTGCTACATCTTTCAGACTGAACATAACTGGATGCCTCATCTCTCAGTTCGGCCACACGAAGCATCTGTTCAGCTATATCCTCCCTCTGCTTCAAAAGAACTTCCAAAGCTTTATCAGCCTCATCTGCCATCTTCGCTAACTTGGCAGCCTTATCATCCTGACCACTTCGGTGTCGAGTCCTAGGCGGTGTGCCTTCCACTCACTTTTGATCATGGTCCCGTCCTTTGTCAGTAGCAAAGACCAACCTTCTTCTAGCTTCACCATGGGCTCTCGAACGAGAACACTCTGAGTTGTGTTTGGAAGCCGTGCTATCATGATCACTCTTTGAAGGACCCAAATAATCCTTGATAGAAATACGCTGCAAGGACGAACTCAAAGCCATCGGTTGTCCATCCGGTGTAATAGTTCAACTCCTCACCATTACCTCTGATGTAGAATAACTGAACAGATTGTGATTGAAACTCAAGAACACTAGAACACAGCCCTCCTTCTAGCGCCAATGTTAACGCCAAGATCCTTCAACACGTCCCAATCACGTAAGACACGTTCAACCCTGCACAATAAATACGACAACACAAAAGCAGCTGACCGGCCGAGTCGGGGATAAGCCCGTGAGAGTCAAGACAAAGCGATCACAAGGTTAACAATGGAGGATAATAATATCTAGTGTCTTGAGAGAGAAAATAATCAGTTACCTTTATTTGTGTGATATCCTTGCTATCATATACTCTTATTCCCGGTTTACCGTGCCACCCACTACCGTCTGACACCATCATGCTGCAAGTAGTCTACCTGCTAATCCCATCACCTTTGTCCACCGGCGGCTGACTCTATCCCATCCTCATTAATGCAATGTAGGATATTGGTCAACAGCTATCTTTGTCATTATTACCGATCATAGACCACTTCAAACCATTACCTTATAATGATTAAACCAAATGACCCGGCCCAAGGTTGCCAAACCCACTAAATATAATTGAATGGGTCAACCCAATCAATTCGGCCCATTACATAAAATATCATGACCCAACACTTATGAATTTAAAAATGCATGTTTTAATGTTTATATGTGTGTATGTACGAATTAGAGAAATTTGTTATAGTTGTTCCTGAAATTTAGTTTACTCTTCAAATAGAAGGATAAATACAGTTTGACATAGTTGAATTAAGAATTGGAATTAATTGGTGCAGATTTTGAATGATTTCCTCAATATAATTCATTGCGGACAACACGTATTCAGCCTAGGATGAAGTAGTATCTATATCAATTAACAATTATTTTTTGAATTTTACTTATTAATTCTATATGATAATTTTATTTATCATGCAGTACATGATTTTTAATATACCCATTTGTATATATTGTGAAGGTATTTATAGTTGATTTCGTGTATGACAATTTTTTCAATAATTTATTTTATTAATGTTCTGAATGTGATTTTTTAATTGTATATGCATAAAGACTGACAATAGATTGAGTTTGAGCAGAAACTATGAGGCCAATTGTGAGATCCCGAAATTATGAAATGAAAGTATTCAATTTTCTTATAATTATTATTTTATTTAGTAAATGGTTAAATTGAGAAAGGGTTAAAGTAAGGGTGATATGTGAAAATTTTGCAAAGTATGCAAGTTGTTATAAAATATTCGTTTTATCGGAGAATATCCGCATAACTAAGACAATCATCAGTGGATCCCCCACAACTAAGTATTGTCTAGTTAGAAAACAATAGAATTATCATTTTATAAAAATAATAAATGAAAAGTGCTACCGTTAAAAACCGTTGAACTACTCTCAGTAGTAAAAAAGTGCGATGTCTGGCGTGGTTGCATAGTATCACCACGGTATTGATTATTGATGCTTACGTAAGAAGTCACTCGGTTATACTCAATTATTATTACGTGAATTCTTTGATCATATCTCTTATATTATTGATTCAATTATTGTCACAGTATCATCTGCATAATATGTTATATTATTAAATCAATAATTGAGACGACAAAGTTATTTATATTATTATTTGCAATATTGACAATGTCTAGGAGTTCTGTCAATGAGATGTTTGGTCACCTAATTGCGCGCCAATAAGGAGAAATCCGTATTGGAAACCCCCTCTTTCCTGGGAACGACCTTGTTGTTAAATATTGTGAATTATAATATTAATGATGAATAAGTTCGTGTTGATTAAAGAAGAAATTGATATTTCCATTGTGTTGGAATTATTAGTGTTAGTGAAAATCGACATTTATTTCGATAATAATTGATGTTTGGAGGTTATATTGACTAATCGGATAATTAATCGGATAAATGGGAAATTAATTGCTATTAATTCACATGATTATAACTATTTGTTCAAATGTGTGTACTATTGATTCACATTCATTTACTATTAGGGGATTTGGTGCAAGATTGATAATACTTGCATGACTAAGTTAAAAATGGAGGTATAGATGAAGGTACCATACTATAATTAATTTTTTCAAATGTTTAGAACTATTGAGTCACATGATTTACTATTGATTCACATGATTTACTATTAGGGGAGGTGGTGCAAGTTTGATAATACTTGCATGACTAAATTAAAAATGAAGGAAAAGAAGAAGGTATTATACTGTAATATTTCGAGCCCCAAAATGTGCAATTATGGAAACTATATTTTCCTATAAATAGAAGCTCATTCCTTCGTTATTTTTCACCAATTCACTAAAGTTATAGAACAATTATTATATAGAAATTATAGAGAGAGAAGCTATAGAGAGAAAGAAGAAGCGAAGTCTGCTACTTCACTATTTCAGTATCCAGTCTTCTTCTGAGGTAATGGATATCATTATTGTGGTAAGGGGTATTATTCTTTCGTATTCATGAAGATAGTTATTTTCTTTCAATACTCGTAAGGGTTGTTATTCCATTCTTTATTATTATGTTGGAATAACCTGTCTATGCGAAGTACCGCATACATGGTGAAATTCTTTTGTTATTCCATTCTTTATTATTACGTTGGAATAAACTCGTCTGCAAATACTGTCGCGATGCCTAGTGAATTACATTGTTATTCCATTCTTTATTATTCATTTGAATATCCTGCTCATGCGGATTACGCATGACACGGTTCCGTTCTTTATTATTCTCGTTGGAATATCCCATGCATGCGGATTACGCATGACTGGTTCCATTCTTTATTATTCATTGAAATATCCTCGTTCATGTATGCGGATTACGCATTTGACTCTGGTTCCATTCTTTATTATTCTGTTGGAATAACTTGTATGTACGGTCTATCGCATGCCTGGTGAATTCTTTTGTTATTCCATTCTTTATTATTCTGTTGAAATAACGTGTCTGTGTGGACTACCGCATGCATGGTGAATGATCCTTCGTATTCATTCTTTATTAAATTGTGGAAATGATCTATCTATGTGAATTACCGTATTACGGGTGAAAATCCATTTGCAGTTTCGTATATTCTATTATACTCGTATGAGATATCATTTCTTTTGTACTCGTCATGGAATATCATTTTTTTTGATATTTTTTTAGGAGTTACTATTCACGGGTTACTATTCACCCAAATTACTATTTACCCGAATATTATTCACTCGGGTATTTGGGGTACTTTTTATGCCGGGGTACTATTCACGAGGTACTATTCTCGAAGTACTATTCATAGGGTACTATTACGGGGTACTATTTACCCGAAAAATATATTTCTTTTCTGTCCAAATTATTTTTGATACATGAATATTATTCTTGAATTTTACTCCACAAAGCAGTATCATGTTGATAATTTGGATATTTTTAAACTCTGGATAAATTTAAAGTCTTTAATATTTATCCTTGATTTCGTTGATTAATGCTTATATCATTGTCATCATCCTCATGCTTATATTGTGATGAAAGTCATCTTTGGCTTACGTGCAAAGATGGGTTGTTGATTATTGGTTTTGCAAATGTATATCTTTGGCTTACGTGCAAAGATGGACTGTTGATTATTGGTTTTACAGTTGTATATCTTTGGCTTACGTGCAAAGATGAACTATTGATTGATGAGTATCTTTGGCTTATGTGTGTGACGCCCCCAAAATAGGTATACATAACCCATCTTGAGTCGCCAGATACAAGGTACTGAATACAAATACAACTTAATTATACAACAGTCGTGTGAAATATGACAAAACATAGGCTGTGAGTTTTAATACAAATATTGTCATCTAGACAATATCCACACTCAATGGAGTCCTCATTATATTTATAATCACACTATTTCACAGAATAGTGAGGACTACTAATGCACCATCTAGGACCATCACTCTATTCCCCGACTAGTCCCAACTACGTTCTCATTTCCTGAAGAGGACAGTGAAAGAAAGGGTGAGCTCATTAGCCAGTAAGAAATATTATGACTAAGATAATGCAGAATAAATTATCAATAGCCTTCAACAGTATAACAACTGATAGAATATAATAGACAACAAGTTTTAGATCAAAAGCTCGCAGTAGAATAAGCAATCCATTAGAAGAGTCAAGTAAAGTATAAAATCTCATCATCTTCTATGATTTAAAAAGTTTTTCATCAACTTTATCACGAGACTCAAATTTTAATAAATAAAATCGAATCATCCTCGCCCACTACCAAGGATATTCATATAATCATCAATGGTCATGACTATACCGAATAATCCTCGGTCATAATCATACCAACAACCGTCCACCAATGAACTACGTGCCAATGAGGACTTTTACCACATCATTCGTCACATTACGGCCATGATTATACCGAATAATCCTCGGTCATAATCATACCAAGTCCATCTCTATGCACGTAAGCCAAAGATGACTTTCAACATAATATAAGCATGAGGATGATGACAATTCAATAAAACAAGTTCAAGAAATTTTTTAAAGATTTATAAGTTAATTTATCCCGAACTCAATAACGCCCAAATTGTCAACATGATCTTCGCTTTGTGCGAAGAAAATTCAAGATGCTCAGAAGAATATTTCCATGAAAAGATACTGGATGAAGCGCAAATATCAAGAATATTTCACAAATTTCATGGAGTATAGAAGCCAAAGCTTTAACCAACTGAGTATAATATAATATATGAAAGCGCAAATGGATTTTTCACCGCCATGCAGTAATCACGATATCTTGATCATTTCCACAATTTAACAAGGAATGAATACACGGATCATTTACCATGCATGTGGTAATCTCATATGTACATGTTATTCCAAATGAGAAAAATAAAGAATGGAATAACGAGAAGGATTCATCATGCGCATGCGATAGATCGCATGCACGTGTTATTCCCAATGAATAATAAATAATGGAACCAGTCCCAAGTAACGCATAGCGTACGTGATATTCCGGCGCGAATAATAAATGGTGGAACCGGTGCCAGAACGCACACATAAGAGATATTCAGCGAATAATAAATAATGAAACCAGTGCAGGCTCATGAATGCATGATATATGATATTAAACAGAATAATAAGGAGCGGAATATTAGAAGAATTTCACCATGTATGCGGTACTTTGCATAAAAAAGTTATTCCAACATAATAATAAGAATGGAATAATGAAAAATTTTTACCAAGTATATAGTATATCCAGATACAAAGTTATTCCAATGTAATAATAAAGAATGGAATAATGAAGTTCTCTTCATGAATAAGAAGGAAAGAATACCCCTTTACGAGTACAACAAATAATATCCCTACCTTAGAAAAACCGAATCATCAAGTAGTGAAGTAGCAAAATACTTTTCTTCTTTCTCTCTATAGTTTCTCTCTCTAGAGTTTCAGTGAATTCATAAGAAATAATGAAGGAATGAGCTTTATTTATAGGAGAATGGATTGAATAGTGACTAATTCATGAAGCGGTCAAGATTAATTTACTTTTTAAAGCAGACGAAATCCATATTGGTTTACTATTAAAACTTAAAGCAACGGTCCATACTGATTTACAATTAAAACTTTAAACCAGCGATCCATATTGATTTACTATTATACTTTCCAACAGCGGTCCATATTGATTTACTATTTTATCTTCAACCAACGGTCTAAAAAATTAGCACATCTCCTCATGGAATAATATTGTACCCAAAAATGATTTGGACCGAAAAGAAATATATATCTTACGGGTGAATAGTACCCTGTGAATAGTAACTCGTGAATAGTAACTCGTGAATAGTACTCTGACACGAAAAGTGTCCCGAATACCCAATTGAACAATATAACCTCCAGACATCAATTATACTAACACAAATAAGTCCAACACAATGGAACTATAAAATTCATCTTTAATCAACACAAACTTATTCATCATTAATATTATAATTCACAATATTTAACAACCAGGTCGTTCCCCAAGAAGAGGGGCTTTCAGATAAGGATTTCTCCTTATTGGCAGCAATTAGGTGACCAAACCTCTCCTCGATGAACTTCTAGACATTGTCAATATTGCAAATAATAATATGAATAACTTTGTCGTCTCAATTATTGATTTAATAATATAACATATTATGCGGATGATATCAGAATAATAATTGAATCAATAATATGAGAGATATGATGCAAAGAATTATCGTAGCAATAATTGAGTATAATCGGTGACTTCTCACGTAAAGATCAATAATCAATACCGTGGATGCTACTACGCAACTGACGCCAGACATCATATTTACTTTTACTACTGGGTAGTTCAAGCGGTTTTAACAGTAACACCTCTGTAGTTATTTTTATAGAAAGATATTTTTTGTCATTTTCTAACTAATGATAATACTTCCGTTGTGGGGTCCACTAATGATTGTGCCTTTGTCATCGAATATTCCCTGTTAAAACGAATATTCCCCGACCAATCGAATATTATATAACCACTTGCTTACTTTTCAAAATTTGTAAATATTACCCACAACTATAACATTATATCAAATCCACACCATAATATTTAAAAATATATTTCGAGAAAATTATTCTTTATTCATAAAAGTTGGGGTCTTACAATGTGTATAGATGAACTGTTTATTGGTATGATTATGACCAGGGATCATTCGGTATAATCATGACCCGTAATGTTATAGATGATGTGGTAAAAGTCCTCATTGGCCCGTAGTGCATTGATGGACAATTATTGGTATGATTATAACTAGGAATTATTCGGTATAATCACGACCATTAATGATTACATGAATATCCTTGGCCGTAGTGTAGGGATGATTGGATGATGTGGATTATTTATTAAGCTGAGTCTCAGCGATAAAATATTGATTATACACTTTTGATTCGTAAAAGATAGTAGATATCATGCTCTACTTGACTCTTCTAAAATACAGTTGCATGTCTTTGGCCTGTAGTGCAAAGATGAATTGTTAATGAATATCTTTGGCCGTAGTGCAAAGATGAATTTATTAGTATGATTATGAACAAGAATTGTGATTTGGTATAACCATGATTTTTGAAGTTTTAGGTGAAGATAGGTGATGAAAATTATCTTCGTCCTGGGTGCGAAGAGAAATTTAGAATCACAATTATGATTATGAGTTATTCATATGATTGTGGACATGAATTGTTGATTGTTACAGGAAAACATTATTGGTGGACTTTTAACATGGAGCGATAATAGACACGATGGTCTATTTGACTCTTCTAATGGATTGCTTTCGTTCACGCAACTATGGTTGAAAAGTTTTATCATCTACCATAAGTTCTAAATCTCTGATTTATTACTGATGAAGGCTATTGATGATATAAATTATCTTTAGTCATGATATTCTTTACTAGCTAGTTGTGCTCCACTTTTTGCTTCACAATTCCTTTCAGGTAATAAAAGTGTAACTGGGTCGAGCGGGGATAACATGGGAATAGAACGGTGGTCTATAGCTGTTAAGGTTCTCCCTAAATAGTATGGAAATAATTTTGTTGAGAACTTTAGATAAGTGTGTCGTATTGTATACGTCATTTGATATTTAATTTTAGTGAACCGAATAGGGTGAGGTGAACCCAACTTTGGAAGGGTATTTTGCCACTATCATACAAGATGTCTAATGACATACAACCTCGTGTTATCATAAGAGAGGGTTGTGCACATCTACTTGCTGAGTATTTCTATGAATACTACCTATATGATCTTGGAGTTTGGTTGAAATATAATTTTCAATTGCAGACAGTGGAGATAGTTATATGTCGTCGAGAGAAGACTCACCATTGGAAAAGAAACATGATAGTAATCTTCTCGTTTTTCTTTTGGGGTCTATTAGATCAACCAAGGATAATTACGTGGACATATGATATCTATCATAACCTAGACGCATGACCTCCAGTATACGAAGGTTTCTTGAGCACTTCCCAAAGATTTTAATTTCTAAAAGCAGCTTTTTGGTATGTACTTTTATGTAAAAGTACCATTGTAAGGTTGTGGTCGAGGCACCATGAGAGTTACATACATTTGTATTAAAACTCACAGTTTAACTTGTGGTGGTAATACTGTCTGACAGTTCAACGATTAATATAAATGAAGTTTGTATTTGATTTTTATAGTATGATATCTGGCAACTCGGAATGGGTCGTGTGGACCTATTTTGGGGGCGTCACACCAAGGATATTAGATTTGGAGTTGAAGCTCGGGCTTTAATACTTAACGGTGTTGAAGAGCTTGCCGATGCAATTAAAGTTAGTATGTGCTCTAAGATACTCTTCATTTGTTCTTTCTCAATTATCATTTTCTTGAGTTTTTCTTATTCATTTCAGTCCGTTTCGTTTTATTGATTTTGATTTGGGATTGTGTTGTATACACATTTGAATGTCTATATGTGTGGAAAGTGATAATGTGTGTATATATTATTTGTAAGCCCAATGTTCATAAATGGTGTTTTTTTTATTAATTATTGTATGGGGTAATTAAAGTTGAAGTTTTCTCTATTCAAAAATATTAGTACTGGATGTGTATGAATTTTTTTGTACATCATTTTTTCCCAGTGTAATGGGAACTTTATTTACTTGCTTTTCTTAAGTTCATTTATTGTTGTGAATTGATAAGTTAACATATAGAAAGATGTTGGGACTTTTCAGTTGGACTAACATTCATGGACTTGGAAACTCAATTAGTTGGTAAATAATACTCAAATTGATGTTATTTTCCAATTTTAAAGAATGCCTTTATTCAATTATTCTCTCTATTATTGACTAAATTCATTACTTAATTTAAAATTGGATACATGAATTGTGTATGTTCAATTTTTTATTGAATTAATGAATGTTTGACAAATTATTAATTTTATTATTAAAATTATTATGTGCATTGCACAAGCTATCAACTAGCATTGACTAAATACAAATTACCGAAAAATCATTTTAAATATAAAATGATTTTAATTTTAACTCAACAATTTAACCGCACGAATATAATGAGCATATAAATTTATGAAAATATATAGAATTTTAATTTATTTAATGTCATGGTGCACCACATTGTAAACTGAGTATATTTTTTACGGCTCAAATTTGATTATTTTACATAATTATAATCATCATGCTTTACAACTTTAAATCAAATTTAAATATAATGTGTATTATTATCGTCCTATACTTAAAACTTTTCATCTCTCCAAGTTATCTTATTTTCTTTTCAATTTTTTTTCTTCTCAAAATGCACACCTAACCAAACAGTTTGGACTCGATTAATACTCGTTCGACTAAAAATTCAATTCGAGCTCGACTAAAAATATAAATAATTTAAATATGAACAAATTTTAAAGTTAAATAAATTATTCGAACCTCTTGAAATTATAATTTTCTATTGATACTCAGATCATATTTCGCTCGAAAAAATTCAAATGGTAAACCAATTTCTATTGATACTCAGATCATATTTCTATTGATACTCATATCATATTTTTTATAAGTTATCTTATTTTCTTTTTCATTTTTTCCCCTCAAAATGAACACCTAATATACTCTCTATTAAGTTGGTAAACCAAACACTTTGGACTCGATTAATACTCGTTCGACTAAAACTTCGATTCGAGCTCGACTAAAAATATAAATAATTTAAATATGAACAAATTTTAAAGTTAGATAAATTATTCGAACCTCTTGAAATTGTAATTTTCTATTGATTCTAAGATCCTCGAAAAAAATTCAAACTGTACGGGGTTGGTTCGAAAACGTGTTTGGCTTCGGTAGTTAAACGAATTTCAATTAAACCTTATTTCATATTCTGATAAATTTTGTAAACTAAATTTAAACAACTCCCTGTTTCACAAAAAAAAAAAAAAAATACAAAAAACATTTGTCAAGAATATACGTTGTACAAAAAGAGTATATTTTATTGATAAAAAAGATTTTATTATTTTCAAATAAAAATATGAAATACAAATTTTAAAGATTATTTTTATAAGTAAATATGGAATAAAAATATTTTTATATTTCTCTGCTAATTTTCAACCAAAGGGGGTGCAAGTGTTATTATCGAACAGAAAAGAACAGAGGAAGGAAAATAATCTGCGATCAAACCAACATCAGATTCATCTCTTTCTCTGCTCCGATGTGGGAGCTTACCCGCCAAATCAAACAACAAACTAACAACTCGCCATGCCCTTCTTCATCCATCAACTTTCTATTTTCACTTTTTCTCTCCTCGTACTCCTCATCTCAGTCTCTATCTCAAACCCTCTCTCCACCACCCCATCCAAGACCAATCCCGATTAAACCTAACCTTACAAAACCCACAATCTGAAAAAATTACCTGTCAAAACTACATTGTTAGATTCGTTGAATACAAAAAGTCCGAAGATCACAAAGGATATCTGATAGAAAACGTGAATTTGAAAAATTGGGAATGGATTGAGAGGCGAAATCAGGCAGCTAAGTTTCCGACGGATTTCGGTTTGATTTCGATTGGAGATGATGATCCTGTCATGAGGACGGAGTTGATTGAATAATTGGGGAGATTGGAGCTAGTGAAGGATGTTTCGGCCGATTTGAGCTATCAAAGGAGCTTGCTTGGGAAGGGAAGAAGTAGAGAGAGAATGGGGGCATTTGTCGATGGGAGGAAGCGGCCAGGGACGATTTTCGCATCAATGTCTTTTAGTGAAGGGGAGAGTTTTGTAGCGGCGGCCACCAGTATTAACACGACAATTAGCTGGAGAAGGAATCTCTTAATGCAGGTATTGCTTTATCATATGAATGGATTCGTAGAGTTAAACTACGAATGTTTTTTATCGGAATATTTCAAGACTCTTAAAAATTTCAGACCTTGATAGAATTAATTAAGAATCAGTCGCATTACATTTTTTTTTTGATTGGGTTGAGTTTGATGTTGAATGTACGATACTTGTGATAAAATTTGTAAAGGAACCATAAGGACATATGCGAACTGCAAATTTCATCTCGATGAACATCCATTGGAAACAACACTATAATGTAACCAAAAGATTAAACACATAATTGCAATGGATGCTTAATTTGCTTTATGCTTGTTTGCTTTTTCTGCCGTAGTTCTCTAACATTTAAATTATTTTTCAGTGTTATCCTGTTGCCCATAGCAATCACTTTCTATATAACATGGTGGTTTATTCATTTTGTGGATGGCTTTTTCTCTCCCATCTATGCTCAGCTGGGAATTGACATTTTTGGTAGGTGTACTTTATCTTTTTCATCCTAGCTCCCATTTTTTCTTGGTAAAAGGTGATTATATGTCATAGATGTTGTGGAGGAAGCTTTTGCAGTACAAACTAAATGTTAGAATATGAGCATGTAGATGACCATATACACTATTAAAGCAATGATTGGCAACTCAATATGGATGTGGTCTGCAGTCAGATTGATGTAGTAGTATCGTTAATGTAGATGTTATTATGGGGCCTTGTGATTCTTTTTTGTTGTATACATGTTTATAGTTTCAAATTACATTGGTTATAGGCGTATATGAATAAATAAATCTTTTTCGCTAGTACAAGTCACTTTAATGTTAACATTTACTCCTACTTCTTGATTAGGCCTGGGCTTTGTAACTTCCATCACTTTCATATTCTTGGTTGGGGTGTTCATGTCATCATGGTTGGGCGCATCTGTTTTGAGCCTTGGGGAATGGTTCATTAAGCGGATGCCATTTGTTCGTCACATTTACAATGCCTCCAAACAGATTAGTTCCGCCATATCTCCAGGTGTGTTTAACATTAGTTTTCCATTTTCAGTGTCTGCATAAGTTACTTTTGGCAGTGATGGGTCATAACTATTCTGACTTCTAATACTTTTACAGATCAGAACACACAAGCATTTAAGGAAGTGGCTATAATAAGGCATCCACGTATTGGTGAATATGCATTTGGCTTCATCACGTCATCTGTTGTTCTCCAGGTTTCCCACTCATATTTTTTCATATTCTGGTACATGTCATTGGGTTTGCTTCTATATTTTTTTAATTTTAAATAATACTGCCAGAAGGTGGAACCAAAACAAAAATTAAAGAAGGGAGAAAATGATACAACCAATCGATGGATTTCCATCGTAGCAACCCGAACTTCCTAAATGGATTGGATAATTATTCCTTCCCCCCTAACCGAGAATAAACTTCTAGTGGGGTTGATTGCCCCATCCATCTCCTGCTGCTTATAAAGGCACATAAACAACCATTTGATCCCCGTCAAAGTCTGCATTGATTCCTTTATGGACTAATGGATGTAAACAAATAGCACGACCTTCCACTAAGACAGGCTGGAATGTCTGTATGTCTAATCTTATGCAGAGTCGACACTCGAGAAAAATAGAAATTTTACTATTTCCAGAATACCCCGACTCTACTTTTGATACCCCCTAGAATTGTTCTTTCCTAAGAATTCTCCTATTGCAATGTTAAATTCCTGCACTAATACCCGGTCCGTAGATAATGCTATGTCCTAAATACTCCTCATTCCCTTCTATTGGTACTGTGACATTCCCAAATTCAGGTACTTCATTCCCACAAGATTCGGTGTTCACTTATCAAAACTATTACATCTAACTACCCATAATCAAAGGATAAAAACATAATTTAAATAACTTAAACAATAATCTTTCCCATTAAAGGGTTACATCATCATCTCAAAAGCAATCCAAGGTAATCTAACCTTAAAATTATTACATAAGTTTGCGGAATACATCATATAATTAAACAAGTCTTATAACATGAAACATTTAAATTAACTTCATTAATTCTTCAGCTCTTAGGCATCTTGGCCTTCCCTTTGCTGGTAGATGGCTCATCAACTCTTTCAACCTTAGCTGCAGTGTTAATTGCAAGAGTAAGCAAACAATTGCTCACTGATATAGAAAGTAATAATGATAACAACATGAGAGTGAACAACGAATGCTGAACAATAATGAACTTGCTCTACGAATCTAGTGCAGATAACAAGTTCGAAATCAATGTCTGAGGGTCTTAAGATCACGAACTATGTCTCCGGTATATAGGTATTATTACCTTAACCTTATGATCATTTAGACCGCATGCAGGACCTTCTTAAGCGTCTTAGGGGGATCAGCCCTTTGTACCATGTATTGTGCACAAACATCTAAACGTTACACGTATAAAAATCCCCTATAATAGGGTTGTTCGTCTCAGTTTGAATTTAGAATTTCCGCACTAAAGGAAGTTTAGTTTGGAACTAGCTTATCAGTGTCTCTAGAATTTTTGAACACTATTCAACTTCCATCAATAAAGGTTTAATACGAGAATGTATAACTGAACAAGGCTATTAAAGTTAAAGATCGGATATCAACAATATATATAGCTGAATAACATGATATATATGCCAAGTGCTATATTCAAAGGAGTTTAGAACAATCTTCTATGAATCAATGTGTTAGAACAATATATGCTTCGAATGATAATAAGGAAAGTAAAGCTTGCTCGATGTAACGAATTAGGTTACAAGAGCTTGCACAAACATATTCAAGATAGATTAAGCTTGCTCAATTTTAAAAACTTGTACAATAATAATATAGGAATGGAAACTTGCATTCAATATGAAAAGAATGAAGTTAGAAAGCTTGCTCAATTGTAAGGAGTTAAGGTTTAGGAACTTGCCTTGTTTGTAAGCTACACAAGTGTAAAATAATCTCCAATTACCCTACACATCGCATTACAATCGCAACAACAATTAGTTGTATGAATATTAACACTATGAGTATTAAACCATCATTCAAGTCATAACCCTAACTTAGCATCTAACCATGTTGGTTAACATACTTAACGAATCTGAAATCTTATTATGAACCAACATAGCCTAACCGTTCATCTCTAACCTTTGAAAACATCACATTTGGTTTCATTTTATAACTTATTTAAATAATTATTTCAAATCTTTACACTTTGCATTACAACACATTGACATCTGTTATTATAGTTTATATCATGTTTTAACATCATTAACATGCATGTTAAACTAACACAAGTCCGTTACACATGACTTGCAATTAAGCAGAACTTCACTTTATGCGTATCATACTACATGGCCATGCGCTTAAATCTTCTTACCCATGATGCACCAAACTCAGTTTTTACAGACGCGAACTAGCACTCTGTTAAAGGCCAAAAATCCCAATTCAACAGAATTTCTCCCAAATTCAACATCTAAAACTTTGGAATATCTTAGTTACACATGCTAAACACCATTCTATATACAAAACATTACATATACACCATTTTGAAGAATCAAAACTATATTTTTTTTCAACTTTCTTCATTTTTATACTTTTAACGAATTTGATTGCCACGAACTCGTTTCTTAATCAATTGACATGATTTAAACTTCGTTGTTTTCGTTTCTTAACATATTATCACAATCCAACTTCAATTCGCAGATTCCAACACATATAAAGCATGAAATTTGGTACTTTCTAAAGCCATATTATATGAACATAAACACTGATATGTACAATCTTCTGCTACAACCCAATTCTTACGAATTTGATACTCAAACAACCCTCATACATGATAATTAACAAATTCTACAACATAATACACACCATTTATACAACGCTTGAACAACAAATCCACAAAAACCAATTTACAGATAACTTAGATAAAAACTAAAACTTAGAAATTTATGAATGAATTATACCTTAATCCCCTTGATTATAGGCTAGCACAAGATGGTGAATCTCTTCTTTCTCTTGGCAACTCACAGAGATTACTCTCTCTCAATTTCTCACTCTCAAAACTCTGCAATTCTCTCTTCCTCTGTAAAACACAGAAAGGCTCGCGTCAGTTAGAATAAGCCAAGGGCCACAAGGCCTTGTTTGGCTACCACATATTTCCCTAAACTAATTTATTTTAATATTATTATATTATATAGTTTTCATGTCACACCTTTAGTTGATTAATTTAAATAACTTAGTTTAGTTAATTTAAATAACTTATATAATAATAATAAAAATCTTATTATTACTATACTTATAATTAATAAATAATTATATATCTAATTTAATTAATAAATTAGAAATATCACTTTATTTAATTTATTTCCTTTAAATTAAACAATTCATTTAGTTTAATTATCTTCTTAAATATTAAGCAATTGATTTAATTTACTTATTTTTCTTAAATTAAATCCTTCAAATAACATTATCATTATTCAATTCAATTAACATTAATTAATTTAGTTACTAAATAAATTCATCACAATCCATCAATTATTTATTTCCTCAATAAATAAATTATTTAAAATATTTATTCAATTCCATAAATATTTACATTAAATTACAAATTTCTCGATCGTTACAGGTACCCTTGCACCTTTTAAATTTTTTCTCATTACTTCATAAGCTTTTCCACTTCCAATAAAAACATATCGATCTGGTACATTTGCAATTGCCTGAATCTGATGTGTACATAGATAAATATATTAGACATGCTAATCAGTATATTGTAATGATTCAATTTTATCTGATGTGTATGTTTCATTATATTTTTTTTATTTGGTTTGACCAATCGTAGTTTTTGAGGAAAAATTTAGAGGTCACTTCCATTTGATAAAGATGATAAAATAAATTGGGGAAGTGTAATGCCTTAGGCTATCTGGCTACCTCTAAAGAATAGTATTCGTAATGAGATGGCATGTGCTTAGATATTAGAAAGTAAAATTATTCAAGGACATCTATCACATGCATGTGGACAGCTGTTACTTATCAAAAACCTATAATGTGGACAGTGCTACTTGATTTCCTTCTAGAGAGTAACTATTTTTAGATGTTATAAATGCAATATAGTTCTTATAACCAACTAATATTATAGTTGAAATGCATGCCATGACTTGGAGATCATGCTTTCTGAGAGGGTGTTTTGACATTGCATGCCCCCATACATCTCTTTTTCAATAACTGTATGTTAAGACTTGATCGATGATTACTTAATGCGACTGTTACATTTTGTTGACTTGGATGCTTTTTTCTTTATCCTCTTGGAATCCAGAATTACTCAGGTGAGGAGGAGCTATGCTGTGTCTACGTCCCCACGAATCATCTTTATATTGGTGACATATTCATGGTCAATGCCAATGATGTTATTAGGCCAAACTTGTCAGTTCGGGAAGGAATTGGTATGTGATTGATTGCACTTTACTAATTTTTTTGGAATAAGTCGAACAGACTAGGTATACTTTTGACTGTGCACGACTTGCCTTACATGTGTTAGATAGGACTTTGGCTCATTGGTCATAAGAAAAAAGAGGAGATTGTGATCTTTCTTTTTAGTATGTGTTAGCATGATATTGTAATTTACCACCCTTGAGGGGAGGTTAAGTCTTAAACATCTAGTTGTGGGGGTCATGGGTACGTGTGTATTAGTTTTCGGGAAGCAAACTAAAGGAAAAGAAAAGCAAAAGTGGAAATATATAAATTTCTTATACAAGCTTATTGATTTGTTTTATGCTTGGCCCGTCATTTGGGGTTCCCAATATTTTATTTTGTTTTGATTTTGCAGAAATTGTTGTGTCCGGTGGAATGTCAATGCCCCAGATCCTATCAACATTGGATTCAAGGACTGTTTTGGTGGATAGGAGTAGAAGTGACGGAGCATGAGAAAAGGAAGACATTAGCTTCAGTAGAGTTGTTTACTTGTCTCTTTCTTGAGATCCAGATGTCCAAGTGATTGATATGTGTTGGTGTCTTGGAGATATCGCTGGCAATTCAGATTTTTACCATTTAATTGGTCAAATGTTATTTTGTCATCACATCTGTAACGTTGAGTGCCTGTAAATGTAGGGAGGTAGAGCTTGCTTGAAAATATCGTGGATTTAGGTTTATGTTACAATCGAATAGGTTGTTTGTCTTTGGATTGTTGTTTAACTTGTAGTAACTGTTGCTCATCTTCTCTGATGGGTTTCCAAATTTTTAGCGTTGTGAACTGTAGTTGAGTTCTGTAGATAAGAAGTATCATTACCGTTGAGGAAGTTGTAAAAGTTTGCAGCAAAAAAATATGGTTTAAGAGCGGAGGGACTATTCTTCGGTTGCCATTTTCAAATTGTTTGGTCTGTTCAAACTCCACATAATCTAGGAATACCAAATTAAAAACAATCATATCTTATACTTACGAATTAAAACATGATCTTCATAATCCATAATTTTAGTGAAAGAAGCCCATATGGACCATATCAATTATATCAGAGCTGCCTAAATTCTTTTATAGCAATTCTCTTTACTCCTTGGTGAAGCAAAACCAAAACATTTCATAGAGCAGATGAAGTGCCAACTATTGTGGCTAGAGTGACAAAAGGGGTACCTTCCGGTTATAACAACATTGCTTGGACCGGCCCGACTGACTTCATCTAAAACCTTAAAATATGCATGCTAGTATATGCGAGCTGTTGAATTTGATAGTAAACTTAGGCCTAGGGGGATGTGAGTTGTGTCCAAGCTGGCAAATTCATGTTATTTTTATAACAATAGTACTAATATTTTATCTTTTTTTGGGGTTATAATTGAGAAATAAATAAAGGGCAAAAAAAAAAAACTTTAAATAAAGAAATAAAAAAAGGCACGCCACTATTGTCAAAATCGGAAGGCAAGGCGTGAGTATGGGGGAATTCATTTCCACACTGACCACGAACGACTCGCCTCCGCCTTCCTAAACTAAATTTGACTTTCCACAACAAAATCAAATCTTTTCTCTTCCTCTCTCCTTAATTTCTTCTTCTGTGGGAGGGAAGAGATTTGCGACGATTTCAAGGCAGGATGCAGAAGATTAATAATAAGCAAGATCATCGGTCGAGATCTGCCAAGCCAACCACCATTCACGGCTGCGCTCAGTCCGGGGATTTGGCCGGCTTCCAGAAGCTACTTAGGGACAACCCCTCTCTTCTTAATGACCGCAACCCTGTTGTAAGATCTCAATTCTCCCCCTCTTTATTTTCGTGTGAATTTTGTTTAATTAAAGAAACCCATTTCGTTTATGATTTTATTTTCGAATTTTCAATGTTTTGAGGACAAGTATGTTTCAGGATTTCTTTTTTAGAATTATTGGGCTCTGTTCAATTTTATAGTTTTAATTGTGTCTTATTTCTTAAGTTTAAAACCAGTCAATGTAATGTCTAAATGCTGCGAACTGCAAACATGAATCTTTTCCTAAATGCTTATTATTCGACTTCTAATTCTCATTTGGGATAATTCGCTTATACTGAATTTTGATGATTACATCCTAAATGAAAAACCTGTAGTATATTTTTTTACAAATTTCTATTACCCCATTTCTTTAATTTTTCATTAGAGAAGGTTATTGTTAACGCCAATATCTTTCCTCACGTCCCAATCACCAAGACGTGTCCGATATCCTGCACAGTTCAACAAGTCAACACCAAAAGCTTGACGGCTTGACCGTCGGGGGATAGCTCCGGCGTGAGAGTCAGTATCGGCGATCACAAGGTTAACAATGGAGGAATAAATATCTAGTGACTTGAGAGCAATAATTAATTAGTTACCTTTCACCATGTGCCATCCTTGCTTTATATCTCCAAAGTCCGGTTTGTCTCAGATGCAATCTGACTTTTTGGACCCCACTGACTTGTGGCCAGACTAAGCCCTGTCCCATCCTCATTAAGTACAATGCGGAGATGACGATCAAAGTTCTATCCCCAATCTACACCCGGTCAAAGCCCAAGTGGAACCATACTCATCTAGTAATTATTGTCATCACCATTGATACTTCAATACTTCATAGGCCCCAAAATAAAGATAATATCCACCCAATGGGCTGTCCCAATGAACCGGTCTAATACTTTCAAGACCCATCTCAACATGTCTAAAGTATTATGGCCCAACATTGCCCCCCAGTCTTTTATTAAACAGGAGGTTTAATGAAAGAGTATAAGTGGAATCGGTCCAGAATAAAAGGAATTATAATGAGATCAACAAAGGCCTAAGATACAACTTACCGAGGCCCAATAGGTAAATCTCAAACAACAATTCAAATAGAAACCGAAAGCCCAATAGAGAAGCCCACTCCGGTTAACAATGAAGGCCAAAACCGCACGCTATCTCTTCAAATTCACAATCACTGCTGGCATTAAATGAGCCGCCCTTGAACCTCGTGAAAAATTGAAGAGAACTCTAGTATAAAAGCTGCTTTCTCCCAAATTTGACAGTTTTACCAACTCAATTTGAAATTCGGATATTCCTTGCTCATCTTCTTCTCCAAATTTCTCTCTGTAACTAATTAACAATGGCTTCTCAGAATACTAATCAAAGTTCCCCACTTCGCATAACCCCCATTACCTTTCGTTTTCCCAATCCGAGCTCTAACAAAAAAAAGAGGCTCAGAAGTTCAAATCCCAAATCTGTTGATACTCACAAATGTAATCAACCACTAAAAATGATTCCCAATCCTTCAGAATTCTTCAAGAGTGAAGAATACTTCCCCCATGCCAACACTCCTTCCACCGTCACTGAGATTGAGTTGGGTAACCTTCGGACCCGCTATCAGATTCAGAACACCCATATGGTAAGGGCTCCAGCTCCCCACGAATGAATGTACCCGGTGACCAAGGTTTGGACCGCCCGTCTTGGTGACCCTTCTCGAAAAAGGGAGTTTGCCTACCTCTCCATGCCTTCGTCATCATTCTACTAGGGTTCGTAGGCGTGGGTTAGTGCCGAACTCCTATATCCACATCCTGACATTTATCGTCTTCTGCCACGAACAAGGGATTCCACCTGCTGTCGACTTCTTCTTCACCCTGTTCATAGTCGGTAAATCTCGAGAACGAGGCTTCAAGATGCTGAGCAAACAATCTCCCAAACCTAATGCCAGGTTCGAGAAGCGACCACTAATGGACACTCCTTCGAGCAACCAAGGATGGCATAAGGAGTGGTTTTTTGTCAAAGGACCCGAAGTCTCCTCCATACCTAACTGGACCACTTCCGATCGTATCTCTGCAAACTTCGGAAATATTTCAACGGAACGAGTGAGAGAAATGGCGAGCCTTCTAGAGAAGATTCACATTAAGGAATGGAGCTTCGGACTTCTGAGTAAACAAGCATGGTTGTACGACCATAACTGTAAGTCTCGAACCCACTTTATTGTTTAACTCCCAATTTTCATCAGTAGTTATCGTAAACAAGTGTTCCTCATCTGTTGCAGTGTCTCTGATCAAACCAACGTCAATCGACCGAAGGGATCTAGACAAATTTCTTTCTGGTACATCTTCGCCAACCTCTGCCGATGTACCAACTGAAGAGCTTCAAGCCACCGAATCAACTCCTACTGAAGGGACAAGCCAATCTCGCCGAAGAAAGCAAGCTGGCCGAAAACCCAAACACACCCCTACGCAAACTCACACTGAGTGCCTCCTCGATATGCCCTCTAACGAACGGACCCGAATCCTTCGCGCCAAAAAGAGGAAAACCCAAGCAAATTCTCCGGCCTCCGAAGAACCACAAGTACCTCTAACAGAAACTGATCCTCCGCCAACCACCCCGGTTGAAATCGTTGTTTCTGACGAAGAGTTCAACAACGACAAGTGGAGCGATCACCCAAACTTGCTCGAAAAAGACAACCAACCTCCTCGGACTTCAGGCCCGAAGCCCCGGAATCCCCCACTCTCTGGCCAAAATCAGAAGAGAATTTCCCATTTGAGCTCTACAACTCCTTCGTCCGTAATACCGACATAACCATTGGGGCTCAAAGAATGACTCTATCATGGACTCGATCAACGAGGGAATGAAGTACCAAGCTAGAGTAAGCTTAACTTATCCATTTACATCTCGGCCCATTAATTTTGAACTGATAGACTAACACTGATCATCCGCAGGCAAACACTGTCTTCGGATGCCTCCGTCCCAAATACCAAGAGGCCGAGGCCGAAGAGAAAGCCGCTCGAAGAGAGAATACCCTGCTTAAGTCTGCTTTGGCGAAAGATAAGTAGTCTCAAAGTTCTTTATTCACGACAACGAAGTGCCTTCGAAAGACCTTGCCCAAACCAAAGAAGATTTAAGACGTCCGGGCCACTCATCAAGTCATCACTGATATAAATATCGATTTTCTGAAGAAAAACGAAATTTTGGCGAAGAAAATCGAAGATCTGGCCCAATCCAACTCAGTTCTGTCGAAGCAAAATAAAGATATCCAAGCTAAAGATGCAGAGCAAATGGCCCATCGTCAAAAGCTTGAAGAGGAACTTCGAGAACTCCGGACTCTTAGGGATTTGGGCCCACCATTAACTGATCGGCTTCGCAAGGAGATTGAAGCAAATTACAGGAAATCCACCGAGCTGAACAATGAAGTTGTCCACATGTACTCTGAAGGGTACGAGGTCTGCCGAAGTAAATACAAAGCCAAACTTGTAGTGGCCAAAGTAAACCCGGCTCTCCTCGACTCTTCGGACAGCGAGGACAATAAGGAAGCTTAAAGATATCATCCGAAGCTTTAGGACTCCCTGAAAAGACATTTCTCCTTTGTAAACAGTTAGATATCAATGAGATGATTAACAAATTCTTATCCTTATTACACCTTTGACCATTTCTTGTCAATAATTCATCATCAATCAACGTGAAAAATGTATAATCTTAAACTGTTAGTCAATAACTAAGCAAGTCATATAACAGATAAGATCAAGTAATAATGTGACCCGAATTCAACACTTAAAAATCAGGTAATAAAGTAATGCAATACTTATTCGTTACCAAAGTGAGGTAGATCTGCTTCATAGGGAATTTGTTTACCACGAAGGGCCTAACAAACCCACAGGATAACATTTGCCTACCACGAAGGGCCTGATAAAGTTAAAGGATGACATTTGCCTACCACGAAGGGTCTGACAAAGTTTAAAGGATGACATTTGCCTACCACGAAGGGCCTGCCAAACTCATAAGGACCACCTGCTAATAAGGCTACCATCAAATGGTCAGCGAGTCCACCCGAACCTTCTAACACCGATGACGTTTGCCTACCACGAAGGGCCTGACAAACTCATAAGGACCACCTGCCGAAAAGGCTACCATCGAATGGCCAGCGAGTCCACCCGAACCTCCTAACACCGAGGTGCCATCCGCCTCGCAAACTCATAAGTGCATGTCGGGAGGTTACCATCGAATGGATGAGCAACCGAAGTCCCTCATGAATGCTTCAAACTTCGATCCCATGAGCTGGCGTCTGTTAACATGATCCCTAGGCAATGGACCCAGTATGACTACCCCCCAGACAACAAGAGGTATATAAGATAAAATCGAATATAGCCTTTTGGTGGCTGATGTGGGATCGAATTATTTAGCTGACACAAATACCCACATGAACCCTCCGAAGAACATCTGCAGCTTCGGACGGCATCCAAAATTCCTCAATAGTGGGAGATGAGTCCAAAGTAGAATACCCGTCTGCAAACAACGCCCACTTAATTCGATTCGTCAAAAATCGCGAACGGTTTTATTTCGGACTCTTCAGATTCTCCATAACTATCGTCATCTTATTTCTTCATCCCTAAGGACACGACTTACATAGCAAATCGGGTGCTGCTTACCCCCAACTTCTCGCACCAAAACTGCTCCCACTGCCAACGAACTAGCTGCCAGATACAAATAATATAACTTAGTAGGAGCGGGCTTCACCAACAAAGGCACCAAGAAAGATAGGGTCGTTTATTCCCCGGAAGGCGTCTTTCACGTTCTCAAGTCCATCGAACGTCTTAGCATTCTTCTACCCTTTCCACGCACTCAAAGATCGACAAACATCTTTCTCGCCGATTTGGACATAAACTTTCTCAAAGTCTCTTACGAATAGTCTTGTTTTTCCATTCGAACTGCAGACTTTAGACGGGCATCTTCGAAGACGAGTATCCACGTGGCGGTGTGTGCCTCGGTGGATTCTCGTGAGCGCTGACTTCGGGTCCGCCGACCATAATCCCAAGACCAACAGAGCGGAATACCTTTCTTCGATCAATCAGAAAATGGTCATTGGGTCTTCATCTACTCGCTTGACCATAATCTCAAGACCAATAGAGCGGAATACCCTTCTTCGATCAATCAGAAAATGGGCATTGGGTCTTCATCTACTCGCTTCGACCATAATCCCAAGACCAATAGGCGGAATACCCTTCTTCGATCAATCAGAAAATGGTCATTGGGTCTTTATCTACTCGCTTCACCATAATCCCAAGACCAATAGATAGGAACGGAATACCTTTCTTCATCAATCGGGAAAATGGTCATTGGGTCTTCATCTACTCTGCTTCGACCATAATCCCAAGACAAAAGGTATGGAATACCTTCTTCACCAATTAGAAAATGGTTGTTGGTCTCGCTTCGATCCCGAGGACGGCCTCGAGACATGTCTTTAAAGTGTAGACTTCTTTCTAACTTGATCGGTTTGTCATCCCGACCACTTTCAGATAGGATTCTAAGCAAGATGCCTTCTACCCTTTTCCCACCATGGTCGTCTTCTCTAAGCAAGAATTATCAATCTTCTTCTAAGATCACCTTGGGCTCTCGAACGAGAACCCTTAGAAACTCGCTTGAAAGACCAAAGATGAGCACTCTTTCAAGGACCCAATCAATCCTCGACAGATACTCATCAGGTAGACGAAGTCATAGCCATCAGCTATCCTTTAGAAGTAACTGTTCTACTCTTCTTCACCATGGATTCCGACGTAGAGCAGCTACAATTTGTGATTGAAAACTTCAAGAACACTAGAACACGCCCTCCTTCTAGCGCCAATGTTAACGCCAAGATCTTTCCTCATGTCCCAATCACCAAGACGTGTCCGATATCCTGCACAGTTCAACAAGTCAACACCAAAAGCTTAACGGCTTGACCGTCGGGGGATAGCTCTGGCGTGAGAGTCAGTATCGACGATCACAGGGTTAACAATGGAGGAATAAATATCTAGTGACTTGAGAGCAATAATTAATTAGTTACCTTTCACCGTGTGCCATCCTTGCTTTATATCTCCAAAGTCCGGTTTGTCCTGTATGCAACTGACTTTTCGGGCCCACAACTTTTAGCCGACTAAGCCCTGTCCAATCCTCATTAAGTACAATGCAGAGATGACAGTCAAAGTTCTATCCCCAATCTACACCGGTCAAAGCCCAAGTGGAACCATACTCATCTAGTAATTCGGCCCACTGTCACAGCCCAATACTTCATAGGCCCCAAAATAAAGATAATATCCACCCAATGGGCTGGCCCAATGAACCGGCCTAATACTTTCAAGACCCACCTCAACATGTCTAAAGTATTATGACCCAACAGTTATCATCTTTAGACAACATCTAGTGAGCTTAAGAAAATCTCAAATCTGGAAGATGAAAGCAGTATGATGATTTTACCAAGTTTGGATGAATAACTTTTGATGGGTCATTAACCTCACGTGTGCTTTAATATTTGCACATTATCCTTTCTGTCTTTCTGCCATCCTTGAAGTATTTGGATTATTGTTCAAGTTATTCATATTCCATTTCTTTTATCTTCTGTTTCAGAGGGAATTATCTGCTTCCATTTTTAGTGTATATCTGTGTACAATAAGCCGATGCTCTGGAAATAAAATAAGAATGAAGGAAGCATGGTAATGTCCACAGAAATTGAGCTTCTTTTGAGTCGTCATGTCTGCCCCCTCTGACTCCATCTTGATTAGGGGGCCTGGATTAGACCCACATCTCTCTCTTTTGCTACTCTAATTTCTTCCTTTTTTTGTTTTTTCTACGAACAAACTTTTGAAACATCCCTAAACTTGTGGTCCGTGGTTGCTATGGTGAGTTAAACTTAAACTTTTTGAGTTTACTTGAAATTTTTGAGTTTACGGTTCTCACATTTTCCTTTAAACCACTTGATGACTGTGGGGTTTATATTCTTCTTTTTCCTCTCTCTAGATCTATCTATATGTGTGATGGTTGTGTATTAGATGGATTCAGTTATTATGAAATTAAGTTTGACATGCAGATTGATTACTTTTTGGTCTGCGTATTGATATTATATTGGTTAATTGATTAAAGTTAAATTTGTGTTAATTAATCCTGTATATACCTGAAAAAATATGGTTATGAGTTAGTTTTGGTTTTCAAAATATGATTATGGTTCCATTTAAGAACTAAAATCATATTAACCATTTTTAATATGGGTTATGTGGGTTGAAATCATATGGTTATGGTTCAAATATAGGTCGATCCATATTTTAAATTTCAAACATACCATTATTATGATTCAATTAAATACTACCTCCGTCCCACAATAAGTGCTTTTTTAGGCTTAATATTTTTTCCCAAAATAAGTGATGTGTTAGAACTCCAATACAATTTTTGCAATATTTTCTCATATATGCCCTTATGCATTCAATGGTATTTATTGCATCTTACCATCACTACAATTAAATGACACTCATTAACTCTTCAACTTCAAAGAAAATATATTAAGGGTATTTTTGCCATTTTAGTTTGTGTATTAGTATGTGTGATTTAAGCTAAAAAAACACTTATATGGGACGGAGGTAGTATATTATTATTAGATATATCATATATACATAATCACTAAATATTAATTTTTTGGGAGGGAATGAGGGTAGGGTGGGTGGGGTGGGAGGTGGGAGTGGCGTGGGTGGGGTAGAGGGTAGGGTGTGGGTGTGGGGGTGGGTGGTGTATACATAATCGCTTAATATTTTTTTTTGGGAGATGTGTTGGGAGGGTGGGCTGGGTGGGGTGGGTAGGTCAAGGTGGGTGAGGTAAGGGTGGGGTGGGATGGGGGGTAGGGGTGGGTGGTGTATACATATTATTTATTATCACAATAAGCTAAATTTATAGGCTAACTTGAAACAAATTGGATTTTGTAAAATGATATTTACTACGTTTGGATCCAAAGTCGCAATTGGACTTCATGCCTCAAATTCAAATCTATGACTTCGGCCTTGTAAAACTGGGCGGAAGCTTTGTTGGGCTTATAAAAATTGACTGAATATTGATTATAACATCCGGCCTTATAATGTGTGGGCTCTAATAAACTAGTTTGAAGCGAAAATGGCACCTGACCCGAAGAGGAGGAAAGTCGACGATGCTGTGTCCCGCAGGTAACTAACCATTTTTAAGCTCCTTTCTTCAAGTTAATTGAATTTTTTGGTTATATTTGACATTTATTGTTTAGATCAGTATACCGACAAGTGGAACATAGTGATTTTCTGTTAACTTATTCGAATTTTGATAACCGATTTTCTTTTTGTTTGTTGTATATGTTCAATGAAGTTCTAAATTAACAAATTGTTTGTGAATTTTGAGAAAAAAATAAGAAACAAAAATTTGGATGTTTGAGGTAAATGTCCATAGCTTAATTTACTTGTAATTCTGTAATAATATCCCGTTGTACCAAAATTATAGATCAATCTTGACTTTTTTTGGAAATCAATTTGTATTCTAAAATTTAACATTGATGGGGATTTATTTGATTTTAATACAAACAACGATAACTATAACTATCGGAAACTGGTAAAAAGTAGTACTAATTATTGCTTTCAAATTTTCAATGAATTTATATTAGTTTTCGACTTTAGAGTTTCGTTAGTGAAAAGTCAAATGTATCGAGATTATTAAATCGTAGTAGTAGGATTGTAGGAGTATCTTTTTAGGTCGAGAAGTAAAATTTCTTTGAAAAGTGAAAAGTATCGCACATAAGTTATTGTGTTGCATGTGATGAACTCGCAAAGTATAACAAGGCATATAGTGCAGATCCGATCAAATTCCGAGTCCGGAACAAATCTCGGATCAAATCCCGAGTTTGAATCGAATTTTTCAAAATAAGGCCTTTAACTACTGGCCCAATAGTATCTTCTTGGGTCATCTTAGCCCACCACAGGTTCACCCAAAAGGTCATGACCTGAAGGTATTATTGGTATAACTTATTTTACGAAAGTGTTACAAACTCCCCACTTAAATTTTTGACGTCCCCTGTCGAGAACCAATCGCACATCGGTCCATGGATCTTTGCCTCTCTAGTTCATTGTGGGATAATATAAATTTGGGTTCGTGTACCCGAGATCCGCACCTCTATCTCTATATTGTGGGATAATACCACTAAGCATTCGTGTCCCCACTTCCAAAGAACTCGATCGGATGACCCCACCAGAGCTTCTCGAGTCCGTGTAAGGGGTGGGGTGAGTGGGGGAGGTAAGGGGTGGGTGGGGGGGGGCGTGGGTGGAGGTGGGTGGTGTATACATATTATTTTTTGGGGTTGGGGTGGGGGTGGGGGTGGGGGTGGGGGGGTGGGGGTGGGGGTGGGGGTGGAGTGAGTAGTGGGGTGGGGTGGGGTGTATACATAATCACATAATATTAGGTGGAGTGGGTGGGTAGGTGGGGTGGCCTGGGGTGGAGTGGGTATGGGTAGAGGGTGGGTGATGTATACATAATCACTTAATATTAAATTTTTTGGGAGGGAGTGGTGGGGGTGGGGGGTGTGGGGTGGGGAGGTAAGGGTGGGGTGGGTGGGATGGGGGTAGGTAGGGGTGGGGGTGGGTGGTGTATACATATTATTTATTATCACAATAAACTAAATTTATAGGCTAACTTGAAACAAATTGGATTTTGTAAAATGATATTTACTACGTTTGGATCCAAAGTCGCAATTGGACTTCATGCCTCAAATTCAAATCTATGACTTCGGCCTTGTAAAACTGGGTGGAAGCTTTGCCGGGCTTATAAAAACTAACTGAATATTGATTATAACATCCGACCTTATAATGTGAGGGCTCTAATAAGCTAGTTTGAAGCTAGAGCGCGAAAATGGCTTTTGATTCAAGAGAGGAGGAAAGTCGACGATGATCGTCCCCCAGTAACTAACCATTTTAAGCTCCTTCTTTCTTCAAGTTAATTGAATTTTTTGGTTATATTTGACATTTATTGTTTTAGATCAATTACCTAGAAAAGTGGAACATAGTGATTTTCTCGTTAACTTATTCAATTTTGTTAACCGATTTTCTTTTTTATTTGTTGTATATGTTCAATGAAGTTCTAAATTAACAAATTGTTTGTGAATTTTGAGAAAAAAACAAGAAATGAAATTTGGATGTTTGAGGTAAATGTCCATAGCTTAATTTACTTGTAATTACGTAATAATATCTCGTTGTACCAAAATTATAGATCAATCTTGACTTTTTTTGGAAATCAATTTGTATTCTAAAATTCAAAATTGATGGGGATTTATTTGATTTTAATACAAACAACGATAACTATAACTATCTGGAAGCGGTAAAAAGTAGTACTAATTATTGCTTTCAAATTTTCAATGAATTTATATTAGTTTTCACTTTAGAGTTTCGTTAGTGAAAAGTCAAATGTATCGAGATTATTAACCGTAGTAGTAGGATTTGTAGGAGTATCTTTTTTAGGTTGAGAAGTAAAATTTCTTTGAAAAGTGAAAACCATCGCACATAAGTTATTGTGTTGCCTGTGATGAACTCGCAAAGTATAACAAGGCATATAGTGCAGACCTGATCAAATTCCGAGTCCGGAACAAATCTCGGATCAAATCCCGAGTTTGAATCGAATTTATCAAAATAAGGCCTTTAACTACTGGCCCAATAGTATCTTCTTGGGTCATCTTAGCTCACCACAGGTTCACCCAAAAGGTCATGACTTGAAGGTATTATTGGTAATAACTTATTTCACAAACTCCCCCACTTAAATTTTTGACGTCTCTGTCAGAACCAATCGCACATACGGTCCACAGATCTTTGTCTCTAGTTCATTGTGGGATAATATAGGCTGGGTTCGTGTACCCAGATTCGGACCTCTATCTCTCTATTGTGGGATAATACCACCAGCATTCGTGTCCCCACTTCCAGCAACTCGATCGGATGACCCGACCCGAGTTTATCGAGTTCGGAAAAAATCTCGAGTCAAATCTCAAGTTCAAATCGAATCAAATCCATCCAAATAAAACTTTAAATCACTGACTTAATTGTATCTTCTTAGGTCATCTTAGCTCACCCCAGGCTCACCCAAAAAGTCATGACTTGAAGGTACTATTGATAGCAACTTAATTTCTCATACACAGACAAATTTTTCCCATATTTTCTCATATATTTCGATGTGGAAAAAATTTCTTTTAAAACTCCATTGTATTTGGAGATTTCTTTTACTGATAGATAAGGGTAGGGTAGGATTTTGTCATAGATTTCAGAAATTGAAGTGTGTTGCCATAAAATACTTTCTTTTTTTGGATAATCGGGAGTTTCCGAGTTGCAATCGGACTAATCTCCACTAACCCGGGGCAACCTTTTTATACAGGTTTACGCCCGCGTCTCCGTGGTTCCATGAACCATTTCTAGCATTGACAAATTATACTCTATTCCAGAAAATACTTTGAATAAATGGGATGATAATTGAAAAAGATAATTTAACCAATGATAGCTTTTCAAATTGTCATATGCCACACCCCTATTTGAGAGTTGAGGCGGACACTATTACAAACATACTTGGTTCAAATAGGGTGGTTGTCTGCTTTAGCATTGTCTCCATTGGTACATTTCTAGTCCAATTTCTCTTTTGTTTATTGTAATTTTTATGTAAGCCTAAAACTTTTCGCATTACAGGGCATCATCTTCATTAGTTGAAAAGAAAGACATAGCTGCAGCAGTGCCGAATAGACCAACGGTATTGCATTTTATCCTCAGTTATACTCCCTCCGTTCCACAAAAAGATTCTCATTTGTAAAAAAAATGTTTCACAAAAGAGTTCTCTCTTTTTGCTGATGCCTCAAGTTTAACATCTATGGAAGAAAAATATATCGTCAATGTACTCTTTTTTGCGGAAGTATTTAAAGAAAATTATGGAATTAAATTATTAAACGATTTCTGTTATGCATTTGATTGATATGCAGGCGGTTCAAACTAGGGGCGTCCATCCAAGAATTCAACAGGCAAAGGATTATGCAGTAGCACAAGCACAACAAGAGGGTTGCACGGGGAACTTCAAAATCTTTGACTCTCCATTTGGGAATTTTCTTGTGCCTTTAATTTCGACTCGTGCTGAACTTGGTGGATAATTTTCACGCTTTACTTGTAAATCCTCTAGATAATAAAGGTTTGCTAAAAAAGGTTTGCAAACCGACTATTGCGACAGTTTTTTCTGTATATATAGTCCGGCTCTCTTCAGCAAACTGGAGGGAGCGAAATAAAAGCAAACTGACTATAGCAACAGTTTTTTCTGTCGATATAGTATAAATTTTTTTTCCGATTTGATTCCTGTATTTGATTGTTGTTATTTTTCCGATTAGTGTGAAATGGATCTGATGGGAAGAGGGACAAAGATGAATATGTGATAGGTCTCGTTCGTCGTAACGGCAGATTTTTCTGCCTTGCCGATCATTCTGATATATCACCACCCATAAACTGAGCCCCTTTATTCCTCTAAAAACAAAGATTTTATTGAAATTGTTTATCGGCCGGACAATGATTTAAAATTAAATACAAAGACAAGCATATGTATAGTAAACAGAATATTGTTCTCATAAATAGATATGAGTCATGGTTGGAATTATTAAAATAAGTAGTCAGAAGTTTCAAATTAAAGCTTTTGACTAGTTGCAATGGATTTCAAACACACTAATACATGAGTGGTGTTAAATTTAGTCAATTAATCAATATAATGATTGACTCTTTTTATTTGTGTCAGTATAGTACTTCCTCTATTTTTTAATATAAGTCGTTTTAGAATTGTGTACACGTATTAAAAAAATGATTGTAAAATATTAAATATATTATCAATTGTTTATATTGTCCTGGGAAAAAAAGTGTTATTTATTGGACAAAAAATAGTGAAATGACTAAAATTATATTTAATATTTGGAGTAATATTAGAAATTAAACAATTAATGTTTATTTAAAATTTTTAAATGAATAATATTTAAAAACAAAAATATTTATCTAAAACGACTTATATTAAGGAACAGAAGGAATATTGATTATGAAAGTAATTCTCTTATTCCATTCATGGTCCCATGGATATCTCATCACCTATCACCAATAATTTCTCCCTCTGTTAATAGACCAAAATCGAAAGTGGGTTTTTGTAAAAGTAATTATATGAGTTTTTTAAATATATTTTTATAAATATATTTTTAACGTTTATAATTAAATTTTTTGACCAGCGGGTTTCTGTTGATGTAATTTACTTCTCTGCAGTGGAGAAAGATGTTGAAATATTTAATTTGTTACTTACTTAACGATTCCGTCTCTCCTGCAGACTATGGACGATAAATTTATCACAAATTTTTGAATGACCAGGATGATTTATTAGGATGAGCGGAAAATTCAAAATCATTTGTATTTTGTTATATATATTTTGTAGTTGTAATTAGTTTGTTATTTGTACATATTCTTGGAAATATGTAGTAATAATATATAAAACATTTCCTTGTTTCCATATCTTGTTGAATGTCATTTACGATAAACAATTTGATATTGATAAACTTTACTATTCTAGAATTTAAAATCATAATTAAGATTAATTAAATGTACTTTCAGTTTATTCTTATTTTGTACTTTACATTTCACAATTTATAAATAGAAACTTTACATTTTCCCACTTTTAATAGAGACATATAACATAGATAGATTGCATGATGCCAAAGTGTAAAATGACAATAAACTAAGAGATGCAAAGTGAGCTCTCATAATAATTAATACGAGTTATAATTAGTTAAATTTTAGACCTAATGTCATCCTATGCTTCCAAAAAATATTATTCAAATTAATTTAGCAAAATATATTTTAAGCTTGATCGATTACCTTGTGATTAATTCCCCATTCTATATAAAGAGTATAATAATATAATAATCAAATACAAATATTCACACCATTACAAATTTATAATATCAATAAATTATCTGAAAATAGTAAAAATAATTTTGAGAATAACATTATATCCAAATTTCCAATGAGAGGTATAATCTTAATTACATTTGAGATTATGGAAGGTGGAGAACATAAAATAAAAGTGTAAAAACAAGTACTATCTTCAACATTGGAACGACGTCGTTGGACATATATACCACTTGCCCGTTTTGGAGTCCGTTGACTGAGGGATGAACATTAACTGAAAGTACTACAAGTTTGAACGGTTAATGCGTTACCTCCAGACTCGGCAAAAATCCCACGTCACCTCACTACTACTTGGAATTCACCTTCTTCTTCATATAGAGAGTGGCTACCAGCAACTGGATCATTAATTCTTTGGCTTTGCATGGTTTCTATTCTTAATTCTCTCTTATTCCTGAATATTCTTTTGAGCTTCTCTCTCATTTTCGGGATTCGAAAAATGTGGAGGAGTCTTTTTCATTAATTTTTTGAGTTTTAAATTCGCTTACATGATTCATTGAATCATCGATCACCATGCATGCAAGTACGTACTATATCAAAAATATTCATTATATTTAGAATATATATATATATATATATATATATATATATATATATATATATATATAGTAAGTAATCCATTGATTAACATTATAAATACATTCATTGAATCATCATCATCATCATCATCATCATCATATTGATTATATCGATCGAAAATTAAAGAGCTTGCTAGCTTTAAATAATAATAATGTTACACGCCAAGTGTGAATCGGATGGAACAAACAGTACTCCCCCAAAATCACCAATATCGTCTCCCAAACAAGCTCTATACTATGTACTAAGCCCTCCTCATGACTCCTCCAACTATGACGATAATAAATCTTCCCCCCTCCAAACCTCTCCTCTTTCCACTAGCCCTATGGATTCCCCCTCACACCCTTCGCGCCACTCCCATTCTTCTTCAAGTAGTAGAGTGTCGTCTGGGTTTGCAAGGAAGTGGAACCGGAAGATGGGGTGGAATCATCATGAGTGCAGCGTGATTAAAGAGGAGGAAGAGTATGATTATGTATATTGTGATTATGAGCGTTGCAAGTGTTTAATTGCTGTTATGGCTTTAGCTATCATCTTCACGCTGTTTTGTTTTATCATTTGGGGTGCTAGTAGGCCTTACCAACCTAGGGTTTCTGTGAAGGTATATATATATGTCGTATCATGTATATGTGTGTATATATATATATTATGTAATCACTCCAGTATATATATATATATATACACACCCTCCTACAATTAATTTTTTTTCTTCTGTAGAGCTTGACGGTATATAATTTTTACTCCGGGGAAGGATCAGATTACTCGGGGGTCCCAACCAAGATGTTAACAGTAAATTGTTCTGTGAAGATGAGCATATACAACCCCGCAACATTCTTTGGCATTCATTTTCGCTCCACTGCCATAAATCTCATCTTCACAGAAATTACAGTTGCAACCGGTCAGGTGAATTAAGCTCTTAATTAATTGCCTGGGATGAGAATTAATGACTGAGACATGACCTCCATGAATTAATTAGGAGCATTTCAAAAATTAAACATCAGTAATTTTGTTTGAAGAGTCGATCGATCTCGACCACTGTCATTAATTAAAAGAAAAGCTTTAACTGTTTTTATAAAAGTTTGATATTCAACAAAGAATCATGTTAATAGCTTATTAAATGAGTAAACCATAAATTATAATTAAGCTTTCAGTTAGTTACTCATATATATATATATATTGATTTGTTCATTTGTGGTTGCATGCAGTTGAAAAAAAATTACCTACCAAGAAAAGGCCATCAGATTGTGGATGTTAACATGGAGGGGCAAAGGGTTCCTCTGTACGGGGCTGGGGCAAGCTTACCGATGTCAGATAATAATCGTAAGGTTCCATTGAAGTTAGATTTTGAAATAGTATCACGGGGTAATGTGGTGGGGAAGTTGGTAAAGACAAAGCATAAACGGCATATCTATTGTTTCTTGGTAGTTGACTCTAGAAACACCAAAGTCATCAAGTTTGAGGAGAATTCTTGTTCATATGATTGACTGATTTAATTTGGAGCTCCATCTGCAACTCAATCCTGCTGCAGCCTTCCAAACACCTTGCTGAGCTGATTGAAACCAAGCACAAGCACAAGCACAAGCACAAGCACAAACACATTTTATATCAATCAAGTGTTGGATTACTAAATATAGCTTAATTGTCATATGGATAATAGTAGTTGCTATTTTTCTGGTTTAACATTCTAGTATATGATTAATTAATACACAAAGAAGAAGTGTTTAATTTTAATTTTTTTTTTATCAATCTATTAATTGGCTCTTTTTCACATATCATTTGTGTGTTGGTTAACATATCCTCACCAACCTATGACGCAGCATGAGCCATGCATTTAGCATTGAATGTTCTGCTGGTGTTTGGTCCTCCACATATGGATTTACACTTTGGTGAGACCCGAAGGCTGTAGGTACACTTTGGTTAACTATTGAGTCAATTTATATTAACTAAAATTAAATGAGTAGGTTAATTATTTTTATTTATTTAAATTGGGTAAGGTGTGGGATCATATTTTAAAAAAGAAATATAGGTCCAAATTAGTTAAAATCATTTTTTTACTCATATTTCATTACAAATCCAAATCAAAAGTTCTTTCCACCCCAGATTCAAAAATTTTTGATTAAAAAAAATAATATTTAGTGATTATATATGTATACACCCTCACACCCAAAAATAATTATATATGTACACTCCACCCTCACCATCCACCCTCCCTCCTCCAACTTTCCGAAAAAAATATAATTCAATGATTATGTATACACCCACATGAATCAACACACACAGGAATCAGACAATGTAAGTCTTGGCGATTATAGTTTCTTTATCTTGAATTTGATGAAACATTTTATCAATAGTGGGTGCTATAACTGTTATTTACTTTGGCTGACTTGGTGCACCGTAAGTGTTTGAAATAATGTCACATAATTGTGAATCTGCACTATTATAATAGTGGCTCCTTAACTTTATGCTTACGTTTATTAATTTGTTCAAGTGTTGTATAACTGTTGTTGGCGTATGATAGTAGAAGCTCTCTTTATTCTTTACTATTGCTGGAGACTAAGTCTATAATTTTCCCAAATCTTTAGGCTCTGCATAATGAAACATTTTGAGAATATTTTATTTGGAAATCTTACCATAAACCTTTTTTTCTAGCTAACTAATTTGTTACCCTGTTTACCGAACAAGGCCGTAAGTGTTTATCTTCTATACGTGCTAGCAGCTTGATTAAATATAAGTGCAGAACTGGAAGAATCCTATGAAATGTACTTATATAAGGAAGTGCTATGAAAGGAAATTGCTTTATATCCAAGGCATGCACTGTTGAGAACTCGAAATGGATAGAAGAACACTTCATTAAATTAGAGAAATATTTGTAGCACGACAATTTTGTAATTCTTTTTATTTTTGTTAAATTTGTAAATATTTGTAGTAGCAATAAATTATCAAATTTTCAAAGGCGAAACAAAATAATTGCCTTCTATCATGTGTATACAGCTTTTACCGTTTTAGAGCTGTAAACCCATTCCCCATATAAGCTTCCAGCATGCCAAATTGGACCTTAATGAGAACAAGTTTCTTTTTTAGAATACTGTCATTGATTATTTGGATTATACTTAGTCTATTACTAATGTATTGTGGAAATATAAAGTTGATACTTATGAATTTAAAAATGCATGTTTTAATGTTTATATGTGTGTATGTACGAATTAGAGAAATTTGTTATAGTTGTTCTTGAAATTTAGTTTACTCTTCAAATAGAAGTATAAATATAGTTTGACATAGTTGAATTAATAATTGGAATTAATTGGTGCAGATTTTGAATGATTTTCTCAATATAATTCATTGCGGACAACACATATTCAGCCTAGGATGAAGTAGTATCTATATCAATTAACAATTATTTTTTGAATTTTACTTATTAATTTTATTTGATAATTTTATTTATCATGCAGTACATGATTTTTAATATACCCATTTGTATATATTGTGAAGGTATTTATAGCCGATTTCGTGTATGACAATTTTTTCAACAATTTATTTAATTAATGTTCTGAATGTGATTTTTTAATTATATATGCATAAAGACTGACAGTAGATTGAGTTTGAACAGAAACTATGAGGCCAAAGATATTAGATTTGGAGTTGAAGTTCGGTCTTTAATGCTGAACGATGTTGAAGAGCAGCTTGCTGATGCAGTTAAAGTTACTATGTGCTCTAAGATACTCTTCATTTGTTCTTTCTCAATTATCATTTTCTTGGTTTTTCTTATTCATTATAGTCCATTTCGTTTTATTGATTTTGATTTGGGGTTATATTGTATAAACATTTGAATGTCTCTATGTCTGTGGAAAGTGATAATGTGTATATATTATTTGTAAGCCCAATATTTATAAATGGTGTTTTTTTATTAATTATTGTATGTGGTAATTAAAGTTGAAGTTTTCTCTATTCAAAAATATTAGTACGGGGTGTGTATGAATTTTTTTGTACATCATTTTTTCTCCATTGTAATGGGAACTTTATATACTTGCTTTTCTCAAGTTCATTTATTGTTGTGAATTGATAAGTCAACATATAAAAAGATGTTGGGACTTTTTAGTTGGACTAACATTCATGGACTTGGAAACTCAGTTAGTTGGTAAATAATACTCAAATTGGTGTTATTTTCCAATTTTAAAGAATGTCTTTATTCAATTACTAGTTGGTAGCCCGTGCAATGTACGGGTTAGTTTGAGTAATGAATTTAATAATTTGTCCGATATTTATGTCAAAAAAAACTTGAAGTACACACTTAATGTAAATTAGTTGAATTACTTTATCATAAAATTAAGAGATTCACTTTCCTAAAGCAAATTCATCAAAATTAAGTAAAGACAACAAAATACAATCTTTTAAGAAGACATAATGTGACGCCCCCAAAACAGGTATACATCACCCATCTTGAGTCGCTAAATACACGGTACAAAATTCAAATACAACTTAATTATATAACAGTTGTGTAAAATACGATAAAACATAATCTAAGAGTTTCAATAAGAATATTGTCATCTAGACAATATCCACACTCAATGGAGTCCTCATTAAATTTATTGTCACACTATTTTATAGAATAGTAAGGACTACTAAAACAACCATCTGGACTGTCAATCCGTTCCCCGACTCGTCCCAGCTATATTCTTATTTCCTGAAGAGAATAGTGAAAGAAAGGGTGAGCTCAACTAGCCCAGTAAGAAATATTATGACTAAGATAATGCAGAATAAATTATCCTTAACCTTCAACAATATAACAACTGATAGAATATAATAGACAACAAGTTTTAGATCAACAACTGCAGCGGAATAAGCAATCCATTAGAAGAGTCAAGTAGAGCATAAAATCTACTATCTTCTATGATTTAAAAAATTTTTCATCAACTTTATCGCTGAGACTCGACAACAAATAAAATCGAATCATCCCTACATCACGACCAAGGATATTCATGTAATCATCAATGGTCATGATTATCTAGAATAATCCACGGTCATGATTATACCGAATAATCCTCGGTCATAATCATACCAACAATCGCCCATCAATGAACTAAAAGTGAATGAGGACTTTCACCACATCATTCGTCACATTACTGATTCATGATTATTATACCGAATAATCCTCGGTCATAATCATACCAAGTCCATCTATGCACGTAAGCCAAAAATGACTTTCATCATAATATACGCATGAGGATGATGACAATGACATAATAATTCAATAAAACAAGTTCAAGGATAAATTTTAAAGATTTATAATTTAATTTATCCGTAAATCAATAACGCCCAAATTGTCAACATGATCATCGCTTTGTGGAGTAAAATTCAAGAATACTGAGAAGAATATTTCCATGAAAAGATACTGGATGAAGCATAAATATCCAGGATATTCTACTAATTTTATGGAGTATAGAAGCCAAAACTTTAACCAACTAAGTATAATAGAATATATGAAACTGCGAATGGATTTTCGCTCGCCATACGGTAATCCACGTAGACAGATCATTTCCATAATTTAATAAGGAATGAATACGAAGGATCATTCACCATGCATGCGGTAATCCACATAGACAAGTTATTCTTACAGAATAATAAAGAATGAAATAACAGAAGAATTCATCAGGCATGCGATAGACCGCACAGACAGGTTATTCCAACAGAATAATAAAGAATGGAATAACAGAAGAATTTACCAGACATGTGATAGACCACACTGATAAAAGTTATTCTAATGAATAATAAAGAATGGAATAACAAAAGAATTCACCGGGCATGCGATGAATCGCATGCATGACGAGTTATTCAATGAGAATAATAAAGAATGGTATAACAACCTTTACGAATATTGAAAGAAATAACTCTCTTCATGAATACAAAAGAAATAATACCCTTACCTAGAAGAAAAGCTGGATCTTTGGAATAGTGAGGTAGCAAACTTCTTCTTCTTTCTCTATAATAATTGCTTTATAGCTTTAGTGAATTGGTGAGAAATGAAGGAAGAATGAGCTTATTTATAGGAAAATATAGTTTCGACATTTTGCACGTTTGGGGCTCGAAATATATATTACAATTATAATACCTTCCTCTTTTCTTTATTTTTAATTTAGTCCTCGCAAGTATTATCAAACTTGCACCACCTCTAATAATAGTAAATCATGTGAATTAATATTTCATTCATGTGACTCAATAGTATAATCATGTGAAAAAACTAATTATGATATAGTACCTTCAACTATATCTCCATTTCTAATTTAGTCATGCAAGTATTATCAATCTTGCACCAACTCCCCCTAATAGTAAATCATGTGAATCAATAGTACACACATGTGAACACATAGTTATAAGCATGTGAATAATAATAGCAATTAATTGCTTATTTATCCAGGTTAATTACTGGATTGTCAATATAACCTCCGGACATCAATTATTATCGAAATAAATGTCGATTTTCACTAACACTAATAATTCCAACCTGATGGAACTATCAATTTTATCTTTAATCAACACGAACTTATTCATCATTAATATTATAATTCATAATATTTAACAACAGTCGTTCGAGAAAGAGGGGCTTTTCGATAAGGATTTATCCTTATTGGTGCACAATTAGGTGACCAAACCTCTCCTTGTGAACTTACAGACATTGTCGATATTATAAATAATAATATGAATAACTTTGCAAGTCTCAATTATTGATTTAATAATATATATTATGCAGATGATGATCTTGTGACAATAATTGAATCAATAATATGAGAGATATGATCTTTATAATTCATGTAGCAATAAGCGAGTGACTTCTCACGTAAGCATCGATAATCAATCTGCAGTGTCTTCTTATGCGACCACGCGATATTCTTGTACTTTTACTACTAGGGTAGTTCGTGCGGTTTTAGCGGTAACACTTTTGTAGTTATTTTTATAAAAGATAATTACATCATTTTAACTTCGACAATACAATACTTAGTTGTGGGGTCCACCAATGATTGTGCCTTTGTACGAATATTTCCTGTTAAAACGAATATTCCTTGACCAATCGAATATTCCCTGACCAAGCGAATATTGTATAACCACTCGCTTACTTTGCAAAATTTGTAAATGTTACCCACAACTATAACATTATATCAAATCCACACCATAATATTCAAAAATATATTTCGAGAAAATTATTTTTTATTCATAAAAGTTGGGGTCTTACAACGACCACCAGTCGTATGCTAAATATGCGGAGAAGAGGGACACATCAGTCCAAACTATACATGTAAGACCCCAAATTTTATGAATAAAGAGTAATTTTTTCAAAATATTTTTTTTAAATATTAAGGTATAGATTTGATATAATGTTATAGTTGTGAGTAATATTTACAAATTTTACAAAGTAAGCAAGTGCTTATAAAATATTTGATTGGTTGGAGAATATTCATTTTAACAAGGAATATTCGTACGATGACACAATCATTGGTGGACCCCACAAAACGAAAGTATTGTCAGAGTTAGAAAATGACAAAAATATCTTTTATAAAAATAACGACGAAAGTTTTACCGTTAAACTGTTGAACTACCCAGTAGTAAAAGTACAATAATACGCGTGTTTGCATAATAGCACACAGTATTGATTATTGATGCTTACGTGAGAAGTCACTCAGTTTTATTCAATTATTTCCACAGTAATTGCTGCATAATATCTCTCATATTATTGATTCAATTATTGTCACAGTATCATCTGTAAAATATTTTATATTGTTAAATCAATAATTGAGACAACAAAGTTATTCATATTATTATTTGCATTATTGAAGATGTCTAAAAGTTACATACCAGGAAAGGGTTTGGTCACCTAATTACACATGATAGGGAGAAATTCTTATCGGAAAGCCCCCTCTTTCCTGAGAATGATCTGGTTGTTAAATATTATGAGTTATAATATTAATGATGAATAAGTTCGTGTTGCTTAAAGATGAAATTGATATTTCCATTGTGTTGGGATTATTAATGTAGTGGAAATTGATATTTATTCCAATAATAATTAATTTATGGAGGTTAAATTGACCAATTGGATAATTAATCGGATACATAAGCAATTAATTGCTATTACTATTGATTCACATACATGTACTATTAGGGAAGGTGGTGCAAGATTCATAATACTTGTATGACTAAATTAAAAATAGAGGTATAGATGAAGGTAGTATACTTTAACTATTTTTTTCACATGTATAGAACTATTGATTCACATGAATGTACTATTGATTCACATGATTTACTATTAGGGGAAGTGGTGCAAGTTCGATAATACTTGTAGGACTAAATTAAAAATGAAGGAAAAAAAAGAAGGTATTATACTGTAATATTTTGAGCCCCAAAACGTGCAATTATCGAAACTATATTTTTCTATAAATAGAAGCTCATTCTTCTTTCATTCTCACAAATTCACTAAGACTCACAAGAGCAATTATAGAGAGAGAAGCTATAGAGAGAAAGAAGAAGAGAAGTCTGCTATTTCACTATTCTAGTATCCAGTCTTTTTCTGAGGTAAAGAATATTATTTTTTTCAGTATTCGTAGAAATAATATTTTCTTCCATACTCTATAGTATGTGAGTAATATTATTTCGTTTCGTATTCCTAATTCTACCCTCATTACATTAAAGTATTGCTCTATATATTCGTGAAATTAGTATAATATCTTTGATATTTCTTATTTACATCCGAAGATCTTTTCATGAAAATATTATTCTGAGCTTTTTTGATAATTATTGATCTTTTCATACTAGAATACTATTCATGAGTTACTATTTATGGGTTACTATTCACCCAGTTACTATTCACTCGAATATTATTCACTTGGGTATTCGGGACACTATTCATGTCGGAGTACTATTCATGAGTAACTATTCATGGGTTACTATTCACTCGAATATTATTCACTCAGGTATTTGAGACACTTTTTGTAAGACCCCAACTTTTATGAATAAAGATGAATTTTCTATAAATATCATTTTTGATTATTATGGAATGAATTTGTTATAATATTATAGTTGTGGGTAGTATTTATAAATTCTGCAAAGTACGTAAATTGTTATATACTATTCGATTGGTCGGGGAATATTGGTTTTAACAGGGAATATTAAATGCGGCGGCACAATCATTAGTGAACCCTAAGCGGAATTATTGTCGGATTAAGAAAAGCGACAAAAATATCTTTTATAAAATAAGCAATGTAAAAGATTTTACCGTTAACACTTGTTGGAATACACGGTGGTTAAAATCTGATGAATACGCGTTGTCAAGACAAGTAGCACACAATATCGTATTGCAGTATTTTTGAATTATTGATTCTTACGTGAAGAAGGCCTTTACTCAATAATTATTATGATAATTCTTTATTCAATATTTTATTTTATTGGTTCAATAATTGCTGCGTTGATATTTTATATTATTGTTATTTCAATAATTATCAACGCATTGTGATTTCCCATTATCGGATCAATAATTCATATTATTTGAATACTATTATTAGATAGCATTATTGGCAATGTCTAGAAAGTTCATCAAGGAGAGGTTTGGTCACCTAATTGCGCTTGAGTAGAAGGAGAAATCCTTATTGGAAAGCCCCCTCTCTTGGGAGCGGCACAGTTGTCATTATTGTGATTACGTAATATTATTTGTGAATAATTAATTATTGAATTATATGATAAGGAAATATTTATTTTATGTGGACACAAATGATAGATAAGAAAATATTTATTGAAGTGGATTTAAAGCGAGGAATTTTTTAAGCATGTGACATTTGTTGAAAGTTGGTATTTTATCTTTTTAGATAAAATAATTCATTCAAATATATTATTATAATATTACATTATAGTAGTATGATGTGATTATATAATAGTACATTTTTTATAATTTGAATGGTAGCATTATTATAGTAAATTCATGGTATAAAAGTAAAAGGAGATGGAAGAGAACAAATTGAATTTGAATTCCTGTGATGCAAGCGATGATGTCATCGGCCGATGAGGTAAGCGATGATGTCATCGGCCGATGAGGTATGCAATGATGTATTATAATCGATGACGTCAGCGGTGATACCATAAATTATGGTGAAAAGACTATTTTACCCTTACTCTGCCAAGCCTATAAATAGAAGCTCATTTCTTCATTATTTTTTACCAATTCATTCAAGCTATAGAGAGAGAAAGTATAGAGAATAAGAGAGAAAGAAGAAGAGTATACATTTACTACACTATTGCGTTATCAATCTCCTATTAAGGTAAGGGGTATTATTCTTTCGTATTCATGAAGAGAGTTATTTTCTTTCAATACTCGTAAGGTTGTTATTCCATTCTTTATTATTTTGTTAGAATAACTTTTCGTGCATGCGGTCTATCGCGTATGTCCGGTGAATTTCGTTGTTATTCCATTCTTTATTATTACATTTGGAACATCACATGCTATGTGGATTACGCATGACTGGTTCCATTCTTTATTATCTCATTGGAACATCCTATCTCGTGTGGATTACGCATGACTGGTTCCATTCTTTATTATTCTGTTGGAATAATGCATCTACGTGGATTACCGTATGGAGGCAAAAATCCATTTGCGATTTCATATATTCTATTATACTCAGTTGCTTAAAGTTTTGACTTCTATACTCCATGAAATTAGTGGAATATCCTTGATATTTGCGCTTCATCCGATATCTTTTCATGGAAATATTCTTACGAGCATTCTTGAATTTTACTCCACAAAGCAAAGATCATGTTGACAATTTGACGTTATTGAGTTTAGGATAAATTAACTTATAAATCTTTAAAATTTATTCTTGAACTTGTTTTATTGAATTGTCATCATCCTCATGTTTATAATATGTTGAAAGTCATACGTGGCTTTTGTAGTGCATAGATGGACTTGGTATGATTATGACCGAGGGATTATTCGGTATAATCATGGTAGTAATGTTACAAGTGATGTGGTAAAAATCCTCATTAGTAGTAGTGCATTGATGGGACGATTGTTGGCATGATCATGACCATTGATGAATACACGAATATCCTTGGCCCATAGTGAATGGATAATTTGTGGTCGTGATACTAGTGAATATCATTGGCCGTAGTGCAGGGATGATGTGGATTATTTATTAAGCTGAGTCTCAGCGATAAAAGTAATGAAAAAACCTTTTAAATCATAGAAGATAGTATATTTTATTCTCTACTTGACTCTTCTAATGGATTGCTTGTTCCGCTGCAGTTAAACTTGATGTTTGTTATATTTTATCAGTTTAACACTGTTCAAGGCTAATGATAATTTATTCTGCATTATCTTAGTCATAATATTTCTTACTAGGCTAGTTGAGCTCACCCTTTTGCTTTCATTGTTCTATTTAGGAAATGAGAACGTAGTAGGGACTAGTCGGGGAATGGAGTGACGGTCCAGATGATAACATTAGTAGTCCTCACTATTCTATGAAATAGTGCGATAATAAATGTATTGAAGACTTATTTTGAGTTTGAATCTTTCATCTTGAAGACAATATTTGTATTAAAACTCACACTCATGTTGTATATTTAAGGTTGTATTTGTATTACGTACCATGTATTTGGCGATTTCGAATAGGTGATGTATACCTATTTTGGGGGCGTCACGATTGGTATCAAAGCTTAGTGATATGATCCTGGCTAAGATGTGAGACTAGAACTAGGAGGAGAGGCGGGAAATTCCTTCGCTAGTATGACCTACCTAAGTTTATTTGGTATTTAATTGGTCGGTCAGAGTATATGGATAATATGTTACATGTCAATTAACCCTTGTTTTGTGGCAGTATCTGAAAATAACATCCGAGAATGTTGAGAATAGCAATGGAGCACAGGAGACCATTGAGTCTCCACATATGAATAATCAGGATAATGTGCATCAGGAAATCCTCATGCAAACAACAACACTGACCAAATGATGAATGATGGAATGTTCAGAGGCTTTATGCAATTCATGCAACATCAGGCGAGAACGGCTCCTGTCCAAAATATAGGTGGAAACACTGGAAACTCTCGGACGGTCACCGCTAAATAGTTCAAGGAGCTGGGACCACCGGAGTTTATTGGAGAGCCAAAACCACTTCAGGCGGAGACGTGGATAAAGCAGATCACCAAGATATTTGATGTCTTAGGATGCTCCGAAGAGCAAAAGGTTCCCTTTGCCACCTTTATGTTGCGAGGAGAGACAGATTACTCGTGGGAATTCCAGAAGCGTACTCAACTCGCCAGACCATGAAGATATCTTGGGAGAAGTTCCAAGAACTATTCAACGACAAGTACTTTCCCGAAAGTATTCATTACATGAAAGAGGTAGAGTTCATCAAGTTGGAGCAGAACAATATGATCGTGTCGCAGTACGAAGCTAAGTTTGCCGAGTTGTCCCGATTTGCGTCTCACTTGGTTGATAATGAGGAAAGAATGACGCAGATGTTTCTAAGAGGTTTGAAACTCGAGATACGTTAATATCTAATTTCTCATAAATTGTGTCTGTATTCAGATGTTATAAATAGGGCTCAGTTATTAGAGCACGATAACGAGTCAATTCAACCAAGAGAAAGCAACCGGCAAAATGATAATACCAGTGGTAGCATTCATCGAAGCGGTGACAACAAACGTGGAGGGAATCAACATACCAGAAATGGTAACCACTTCGGTGGTAATCATGGCCAAGACAATAAGAATGGACATTTCAAGAAGAGGAGATTCAACAATGATGGAAAGACGTCAGCACCAACACTCGTTGTTAAGGAAGGAGAACGACCACCTATCATATGCTTCAAATGCGGGAGGGAGGGACACATCAGTCCAAACTGCGCGATGCCATCCAAAACGTGTTATAATTGTGGAAGAGAAGGTCACCTAGCCCAATTTTGTCGTGCACCGAAGACAAGTCCAGTTGGAACGGTGACACAAAATACCATCCCAGACAAGTCAAAACAAGTAGTTCAAGGGAGAGCTTTTGTTGTGACCTCCTAGAAAGCAAGGAACCCGAACGAGGTCATCACGGATAAGCTTATCATAAACTCTAGCGAAGTCTATACCTTATTTGATACCGGTTCTACCCATTCTTTTATTTCTCCTACTTGCGCTCAACGATTAAATTTGACTCCGGAGAAATTAGACTTTGACTTTTCTGTGGAAGTTCCGTTGGGAGAAACCTTCATTACATCCACTGTCTATAAGTCTTGTTTGGTTCAAATTGGTACCCTCACATTACCTATCGATCTTATTTCATTGAAAATACTTGCATTTGATGTGATTCTAGGGATTGATTGGTTAACTACTCATCATATAAAAATTGATTGTTTTCGTAAGGTTGTTAGCTTTCATATTCCTAACCAACCTATTATGCGAATTCAAGCAACCAAACCAATAAAATTAATCACTGTCATCTCAAGCCATAAAGCTATTCGTTTATTGAAAAACGGATGTCAAGCTTTCTTAGCTCATGTCACAGATTTAAACAAAAATACGTCAGATTTGAATGATATTTCTATTGTTAATAAATTTCTGACGTATTCACGAAGAACTTCTTGGCCTACCCAGTGTGAAATTGAATTTTGTATCGACACGGAACCCGAGATAAAACCCATTTCCAAAGCCCATATCGAATGGCTCTATTGAACTTGAGGAGTTAAAGACCCAATTGCAGGAATTATTAGACATTGGTTTCATTCGTCCTAGTACGTCTCCTTGGGGTGCTCCTGTATATTCATGAAGAAGAAAGATGGGAGTATGCGACTTTGTATTGACTTCCGAGAATTGAACCATGTCACCATCAAGAATAGGTATCCGTTACCTCGCATTGATGACCTGTTTGACTAGTTGCAAAGAGCACAATTCTTTTCAAAGATCGATCTTCGTTTTGGATATTATCAGCTGAAGGTTAAAACTGAGGATATTCCAAAGACTGCCTTCAGAACTCGGTACGGGCATTATGAATTCTTAGTCATGTCTTTTGGATTGATTAATGCTCCTGCTGCCTTCATAGATATGATGAACCGAGTATTCAAGAAATATTTGGATCACTTTGTGGTCATCTTTATTGATGACATCCTCATATATTCCAAAAGCCGTTAAGATCATGAGCAACACTTGAGGCTGATACTCCAAAAGCTTCGTGAAAACAAGCTTTATGCCAAGTTGAAGAAATGCGAGTTACGGCGAGGAAGTAGCATTCCTTGGGCACGTAGTATCAAGTCATGGAATATCCGTTGACCAAGAAAGATTAAAGCTATTCAAAGTCGGGAGCAACCTAAATCGATGGACAAGCGACGTAGCTTTCTCGGATTAGTGATTATTATTGGAGATTCGTGGAAGGGTTTTCGAATCGCTACTCCATTAACTCGGTGACTCGGAAAGATATAAAATTCGGTTGGAGCGTGGAATGTGAGAAGAGTTTTCAAGAACTCGAGAGGAGACTCATTTCAAAGACTTTTCGGACAATACCATCCTGCTCGGAGGGATTTGTCATCTCTGATGATGCATCGGGCAAAGGGTTAGGATATGTTCTCATGCAACATGGGAAAGTCATAGCCTATGCCTCTCAGAAACTCAAAGAATATGAGAGGAATTATCCTACTCATGATCTAGAGTTGGCAACTATTGTCTTCGCACTTAAAATTTGGAGGCATTACTTGTATGGGTAGAAAGTGGAGATCTTTACGGATCATAAAAGTCTCAAATATTTCTTCACCCAAAAGGAACTCAACATGCGGCAACGACGTTGGCTTGAACTATTACAAGATTATGATCATACCATTCAATACCATCTGGTAAAGTTTAACATAAGTGGTGACGATTGAGTAGAAGATCATACGCTTGCACGAAAGTGCGATATTGTCAACGCAAAGGCCCATTTTTTATGACTTGAAAAGGATGGAGATAGAGTTAAAGACTCCAAGGACCAATGTGATGATGGAGAATATACGAGTAGAACCGACTTTAATCGATAAAGTTAAAGCTGTTCAAGCTACAGACCTGGAACTGATGCGTATGAGGAAGAAAGTGCAAGAAGGTGTTATGCCGGAAGCAAGAATCGATGAGGAAGGAATACTTTGAGTCAACTCCAGACTTTGTGTTCCTAACAACCCTGATTTAAAGTATAAAATCATGATGGAGGCAGACAACACACCATTTGCAATCCATCCTGGGAGTACCAAAATTTATCATGATCTTTGACATATATTTTGGTGGAGCAATATGAAGAGAGAGATTGCGGAGTTTATCTCAAGGTGTCTAACTTATCAACGAGTCAAGGCGGAGCATTAACTACCAAAAGGTCCATTGCAACCACTTGAAATTCCAGAATTGAAGTGGGAGCACATTATCATTGATTTCTTTACTGGTCTTCCCAAGTTTCTCAAGGCATAGATGCGATTTGGGCCATTGTTGATAGATTGACCAAGTCGGCTCATTTCTTACCTATACGAGAAACTTATACACTTGAACGTCTTGCTTGTATGTACATAAATGAGATTGTAAGATGCGCATGGTATGCCGATTATCCATAGTTTTCGATCGAGACCCAAGATTCACTTCACGATTTTGGGTTAGTTTGCGAAAAGCTATGGGAGCGGAGTTCTGATTTAGCTCGGCATATCATCCTCGACCAGACGGGCGATCAGAGAGGACTATTCAAACTCTTGAAGATTTATTAAGACTCTGTGTCCTTGACTTCAAGGAAGTTGGGATAAGTTCTTACCATTGGTGGAATTTTCCTACAACAACACAGTTATCAAACAAGTATTGGCATGGCTCCATTCGAGGCGTTGTATGGAAGAAAGTGTCGATTCTCAAAGTATATTGGGATGAGGTGGGTGAAGCAACGTATTTGGGACCGGGAGTTAGTGCGTATGACTCTGAGAAAAGATTCAAACGATCCAACAACGTATAAAACCTCACAAGATCGACAAAAGAGTTATCTTTGATCTTCATCGAAAGGGCGTGGAATTCGATATTAGAGATCATGTGTTCTTACGTGTTGCTCCATGTAGAAAGGAGTTACTGAGAACCGGAAAGAGAAAAGCTCAATCCTCGATTCATTGGCCCATTTTTAATCCTCGATCGAGTAGGAACTGTGGCCTATAGACTCGCTTTACCGCCAAGTATGTCTCGTGTTCATAACGTTTTTCACATATCTATGTTACGTAAATATGTGAAAGACCCGCACCACATTATTGAGAAAGGTGTATAAGCCATTTGATTCGGCTAGACCAATATCTATGAGTTAGAAAGTTATCCAAACCAATTGCTTTGGTTCAGACTCTTATAATATGCTGAGATGAACAACCCTCATAAAAGGGGAAAATATATCATGTTGGGAAAGCAACGCACGTGTGAATAACATGTTTAAATGTTATGCATAACGTAGGGTACTTTGGGTTGATCACATATTGTACTTGTTTATATTGGATTATCAGTGAAATACTGTTAATTCTAGCAGGAGTTCTTGGTCCATAGTGATTTCTCAATATAAAAATTTAATCCATTTGGAAACGTTGAGACCTTTGAATTCTTTTAATAATCCTTCGGTCTATAATGACTCATTATTTAAATTCAAAGGACAAGATCTGGAACTATTGAGACTTCTTGTTCACAACATTCCTCTTTAAATTCCTGAGTTATTATTGATCATTATACCCTTTGAGATTTTGAGCCTTATATATGTTTGTTCACACTTATTGTTATATTACTTGCTGGGCAAACTTGTGGCTCATTCTTGCTTTCCTTAAACATTTCAGTTAAGGTAGAACAATGTGGGACATCTGGCAAGATAAGAGAAAAAGCAAGGCTATGGAGTAACTTTGGTCTTCTATATTAGGATTTAATTCTTATGTTGTATTAAGACTATTTAATGTCATGTATTAAGTTATGTTATGGATTAAATTGTGTAACGTATTAGTAATGGTTGCGAGACTTGGGACGTGAATATTTATATTATATCAATGTAAATTATTTTATTATTCCATTGTATGTAATATTAGTATGTTGTATAAGTTAGATCATGGAGCACCAGATTCAAGGTACATGTATTTGAATTTGGGGGCGTCACACTATATGCATTAGAATTTTGATTATTCTAACTTTTAGTATAGAAACGTAGAGTGAATCTTTAGATCAAAGAATGACTTAGCTCTACGATGCTAGTAGCTTTGCTTTATGAATCTACGATTTTGATCATTCTGGCTTTCAGTATAGAAATGTAGATGAATCTTTAGATTGAAGAATGACTTAGCTCTATGATGTTAGTAGCTCTGTTGTACGACTCTACGATTTTGATCGTTCTGGTTTCCAGTGCAGAAATGTAGAATGAATCCTCAGATCATAGAATAACTTAAATCTACAATACTAAATTTTATGCTTTGTAGTAGCTCTACGATAATAGAGTGACTGTTATTTAACTCAAGGATCTTAGAGTTCTCCTTGATTACTTCACTTCTTTACTTTACGATAGTAGAGTGACTACAGTCTTTACTCTACGAACTTATATTTCACTCAACGATCTTAGAGTTCTCCTTAAGTACTCCACTTCTTTACTCTATGATAGTAAAGTGACTACAATCTTTACTCTACGAACTTATATTTCACTCAACAATCTTAGAGTTCTATTTTAGTACGTCACTTCTTTACTCTACGATAGTAGAGTGGCTGTTATTTAACTCAACGATCTTAGAGTTCTTTTTGAGTACTTCATGACAGTAAAGTAACTTCATCCTTTACTCAACGAATTTTTAGCTATAGTTATTATAAGGCTATACTCTACGATCTTAGAATCAAGCTAAGTTCAAAATGTTACAACATAAGCTTTAAAAATTCAAGTATTTTTGAGTTGGACAAAAAGAATGTAAGCATTCTCTATCTATATTTGGATAAACCATATGTGTTTTCTCTCTCTTCCCCTTCATAGAAAATGTGCAAAAGAAAGGCACACTTTCCCATACTGTGCAAAATCTTGCATCCATGTGGCAAGAAAAGTTTGTTCAACTTTTTCACCCACATAAGAAAAGAAAGAGAAATAAAAAGCTAGGTAGATTATAAACCATTAGATCATAAATTAATCAAACTAATCCTAACCATTCATTCAAATATTTTTGGCCTATAAATATTGGCATACTTCATTCATTTCTCTTTAATCTAGCCAAATCAAAATTTTGCCCACAATTCTCTCTCAATCTTAAATTCTCAAAAAGCTAGATTCTAGTGGGATAGAAAGTGATCAGAAGAGTAAGAAAAATACATATTGTTATAACTAAAAATCTACACATTTCTCTTCTACACAAATGAGCACACACACTTTATCATATTTTGTGCTAACATATAACTTTCTTATTTGTTTTTAAAATTACTATTACTGTTATATTTGTTATACACATTGAACGCCACAAGCATAAAGCACTTTCATTTGCATTTATTTATATCATTGTGCTTCATTCAAGTTGATCATCATTGACTATATTTATACACACTTGAATTAACAACTTATATATATATATATATATATATATTAAAATCTAAAATTTATACAGTCTTTTTAAAGAAAGTGAAAAACAAGTGACCAGACCTTCAATAACTATCCGCTAAGTACGAAATGTACTGAATATACCCACTTGAAAGTCGTGAACTGTAGTCCTTTCTAGTAAAGTGATATAAGACAATTTTTCTCAAGATTGGATAACTAGTTTATCCTTATAATTCTTATAAAGGAAAATTGTTCCTTTGTGTATAAAAAAATGATTCAGTATATATAGTGTTCTATTTGAAAGTTACAAGAAAATTTATAGACACTTGACTTTATAAAGTATAGTAGATTGGTCTTTATTTAAAGAGTTAATCTCATCTTATAAAAAGTGTTTTATATAAACCAAACTGATTCATAAACATAAACTATCATATTATTGTGATCATTGGTTCAATTTGTCATTTTGTAAGAATTAATTCTTAAAGCGTCATTATCTATATCTTGCAATATTTTACAAATCGAACTTAGGCGATTATCTATACGCTTAATTAAAGAGGCAATTAATTAAATATAACAATTCTTTTAACAAAAAGGGTAGAGCTGAGTGTACATTCTTTTAGTGTGTGAGGAAAGTGAGTGATTCTTGTTCCAAGACCAAGATCTTAGAATGGTCATAAGTTTGGGTTTCTAAGTGAGTGATGAAGAGAAAAGATATCAAGTTCTAAGACCAGTCAAAGAAGGAATACAAGAATGAAAGGAAATCTGCAATTCTCGAAGAATACTAGGGGATAGCAGTTGCAAGAAAGAATCACATTTGTTATGGGTTCTCCACCGAAATTAAGGAGCTAAACTATTTTTATAGTGAAAAATCTCAAATCCTGGAGAGGAGTTTGGGGACTGGACTAGCTATATATATCTAGTAAATATATATATAGTGAACCAAAATATATCATTGTGTTCTCTATTTGGTATCTCTCTATCCCCATCTCTTTACTTTGATTCGCTTAAATATTTAAGTAAATATTTTTTAACAAAATCATTTAGGGAAATAGAGTTACATTTTAAAAAGGCCAAGATTTTTCAAAAAGTAAATTAATCTATTCAACTCCTCTTCTAGATTAATTCTTTGAATATTGAACCTAACATAGATTGATTACCCATAGTGGTTGGCTAATGTGGTGTTGGCTTGGAAGTAGAACGAGAAGTGGTGAGTTTGTATTGATTATACCGATTTGAATAAGGCGTGCTCGAAGGATTTTTATCTGTTGCTGCACATCAATCAGCTCGTTGATGCCACTTTCGGACACGCTCTTTTAAGCTTTTCGGATGCCTTTTGAGATAAAATCAAATTTTGATGTTCAAAGAGGATGTCCCGAAGACGACATTCATCACACATCACGCAATTTATGTGTACAAAAGATGTCATTCGGGTTTATTAACGCACAAGTGACATATCAACGTATGATAAATAAGGTGTTCTGAAAATAGATCAGGCAAAATATGGAGGTGTATGTTGATGACATGATCGTCAAGAATATCGTGGTACATGATTATTTGGTGGATATAGAGGAGGGTCTTCAGACTATTCGAGATAACAATATACAGCTAAATCTGACTAAGTGCACATTTAGTCTTGGATAGGGAAAATTCCTCGGATATTTGGTTATTAATAGGTGAATTAAAGTCATCAGAACAAAATAAAGGCTATAGTGGATATAAGGTTCCCAAGTCCTTCAAGGATGTTCAACGGTTAGTAGGGCGGATAGCAGCGCTTCGACGTTTTATAAAGAAGTATATATCTTCGTCTCCTTTATTTATGAAGTCGTTTCCTTTTGAACCTTTTTATTTGTATCTAGCTGTGAGCTCCTTGGCTGTTAGAGCCGTCATGGTAAGAGAATCAGGAGAAAAGTAGTACCCTATATATTACGTTAACCATGCTCTTAGGGATGTAAAGACTAGGTACCCAAATTTAAAAAAATTTGCTTATGTATTTATTATAGCCAACCATATACTTCAAAACTATTTTCAAGGTTGATGGTGGTGATTTTTACGGATCAACCTCTTAAGAAGGCACTCTATAAGACGGATGCTTTGGGTCGGTTGGTGGCTTGTGCAATGGATTTGAGTTAATTTACCTTGGAGTATCATCCACAAATGGTAATAAGTCAGGATTTGGCAGATTTCGTGGTGGAGTGCTCGTTTTGTAGGATTGTTAAAAACTAATAATCAAAGCATACAATCTAATTGAAATAGTAGTGGAAGCATGCAAAAATAGCAATTTAAAATTTTTAGCAATCCAAATGTATGGCCTTATGTAATATCATTAATTAATCGAGGAAGGATAAAGATATACCTTTGAAGTGTGTCAACATTTGATGAAGATTTCAAATTCCAATCTTTGCTCCTTCGCGATCTCTCCAATCCTCCGATCACACGTTCGTCACAAAGTGTATGCAACACCCAAGAGGTATCCACCAAAAGGAATAGATTGAAGATGTTATTATAGATTCAACTAGATCTTGGGTGGCTAACCCAAATTCTCACTATCCTAACAATTTAGGGTTTAGAGAATGCTTGTAAGAGAGATGCAAGTTGCACAAGATGCATTAATCTTTCACACAATAAGACTCCTCTTATTTAAATACTAACCGTAATCCTTAACCTCCAAGGAATTAAGTTTTTAATTTAATTCTCAATCTTATTAGGAACTAAATATAATAATAATAATACTCCTCTTATTAATTTATAATCCAATATTTCTCCAAGTACCCAATTATAAATATTAGTATTTATACAAATATTATAGTATTATTATTTAGAAAATTTAATAATAATAATAATAATAATAATAATAATAATAATAATAAGATGACTAATCTTATTAATTATAATATTAGTATTTCTCCAAATACTTAATTTTAAATCTTAATTTTTTTAATTTATTCCGCTAATAAATTAAATATGTCAGAAATATGCATGTGAATATTATTCATTTACTTATATAATTTGATAATGAAGGTGATAAAGTCAATAAAAGAATAAGCAAATATGTCTGCATTAATATAAGTTGTAAAGTCCTTAATAGATGATAGACAATATGGACAAGGACGTAGATTAAAATGATCAAGAATGTTAGGCGAGCAGTGAAGTATGCAAAGCAATCCTCGGCTAGGGTCAAGTCATTTATGGACTATATTGAGTATTGTGGTCTTCAAGACAAGAAATGCTCAAGTCTAGATTGCCCAACTAGATGGAACTCTATACTTGATGTTAAGTTCGACCTTAAAGTACAAAGAAACTTTTGATCAATTTGGATTTGAAGATCGTGGCTTTGAAAAAGAGATGGGGGAAACAAAATCCAACGGACTCGGATTGGAATAGGGCGAAATTATTTGTAAGATTCTTAGAACATTTTTATAATCTCACTGTGCGTATTTTGGGCTCACCTTATGTCACATAAAATAATGCATTTCATGAAATAAGTGAAACTTATATTATTTTGAGTGAGTGAGAAAGAAGCAATGATAGAGAATTGAAAAAAATGGCCAAGGCAATGAAAAGAAAATATGATAAGTATTGGGGAAATGTTAAAAAGATGAATATGATGTTGTATATTCCCGTTGTGCTTGATCCTCGGTCTAAGTTGAGTTTTGTTCAATTTGGTTTAGACTAAATGTATGGAGATGATGAAATTGAAGTTGAAGATTCGTTGGAGGGTATGGGAGTAGATCTTCATTTTGATATTGATAATGAAGATAGGGATTTAGAATATCAAACAAGTAATAGGGCCACAGGGATAGAGATTACCGATGGTGTGAAGAAAGCAACGGAAGATTTGTTTAATGAGTACAAAAAAAGTATTCAACTCAAGAAAGCGGCACATCAAGTTTAAGTAACCTGTCATCCCAAGGGTCTAATTCAATGGAATCCCAAAAATACAAATAGACTTATGGATAAGTTCAAAAAGCGTCGGATCGGAGTGATACTTGGAGAAAAATCAGAGTTGGACAAATATTTAAGTGAAGATGTGGAGGAAGCCGATGAGTCTTTCAATATTTTGGTGTGGTGGAAAGTTAATAGTGCAAGATTCCCTATCTTTGCATGTATTGCCCGTGATGTATTGGCTATTCCCATTTCTACTATTGCTTCGGAGTCCGCATTTAGCATGGGGGGGGGGGGGGTGCATTCTTGATATATTTAGGAGTTCATTGTCTCCTAATATGGTGCAAGCTCTCATATGTGCTCAAGATTGGATTAAAAAGAAGAATTGTATTGATGTGGAGGAAGATAACAACTTTTAGATAAACTTGAGTGTGGTAATAATTATTGTTTATGTTTATTTTATTGAACTAATAAAACAATTTATAAAAATAATGTGTTTAATTATTTTTTATTTTTGACAATTTCAAGTTGAGCCTTGCTACTAATGATGCCAATGTTTCCACGACTCAACTTAATTAATGAAATAAATTCATATCTCGATTCATTATTGCAATTTAATTTTTAATTTTGAGCTTCTAAGTTGTTATTCCAAGTTATCTTACCCATATATCTATACAATCAGCAAAAATTACGTTTTCCATTATGTTTATGGTGTAAATCATTGTTGCAAGTTTGTGAGATTATGTGTTAAACTCAGAAGTAATGACAAGGTATTGGTACTCTAAATACTAGAGTTGAGGCTTATATACATACCAATCTTACTTGCATGTTCTGCAAGTATGCTTCTTTGTTGACCATTTATGTCTTTGTGTTTTATTTTCATTTTTATGGAAATGATTTATTTTGATTTATTTAAAAATTTTGGTGCATATTATGTCTTGATGCAATTTGTACTAATAAAAATTAATCATGACATTGAAATTTTACTATAGTCTAAGTAGTTGTTGAGGCTTTAAAGGTGGATCAACATGTGGCAGTTTCCTTGCTAATGTAGTGTAAGTCGTTATGTATTCAGTAGCATCTGTTGCAGGACATTTCTCATGCGGGCCACAACTAAGCAAAAATTGATGTAGGAATTTTTATTTGAAAAATGAAAAAATCAAATGGATCCTCATATGAGTTTGTCTCTTATTTTTTTTATTCTTTCTCTCTCGGTCATTCAAATGCCTTTCTATTTGTGTGAATTTTAAAATTTTGATTGTGAAGCAGATTGAATTTTGATAATGTGCTTAGCATTTTTATTCTAGTTCTTGGTAGATAGACATTTGCATAGTTGGATTCAACATTGATTTGTAATTAGGAAAGTGCAAATGCTGAACCCCATATTATGTTATTTCCAGCATGGCAGTAAAGACATAGTTCTAACTTCTAACAAGGGAAGACTTACTTAATTATGTATCAATCAGAACAAACTTAATAGCAACAACATCAAGTGGTAGGAGGTGCAGGTCAAATGACCTATCTTTGACCTCCTTCCATTTCGGATCAGTAGCGGCTAATAAGGGTATCCTGTTGTGCTGTGTCTTCCCAACTCGACCTCCTCCTATCTCCGACTTCTCAAAATCAAAATCTTGCCTACCACCAAAACAAAGACTTCCATTACCAATGAGCAAGAAGCAGCAACAACAACAAATAACTTCAAGCATTTTGGGCTAGCCAAATTAAGTTTTCCATTATGTTTATGGTGTTAATCATGTAGGGCCCCTACATTGTTCTTTGTTATCTCTCTCTTGTCATTCATATTTTTGTAATATGTAGTTAATCATTGTCTTGACACTTGATTTTATTTACATCTTGTTGAGTCTTTTGTAATATGTAGGCTACATAATGTTGTTGAATACTCACATATTCAATTCACTGTACTGCTGTTAATTGCTAAGTCTTTTAAATTTGGTTATTGTTGGTCAATTTCGCAATCGATAAAACACAGTAAAGCATACACAATCCACAAGTAATATATGATAAGTAGAGTGTCATACCCATGAGGACGAAGTCTTAGGTGCTAGTCAAGTACTAAGGTAAGTTCTATATTGTCTTATCTAAACAAGTCAAAGGAGATGGTGTGTTAAGCTATAAAATTAAACTGTAGAAATAAGAGATTTAGTTGGACAAGGAAGTCGAGTTAGGATTACAATTCCCACAATTCGTGCGCCTAATATCCTAACTCTCCACATGACAAAACGAATCAAGGAATGGTAAACCAAGAACAATAATTACACATAAGCTTTTGTCGAAGGTCAAATGCACATCCCTAGCTAGATGAAACACAATATTTCTATTGGTGAATAAACTAGACTAGGGTCATTAAGCTTAGTCTCAAGGCCACACAAGGCAAATAGAGATATGTCTATCCTATTAAGCAGTTTATGCACACATTCCATAGGCATGGTCATAACAAGTGTTCTTGTATTTAAAGGTTAGCTATTAATATCTATTTTTCAATATCCGTTAATATCAATATCGATTTCTTTGTCAAGCAATCAATCAATAAGCATAAAATACAACAACTCATTCCAAAATGATTCATTAATATAAATAGGAGAGAAAGTTAATTAAGCTAAACAATAGGTTACATTGTAATCCTAAAAATGGAATTAGTTCATAATCATGGTACTAATACACATTTTTAAAACATTCAACATGCTCATTAATACACAAATAAATGAAAGACTTGGAATAAGAAAACTCCTACTGTGAAGTTTTCTGTCTCCAACTTTTCTCTTCTCCGTGTAGATTCTGAGCTGTATAGGATGCAATGACTTTTCCTTCCCTTAAGCACAACTTCTTTCTCTTCTAACTAATTAAAACTGAAAAACCTATTCTATTGCTCTATCTTAAAGATGGCGGCTACTCTTTGTCTGCATATCTTTTCTTTCCCTCCTTTAGGTCATTAATAGCAAGTCACTACCTGGACAATAAACTGTTGGATGGCGTTGCAGCACCACGTAGGAATTAAAAACACCGGAGGCCGTCTTTGCGATGTCACTTCTAAAGGAGTTGTCTTGCCGCACGCAATGATGACATGTGACATCACCTGAATCATGCCTCATACTGCGGTATAAAGAGTAAAAATTGATCATTTTGCCCCTTTAAGCTGGAAATGACCTAATGAGCTCTGCATCATAGAGATTAAACATAATAAAAACAACAACAATATATATATATATATATATATATATATAAGCGAAACAAATAATAGAAAACAGGCAACATCTTAAGCCACAAAGGATCTGATTCGCGGATATAAATTCCACTCATCAAATACCCCCAAATTTAAGCTTTTTCTTGTCCTCAAGCAAACTATTTGACATCCACACCTACATTAATGTAAGACGCGAATGAAAACTAATCATATAGACTATAAACATGGTTTCTAAGCACAATTATAGACCCTCTCTGAGAATAGGACAAACACCGATATGAATGCGGGCTTAATATCAATTTTTTAAGTATGAGACTGTACTCGGTCCATTCTATGTGTGTGTGTACAGACCAACCATCCTAATAAATCATAGCCCAAATTAAGATCACATTGTCGATTGTGATAACCAATATGCTAACTCTGCAACTCACATAATCAACAAACATTAAGAACAAGATGCAACTACAAGAAAGGATCAAAAGGTTCTAGTATTGAAGTAAAATTTGACTCAGACAGTGCTTAATTACCTTAGGCTAAATACAACATACCCATTAACAAGATTTTGATCAATAACTCCTAAGCCAGATGACTTTAGGGCACTAGGTGTAGAACACCCCTATGAATCTAATAACTCGAGCAGCAAAGGCCACGTAATTAACTTAAGTAAAAATAAACTTTACTAAATCTGAAGATTATTAGGCGAGTGCATTTTATGCTCTATCTCGCACAAGTCTACGTTTATGGGCGAGTACGTTTCACGCTCCATCTCGACCCACCACAAGACTATAAATTTTTTTTAAACCAGAACTATAGATCTGAAAATGTAAATGCCTTTAAGTCTTTTATTACCTTGAAATCAAAAGAGTTCTAACAGAGCGCAAATTTTCAAAACAATAAACAAACAATCTAAATCCAAAAAATAACTGGTTAAAACAATTGGTGGTAAAAGTCTTTGCAAGAAGGACGGATCCATAATGATCTCGACTTATCAAGTAACACACATCTAGCTCACATTGCTTGACATGACTCTAAGAGAAAGATATAATCACTTGGCGTTTGTCATTAGCCACAATTAAAAATTTAAAAAAATATAAAAGCTATAACACCCTCACCCAACATATGAACAGTTACAGATAGGGGAATAGGGTTAATCAAAATATTTAGGCAAGAAGCAATAAAAGATAAAGTACCCTTACCAAAATAGGGTAAAGCCATAACATATGGCATCAAGTATACCAATCATCTGTGCAAATCCCAAAATATGGCTATAAACCAAAATAGATGATTGGAAAATAAAAAAAATTGAATAGATTAATTTGGATTTTACTCCACAAAGAAGTATCATGTTGACAATTTGGACGTTATTAGTTCCTGGATAGATTAATTCTTGAACTTGTTTTATTGAATTCTTATATCATTGTCATCATCCTCATGTTTATATTATATTGAAATTCATCTGTGGCATGTAGTGCATAGATGGACTTGGTATGATTATGAACCGAGATTATTCGGTATAATCATGACCGTAATGTTTCAAGTGACGTGGTAAAAATTCTCATTGGCTGTAGTGCATTGATGGACAGTTGTTGGCATGATCATTACCATTGATGAATACACGAATATCCTTGCCCATAGTGTGACTCCCCGAAAACAGGTGTACATAACCTATTCAGAGTCGCCAAATACATGGTACAGAATACAAATACAACTTAATTATACAACTGCCGTGCAAAGTACGACAAAACATAAGCTGTGAGTTTTAATACAAATATTGTCGTCTAGACAATATACAAACTCAAATTCAATATTATTACATTTATTTTCCCACTATTTCACTAAATAGTGAGGACTACTAATGCTATCTTCTGGTCCGTCACTCCGTTCCTCGACTAGTCCCTGCTACGTTCTCATTTTCTGAAGAGAACAATGAAAGTAAAAGGGTGAGCTCAACTAGCCCAGTAGGAAATATTATGACTAAGATAATGCATAATATATTATCGTTAGCCTTCAACAATGTTAAAGCGATATAATATAACAACCATCAAGTTTAAGCTCAGAATAAACAAACAATCCATTAAAAGAGTCAAGTAGACAATAAAATCTACTATATTTTATGATTTAAAAGGTTTTTCATCACTTTTATTCTTTGGGACTCGACAATAAATAATCCACATCATCGAATCACTTACTTGACTACTCGGCCGAGGATATTCTTTAGTATCACAATCACAATTATCCATGCACTACGGGCCAAGAATATTTGTGTATTCATTAATGGTCATGATCATGCCAACAACTGTCCATCAATGCACTACGGGCCAATGAGGACTTTTACCACATCATTTGTAACGTCGTTGCCGCATGTTGAGTTCCTTTTGAGTGAAGAAATATTTGAGGCTTTTATGATCCGTATAGATCTCCACTTTCTCCCCATACAGGTAATGCCTCCAAATTTTAAGCGCAAAAACGACAGCTGCCAACTCTAGATCATGAGTAGGATAATTCCTCTCATATTCTTTGAGTTGCCGTGAGGCATAGGCTATGACTTTCCTATGTTGCATGAGAACACATTCTAACCTTTTGCCCAAGCATCATCAGAGATGACAAATCCTCTCGAGCGGATGGTATTGTAGCCGAGCAGTCTTGAAATGAGTCTCCTCTTGAGTTCTTAAAAACTCTTCTCACATTCCACGCTCCAACCGAATTTTGTATCTTTTCGAGTCAGCTGAGTTAATGGAGTAGCGATTCGAGAAAACCCTTCTACGAATCTCCGATAATAACCAGCTAAGCCGAGAAAGCTACGTACTTCGATCATTGATTTAGGTTGCTCCCAGCTTTGAATTGCTTCAATCTTTGCCGGGTGAACAGATATCCCATGATTTGATATCACGTGCCCAAGGAATGCAACTTCCTCAAGCCAGAACTCGCATTTCTTTAACTTGGCATATAGCTTATTTTCACGAAGCTTTTGGAGTATCAGCCTCAAGTGTTGCTCATGATCTTCATGGCTTTTGGAATATATGAGGATGTCATTAATAAAGACGACCACAAAATGATCTAAATATTCCTTAAATACTCGGTTCATCATATCCATGATGGCAGCAGGAGCATTAGTCAATCCAAAGGACGTGACTAGGAATTCATAATGCCCGAAGATCAATCTTTGAAAAGAATTTGGCGCCTTGCAACTGGTCAAACAGGTCATCAATACGTGGCAATGGGTACCTATTTTTGATGGTGACATGATTCAACTCCCGATAATCAATACAAAGTTGCATACTCCCATCTTTCTTCTTCACGAACAGAGCACCCCAAGGAGACGTATTTTAGGGACTTAATGAAACCAATGTCTAACAATTCCTCTGAATGGGTCTTTAACTCCGAAGTTCAATAGAGCCATTCGATATGGGGCTTTTGAAATGGGTTTTGTATCGGGTTCAAGGTCGATACAAAATTCAATTTCATGCTGGGGTAGGCTGGGAAGTTCTTCTGGGGAATACGCCAGAAATTTATTAACAATGTAAATATCATTCAAAAGCGGCGTATTTTTGTTTAGATCCGTGACATGAGCTAAGAAAGCTTGACATCCATTTTTCAATAAACGAATAGCTTTATGGCTTGAAATGACATTGATTGATTTTAATGGTTTATTTGTTTGAATTCGCATAATAGGTTGGTTAGGAATATGAAAACTAACAACCTTACGAAAATAATCAATTTTTGCATGATGAGTAGTTAACCAATCAATCCCTAGAATCACGTCAAATGCAAGTATTTTCAATGAAATAAGATCAACAGGTAATGTGAGGGTACCAATTTAAACCAAACAAGACTTATAAACAGTGGATGTAATGAAGGTTTCTCCCAACGGAGTTTCAACAGATAAGTCAAAGTCTAATTTTTTCGGAGTCAAATTTAATCGTTGAGCGCAAGTAGGAGAAATAAAAGAATGGGTAGAACCGGTATCAAATAAGGTATAGACTTCGCTAGAGTTTATGATAAGCTTATCCGTGATGACCTCGTTCGGGTTCCTTGCTTTCTGGGAGGTCATAACAAATGCTCTCCCTTGCACCACCGACTTTGACTTTTCAGGGACGGCCTTTGGTGCCTCTATCCTAGCTGAACTTGTCTTCGGTGAACGATAAAATTGGGCTAGGTGACCTTCTATTCCACAATTATAACACGCTTTGGATGGCATCGCGCAATTTGGACTGATATGTCCCTCCCCTCCGCATTTGAAGCATATGATAGGTGGTCGTTCTCCTTCCTTAACCACGGTTGCTGGTGCTGACGTCTTTCCATCATTGTTTAATCTCCTTTTCTTGAAATATCCATTTTTACTGTCTTGGCCATGATTACCACCGAAGTGGTTACCAATCTTGGCATGTTGATTCCCTCCACGTTTGTTGTTACCGCTTCGATGACTGATACCACTGGTATTTTTATGCTGCCGGCTACTTTCTCTTGGTTGCGTTGACTCATTACCGCGCTCCAATAAATGAGCCCTATTTACAACATCTGAGTACAAACACAGTTTATGAGAATTAAGATATTGACGTATCTCTGGTTTCAAACCTCTTAAAAACATTCGTGTCATTCGCTCCTCATTATCGACCAAATGGGATGCAAACCGGGATAACTCTGCAAATTTAGCCTCGTATTGCGACACGGTCAATTGTTTTGCTCCAACTTGATAAACTCCACCTCTTTCACGTGACGAATAATTTCGGGAAAATACTTGTCGTTGAATAGCTCTTGGAACTTCTCCCAAGACATCTTGAGTGCGTCAGGCTAGGTACGTTTTACATATTCCCACTAGTAATCTGCCTCTTCATGCAACATGAAGGTGGCGAAGGGAACCTTTTACTCCTCGGAGCATCCCAAGACATCAAATATCTTGGTGATCTGCTTTATCCACGCTTCCGTCTTACGTGGTTTTGGCTCTCCAATAAACTCAGGTGGTCCCAGCTCCTTGAAATGTTTAGCGGTGACCGTTCGAGAGTTTTCAGTGTTTCCACCTGCATTTTGAACAGGAGCCGCTCTCGCCTGATGTTACATGAATTGCATAAAGCCTCTGAACATTCCATCATTCATCATTTGGTCAGTGTTGTTGTTTACATGAGGATTGTCGCCTTCCTGATGCACATTATTCTGATTGTTGATCTGTGGAGACTCAACGGTCTCTTGTGCCCCATTGCTATTCTCAATATTCTCGGATGCCATTTTCAAATACTGCCACAAAACAAGGGTTAATTGACATGCAACATATTATCTCTATACTCTGACCAATTAATTAAATACAAAAAAAAAAAAATTTAGGTAGGTCATATTAGTGAAGGAATTCTCCGTCTCTCCCCTCCTAGTTCTTGTCTCGCATCTTAGCCAGGGATCATATCCCTAAGCTTTGATACCAACTGTGACGCCCCCAAAACAGGTATACATCACATATTCAGAGTCGCCAAATACATGGTACAAAATATAAATACAACTTAATTATACAACTGCCGTGCAAAGTACGACAAAACATAAGCTGTGAGTTTTAATACAAATATTGTAAATCTAGACAATATACAAACTCAAATTCAATATTATTACATTTATTTTCCCACTATTTCCTTTGAATAGTGAGGACTACTAATGCTATCATCATCTGGTCCGTCACTCCGTTCCCCACTAGTCCGGTCTTACGTTCTCATTTCACGAAGAGAACAATGAAAGTAAAAGGGTGAGCTCAACTAGCCCGAGAGGGAAATATTATGACTAAGATAATGAAGAATATATTATAGTTAGCCTTCAAACGTTGTTAAACCGATATAATATAACAACCATCAAGTTTAAGCTGCATGAAACAAGCAATCCATTAAAAGAGTCAAGTAGAGAATAAAATCTACTATCTTTTATGATTTAAAAGGTTTTCATCACTTTTATCATTTGGGACTCGACAATAAATAATCCACATCATCGAATCCCCCGCACTCACTGACCAAGGATATTCTTTAGTATTACGACCACAATTATCCATGCTCTACGGGCCAAGAATATTTGTGTATTCATTAATGGTCATGATCATGCCAACAACTGTCCATCAATGCACTACGGGCTAATGAGGACTTTTACCACATCATTTGTAACATTACGGTAATGATTACACCGAATAATCCCTGGTCATAATCATACCAAGTCCATCTATGCACTACAGGCCACATATGACTTTTAAAAAAAATATAAACATGAGAATGATGACAATGATATAAGAATTCAATAAAACAAGTTCAAGAATTAATTTATACAGGAACTAATAATGTCCAAATTGTCAACATGATACTGCTTTGTAGAGTAAAATTCAAGAATGCTCAGAAGAATATTTCCATGAAAAGATACTGGATGAAGTGCAAATATCAAGGATATTCCAATAATTTCATGGAGTATAAGTCAAAACTTTAACCAATTGAGTATAACAAGGAATGGAATAACAAAAAATCACCGTGCATGCGATGGCAATCGCATGACGGGTTATTCCAATAGAATAATAAATAACGAAATCGGTCGGCGTAAAACGCATGACATGGATATTCCAATGTAATAATAAAGGCGGAATCAGTCCCGTAGAACGCATGCATGAGGATGTTCCAACAGAATGATAAATAATGGAACCAGTCCGGCCAGAAACGCATGCATGTGATGTTCCAACAGAATGATAAAGAATGGAATAATGAAGAATTTCACCAAGTATAGGTAGCAGCGATATCTGAGTTATTCAATAGAATAATAAAGAATGGAATAACAGAAGTTCTCTTCATGGATAAGAAAGAAATAATACTCCCTACCTTGGAAAAACTGGATACTGGAATAGTGAAGTAGAAGACTTCTCTTCTTCTTTATCTTTAGAATTTCTATCTATAATAATCGCTCTAAAGCTTTTGTGAATTGGTGAGAAATGAAGGAAGAATGAACTTCTATTTATAGGAAAATATAGTTTCGATAATCGCACGTTTTGGGGCTCGAAAAATTACAGTACAATACCTCCAACTTTTCTTTCATTTTTAATTTAGTCCTGCAAGTATTATCAAACTTGCATCACCTCCCCTAATAGTAAATAATGTGAATCAATAGTTCAACCATGTGAATTAATAGTATAATCATGTGAAAAATACGAATTACAGTATAGTACCTCCATCTATACCTCCATTTTTAACTTAGTCATGCAAGTATTATCAATCTTGCACCAACTCCCCTAATAGTAAATAATGTGATTCAATAGTACACACATGTGAACAAATAGTTATATAAGTATGTGAATTAGTAGCAATTAATTGCTCATTTATCCGATAAATTACCCGATTTATCAATATAACCCCTAGACATCAATTATCATCGGAATAGATGTCGATTTCCACTAACACTAATAATCCCAACATAATGAAACTATCAAAATTCATTTTTAATCGACACAACTTATTCATCATTAATATTATAACTCACAATATTTAACAACCGTGTCGTTCCCAGAAAGAGGGGCTTTTCAGATAAGGATTTCTCCTTATTGGCGCGCAATTAGGTGACCAAACCTCTCCTTGTGTAACTTCTAGACATTGTCGATATTGCAAATAATAATATGAATAACTTTGTCGTCTCAATTATTGATTTAATAATATAAAATATTATGTAAATGATACTATGACAATAATTGAATCAATAATATGAGAGATATGATCACGAATTATCGTAGTAATAATTGAGTATAAGCGGTGACTTCTCACGTAAGCATCAATAATTAATAAAGTGTCTTCTTATGCGACAACACAGCGTATTCATGTACTTTTAACACTAGGTGTTTCAACGATTAACGGTAAAACTTTCGTCGTTATTTTCATAAAAAGTATTTTGTCGCGTTTTCTCATCAAACAATAATTTCGTTTGGGGATCCACCAATGATTGTGCCATTATCGAATATTCCTCGTTAAAATGAATATTCCCGACCAATCAAATATTATATAACAACTTGCGTACTTTGCAAAATTTATAAATATTACCCACAACTATAACATTATATCAAATCCACACCATAATATTCTAAAATATATTTCTTTTCTGTCCAAATTATTTTTGATACATGAATATTATTCTTGAATTTTACTCCACAAAGCAAATTATCGTGTTGACAATTTAGATATTTTAAACTACGAATAAATTTAAAGTCTTTAATATTTATCCTTGATTTCGTTTGATTAATGTAAGACCCTAACTTATTATAAATGAAAATGAATTTTCTCTATTTATTATTTTGAAATAGTAAGGGTTGATTTGATTAATGTAGTTTAGTTATGGGTAAAATGCTGTAAATATTTTAAATAAGCAAGTGGTTATAAAATATTCATTGTTGTCAGGGGAATATTCGTTTGGTCGTGGAATATTCTTCTTTGCTGAGGAATATTAAATGCGACCAATACGCAGATCTTTGTGTGGGCCCCATAACGTAAAAGCGATTGGATGAAGAAAGCGACAAGTATAAGTTGTTTATAAAAATAGCAGGAGTTGTTAATATCTTGTTGAAATACTAAATTGGTTAAAACACAAGATAGCTTCCGGCATTGAACCAATTATTGATTTTTACGTGAAGACACTACTCAATAATTGTTACGATAATTCTTATTCAATATTTTATTTTATTGATTCAATAATTGCTACGTTGATATTTTATATTATTGTTGTTTCAATAATTGTCACTACATAATATTTTTCATTATCGGATCAATAATTCATATTATTTGAATAATATTATTAGATAGCATTATTGGCAATGTCTAGAAAGTTACATCTAAGAGAGAGTTGGTCACCTAATCATTGCGTGAGTGAGAAATCCTTATTGGAAAGTCCTCTTCGGGAGCGTCACGGTTTATCGATTATTGTGATTCGTAATATTATTTGTAAATAATTAATTATTGATTTATATGATAAGGAAAATATTCATTTTATGTTGATATAGATGGAGAAAGTTTTTAATGTGACAATTGTTGAAAATTGATATTTTATCTTTTCTGATAAAATAATTCATGTAAATATATTATTATATTATAATAATATAATAATAGTGATATTTTACAATGAATGTGTGATATATGAATATATGAGGAGAAATAGTATTTTTGTTACAAAAAAATATTTAAAACATGTTTTTCATGTTTGTGGACCCCATTTCTTGACTGAAATTGGATTATAGCTCGTAAAATCGTCCGTATGTGGATTTCGGTCAACTTCTGTTTGGAATTTGGAAAAACTTAAAACTACAAAGTTGTAGTGAATTGAATTTCCAATGAAATGGACATAAGATTTGATTTTTCTGATAAAAGGGCTATTTATTATGAATTATTGAAGTTCCAGAATAATTGATTTTTAAAGTTTTAGTTATTTTTTCAAAAGAAAAACGTTTTTAACAAGTTGGTGGTCCCCACTAGCATGGAAAATGAGCTGAGATCAGTTGTCTAAGGTGGGCGTGAAAATTATATATATATATATATATATATATATATTAATATTTTATTAAATTTTCTGCTTTGGGGTTCTAAGCATTTTCCTATAAATAGGGTGCTTAGGTTAGAATTGAAAATCACACCAGAAACTAAAGATTTCTCTCTCTATATTATCGAGCGTATTCTTGTGAGTATTTTGATACTTTGAGTGTTGCTATACGGTGCAAGTTCCTTCATCACTATATCTAGTATTCCAGTCAGAAGTACTGTCTTTTTGGAGGTATGAGATGTTATTCTTTTTATAAATAATATTATTTCTTTCAATATCATTATGCCGAAATATTGGTAAGTTTTTCTTGTAAAATTCTTGTCTTTTAGTGTCAGGTTACTATTCACGATATCGACACATTATTCACGATATGGCACTTATTCACGAATACTCAAGACTATTCACAAAAAAAATTAAATTTTCGTTTTAGTCCAAAATATCTATTATGGATACTAGCTTTGATTGTATCCATGTTTTGATCATTCTTGAATTTTACTCCACTATGGTTATTTATGAAGTATTTTTGAACTTGGATTGTTTAAAGTACGAATCCTTAATATTTGTTCTATTGTTTCACTGGATTCGTTTTCTTTAAAATATTTTTCATCATCCTCAGTCCTAAATGATGATATAACTTGTGACGCACCCAAAATAAGTATACAACACCCATTCTGAGTCGTCAAAATACGTGGTACAGAAACAACTACAACTTTGTTAATGCAACATAAAAACTGTGAGTTTAAATACAAATATTGTCATCTAGACAATATCCACACTCAAATAAGTCCTCATTACAATTATTGATACATTATTTTACAAAAATGGTGAGGACTACTAAAACGACTTTCTAGAACCAACATTCCACACCCCGACTAGTACTCGCTACATTCTCGCCTCCTGAGAAGAAAAATAGAACAAAAAGTAAAAGGGTGAGCTCAACTAGCTCAGTAAAGAATATTATGACCAAGATAATATAGAACAAATTATCGTTAGTCTTCAACAGGGAAAAATCTAATAGAATACAATAGACAACCAGTTTAAAATCAATCTTTGCAGCGGAAATAATAATTCATTAGAAGAGTTAAGTAGAGAATGCAATCTAATATCTTCTATATATGAATTTAAAAGTTCAATGTCGATATTTTATCCCTGTAATCTCAATCAATATATATCTGGAATTAAATATTCATCTTTGCACTACAGGCCAAAGATATTCATCAGTTGGTCATGTTCAACTAAACACCTGTTCATCTTTGTACTACGGGCCAAAGATATTCATCAGAAAATCATTCATCTTTGCACTACACGCCAAAGATATTCAGTAATATCATCATTTAGGACTGAGGATGATGAAAAATATTTTAAAGAAAACGAATCCAGTGAAACAAAAGAATAAATATTAAGGATTAAGTATTTCAAAGCCTATTCCATGTCCCAAAAATACCTCATAAATAATCATAGTGGAGTAAAATTCAAGAATGATCAAAACATGGATACAATCAAAGCTAGTATCCATAATAGATATTTTGGACAAAAAGAAGAAAATTTTATTTTTTCGGTGAATAGTGCCGTATACGTGAATAGTAATCCCGACATAAAAGTTCCAAATTTGATAAAAAGTTTAACCCAATATTTCGGCATAATGATATTGAAGAAAATAATATCATTTAAGAAGAAAATAACATCCCTTACCTCAAAAAGATTATACTTGATTGGAATCTTTGGATATAGTCTTTGAAAGAACTTGCAATCAGATATAGCAATACTCAAAGTACTAAAATACTCACAAAAATACGCTCGATATTATAGAGAGAGAAATAGAGAGAAATCTTTAGTTTCTGGTGTGATTTTCAATTCTAACCTAAGCACCCTATTTATAGGAAAATGCTTAGAACACCAAAGCAGAAAATTGAATATAATATAAATATATATATACAAATTTCCTACGTACACCTTTGGCAACTGAATTCAGCCCCTAACACATGTTAATGATGCCCTCAAAGTGTAAAAAAACGTTTTTATTAATAAAAATAAATAAAACTTCCAAAAATCAATTATTTCAGAACTTCAGAACTTCAATAATTCATGATAAATAGCCCTTTTATCAAAAAAATTCGAACCATATGTCTTTTCTATATGAAATTTCATTATCTACAACTTTGCAGAAGAAAGTTTTTCCAAATTCTAAGCGTAAATTGATTAGAAATCCGTAAAGCAGACGATTTTACTGAAAGCTATAATCAAATTTCGACCAAGAATGGGGTCCACAAACATGAAAAACATGTTTTAAATATTTTGAGTAACAAAATACTCCTCCTCCACATATACTCATATATCCTACATTCATTGTAAAAATATCACCATTATTATATTATAATAATATAATAAAATATTATTTTATTAGAAAAGATAAAATATCAATTTTAACAATTGTCACTTTAAAAATTTTCTCCATCTATATCCACATAAAATCAATATTTTCTCATCATATAATTCAATAATTAATTATTCACAAATAATATTACGTAATCACAATATCGACAACCGTGTAGTTCAGGAAAGAGGGGCTTTCCAATAAGAATGTCTTTTTCTTTGGCGCGCAATTAGGTGACCAAACCTCTCTCTAGATGAACTTTCTAGACATTACCAATAATGTTATCTAATAATATTATTGAGGATAATATGAATTATTGCTTCGATAATGGAAAATACCGTGTAGTGACAATTATTGAAACAACAAGTAATATAGAATATTAATGCAACAATTATTGAATCAATAAAATAAAATATTGAGCATTAATTATCGTAACAATTATTGAGTAAAGGCCTTTACGTAAGAATCAATAATTGGTGTATCTAGTGTCTGCTAGCATCGCAACAACGCGTAGACATTGTATTTTAACCCACGGGTATTCCAACAAGATAATCTTGTAATAACTACTTCTGTAGTTATTTTATAAACAACTTATACTTGTCGTTTTCTTCATCCAATCGCTTTTCGTTATGGGCTCCACACAAAGGTGCGTTGGCATTGTCGTATGAATATTTCCGACAGAAGAATATTCCACGACCAAACGAATATTCTCTCGATAAAATGAATATTTTATAACCACTTTGCTTATTTAAAATATTTAAGCATTTTACCCATTACTAACCACATTAATCAAATCAACCCTTACTATTTCGGAATAATAAAATAGAAAATTTAATTTTATTTATAATAAGTTGGGGTCTTACAACTTCCCTCCTTATGAAATTTCGTCCTCTAAATTGACATACGTGATTGGTGTTTCAAAAGGTGAGGTACCTCACTTTCATTTCGATTTCCAACTCCTGGTCATTTCCTCTATAGCATGGTTTCTCCACAAAACTTTAACTTGTGGTATGACCTTCGTGCGTAGGACATGCTCCTTCCTATTCAAGATCTTGACAGGTACCTCTTCGTACGTTAAGTGTGACGCCCCCAAAATTAGGTATACGTCACCCATCTTGGGTCGCCACTTACATGGTACATAAATTCAAATACAACTTAATAATACAATGCCGCAGGTACAATACGACAAAACATAAACCGTGAGTTTGAATACAAATATTTTCTACTAGAGATTATACAAACTCAAAAGAGTCCTTATTACAATTATTACTACACTATTTCACGAATAGTGAGGACTACTAATTCTATCATCTCGTCCGTCACTCCGCTTCCCGACTAGTCCTCGCTACGTTTCTCATTTCACGAAGAGAACAATAAAAGTAAAAGGGTGAGCTCAACTAGCCCGAAGAGGAAATATTATGACTAAGATAATGCGTAATATATTATCGTTAGCCTTCAATAGTGTTAAAGCGATACAATATAACAACCATCAAGTTTAAGCTGCAATGAACTAGCAATCCATTAAAAGAGTCAAGTAGAGAATAAAATCTACTATCTTTTATGATTTAGAAGGTTTTTCATCACTTTTATCGTTGGGACTCAGCTTAATAAATAATCCACATCATCGAATCACCCCTGTACTATGGCCGAGGATATTCTTTAGTATCACGACCATAATTATCCATGCACTACGGGCCAAGAATATTTGTGTGTTCAATAATGGTCATGATCATGCCAACAACTGTCCATCAATGCACTACGGGCCAATGAGAACTTTTACCACATCATTTGTAATATTACGGTAATGATTACACCGAATAATCCCTGGTCATAATCATACCAAGTCCATCTATGCACTACAGGCCACAGATGACTTTCAAAAAAAATATATAAACATGAGGATGATGACAATGATATAAGAATTCAATAAAAACAAGTTCAATAATTAATTCATTCAGGAACTAATAACGTCCAAATTGTCAACATGATACTTCTTTGTAGAGTAAATTCAAGAATGCCCAGAAGAATATTTCCATGAAAAGATACTGGAGAGCAAATATCAAGAATATTCCACTAATTTCATGGAGTATAGAAGTCAAAACTTTAACCAACTGAGTATAACAAGGAATGAAATAACAAAAGAAATCACCGTGCATGCGATAGACCGCTTACGAGCGAGTTATTCCAATGTAATAATAAATAACGCGGTATCGTCCCACAAAAAAGCATAGGCGAGGATATTCCAACGAGAATAATAAAGAGCGGAACCAGTCCGGCGTAGAAATGCTGAGTACAGGATATTCCAACAGAATAATAAAAAGGCGGAACCAGTCCGTCGTAGAAACGCATGCATGAGGATGTTCCAACAGAATGATAAATAATGGAACCGAAGTCGGCAGAACGCACTTGCGAACAAGATGTTCCATGAATGATAAAGAATGGAATAACAGAAGAATTTCACCAAGTATAGGGTAGCCCGCGTATACAGGTTAGTCCAATAGAATAATAAAGAATGGAATAACATAAGTTCTCTTCATGGATAAGAAAGAAATAATACTCCCTACCTTGGAAAAATTGGATACTGGAATAGTGAGTAGTAGATTTCTCCTCTTCTTTCTCTCTATAATAATCACTCTAAAGCTTTTGTGAATTGGTGAGAAATGAAGGAAGAATGAGCTTCTATTTATAGGAAAATATAGTTTCGATAATTGCACGTTTTGGGGCTCAAAAATTACGAGACAATACCTCCAACTTTTCTTTCATTTTTAATTTAGTCCGCAAGTATTATCAATCTTGCACCAACTCCCCTAATAGTAAATAATGTGAATCAATAGTTCAATCATGTGAATCAATAGTATAATCATGTGAAAAAATAATAATTACGATATAGTACCTCCATCTATACCTCGAATTTTAACTTAGTCATGCAAGTATTATCAATCTTGCACCAACTCCCCTAATAGTAAATAATGTGATTCAATAGTACACATATGTGAACAAATAGTTATATAAGCATGTGAATTAGTAGCAATTAATTGCTCATTTATCCGATAAATTACCCGATTTATCAATATAACCCCTAAACATCAATTATCATCGGAATAAATATCGATTTTCACTAACACAAACAATTCCAACATAATGAAACTATTTTTATCAAAAATATAAATTTTGAAATTTTGAAGTTTGACTTTTCCCAAAAAAGTCAACTATTGACTTTTTGACCAAATAGTGAATCCCGGAAAATTTTGTGTTTATAGACTATTTTACTAATTTCGATAGATTCGGACTCAAATATCACGTCCGCGTCTCTCAAATTCAACTCGAACAACATTCATCATTAATATTATAACTCACAATATTTATCAACCGTGTCGTTCCGAGAAAGAGGGGCTTTCAATAAGGATTTCTCCCTATCATGCCGCAATTAGGTGACCAAACCTCTCCTCGATGAACTTCTAGACATTGTAAATATTGCGGTTTATAAAATGAATAACTTTGTCATCTCAAGTATTGATTTAATAAAAAACATTTTATGCGTAGATGATAATCTTGACCATAATTGAATCCATAATATGATAAATATGACGCAAAGAATTATCGTAGCAATAATTGAGTATAATCGGGTGACTTCTCACGTAAGCATCAATAATCAATACTTGTGTGCTACTATGCAACCATGTGTATTATCGTACTTTTAACAATTGTGTGTTTCAACAGTTAACAGTAAAACTTCCGCCATTATTTTCATAAAGTATTTTTGTCGTTTTCTCAATCCAAATAATAATTCCGTTATGGGGGTCCACCAATGATTGTGTGCGTTATCTTAATATTCCTGTTAAAACGAATATTCCCTAACCAATCGAATATTATATAACAACTTATGCACTTTTGCAAAATTTGTAAATATTATCCACAACTATAACATTATATCAAATCCACACCATAATATTCAAAAATATATTTGAGAAAATTTAATCTTTATTCAAAAAGTTGGGGTCTTACATTAAGTCTTCGGCTATCTCGTCCGATTCTAACTCAATAACGTGGTTTGGGTCTTTCACATATTTACGTACCACAGATATATAAAAAACATTATGAACACGAGACATACTTGGAGGTAACGCGAGTCTATAGGCCACATTTCCTACTCGATCAAGAATTTGAAATGGACCAATAAATCGTGGATTGAGCTTTCCTCTCTTCCCGAATCTTGTAACTCCCTTCCATGGAGCCACACGCAACAATACATGATCCCCAATACTAAATTCCACTTACTTTCGATGAAGATCCGCATAACTCTTTTATCGATCATGTGCCATTTGTATACGTTGTCGAATCATTTGGATCTTTTCTGTAGTAATACGTACCAACTCTGGTCCCAACAATGTTGCTTCACCTACCTCATCCCAATACACTGGAGAGCGACACTTTCGTCCATATAATGCTTCAAATGGAGCCACACCTATACTTGCCTGATAACTGTTATTGTAGGAAAATTCCACCAATGGTAAATACTTATCCCAACTCCCTTTGAAGTCTAGGACACAGATTCTTAATAGATCTTCAAGAGTTTGAATAGTCCTCTCCGATTGTCCGTCCGTTTGAGGATGGTATGCGGCCGAATCAATCAGAATCCATGCCCATAGCTTTTTGCAAGCTAACCCAAAATCTTGAAGTGAATCTTGGGTCACGATCCAAAACTATGGATACTGACATGCCATGCAATCTCACAATCTCATCTACGTACATACGAGCAAGACGTTCAAGGGAATAAGTCTCCCGTATCGGCAAGAAACGAGCAGACTTAGTTAATCTATCAACAATAACCCAAATAACATTTATGCCTTGAGAAACCGTGGGAAGACCCGTAACGAAATCCATGGTAATGTGTTCCCACTTCCATTTCGAAATCTCAAGTGGTTGCAACGGACCCTTAGGTACTTGATGCTCCGCCTTTACACATTGACAAGTTAAAAACCTCGAGATAAACTTTGCAATCTCTCTCTTTATATTATTCCACCAAAATGTATGTCGAAGATCACGATACATTTTGGTACTTCCAAGATGGATTGTAAATGGTGTATTGTGTGCCTCCATCATGATCTTGTACTTCAAATCAGAATCATTAGGAACACAAAGTCTGGAGTGGACTCGAAGTATTCCTTCTTCATCGATTCTTGCTTCTGGAATAGCACCTTCTTGCACTTTCTTCTTCATATGCATCAACTCCGGTTCCATGGCTTGAGCAACTTTAACTTTATCGATTAAAGTTGGTTCTATACGTATACTTGACATCATTGCATGGGTCCCCGGAGTCTTGAATTCTATCTTCATCTTTTGTAAATCACACAAAATAGGCCTTTGTGTTAACAACATCGCACTCGTTCCCACATATGATCTTCTATTCAACGCGTCAGCTACCACGTTCGTTTTTCCAGGATGGTATTGAATAGTGTGGTTGTAATCTTTTAACAGCTCGAGCCAACGTCGTTGCCGCATGTTGAGTTCTTTTTGAGTGAAGAAATATTTGAGGCTTTTATGGTCTGAATATATCTCCACTTTCTCCCCATATAGATAGTGCCTCCAGATCTTTAACAATAAAACGATCTTTGCCGCTAACTCTAGATCATGAGTAGGATAATTCCTCTCATATTCTTTAAGTTGTCGCGAGGCATAGGCTATGACTTTCCCACGTTGCATGAGAACACACCCTAACCCTTTGCCTGAAGCATCGCTGTAGATAACAAATCCATCCGAACCAGATGGTATTGTCAGAATAGGTGCCGAAATGAGTCTCCTCTTAAGCTCTTAGAAACTCTCCTCGCATTCCTCGCTCCATACGAATTTTATGTCTTTCTGAGTCAACTGAGTTAATGGAGTAGCGATTCGAGAAAATCCTTCCACGAATCTCTGATAATAACTAGCTAAGCCCAGAAAGCTACGTAGTTCGGTCACCGACTTCGGTTGTTCCCAACTTTGTATTGCTTCAATCTTCGTCGGGTCCATAGATACTCCATGTTTTGACACCACATGCCCAAGGAATGCTACTTCCTCAAGCCAGAACTCACATTTCTTCAACTTGGCATATAACTTGTTTTCACGAAGCCTTTGGAGTACCAGCTTCAAATGGTGCTCATGATCTTCACGACTTTTGGAATATATGAGGATGTCATCAATAAAGACAACAACGAACTGATCCAAATAATCCTTGAATACTCGGTTCATCATATCCATGAAAGCCGCAGGAGCATTAGTCAATCCAAAAGACATGACTAAGAATTCATAATGCCCGTACCGAGTTCTAAAGGCAGTCTTTGGAATATCCTCAGTTCTAATCTTCAGCTGATGATATCCAGAACGAAGATCCATTTTTGAAAAGAATTGTGCTCATTGTAACTGGTCAAAGATGTCATTAATACGAGGTAGCGGATACCTATTCTTGATAGTGACATGGTTTAATTCCCGGTAGTCGATACAAAGTCACATACTCTCGTCTTTTTTCTTTACGAATAAAACAGGAGCACCCCAAGGAGATGTACTAGGACGAATGAAACCGATGTCCAACAACTCCTGTAGTTGGACCTTTAACTCCTGAAGTTCAATAGGAGCCATTCGATATGGGGTTTTAGAAATGGGCTTTATACCAGGTTCAAGATCAATAAAGAATTCAACTTCACGTTCTGGGGGTAGACCGGGAAGTTCTTCAGGAAATACGTCAGGAAAGTCAATAACAACAGGAATATTATTCAAATATGACGTGTCTTTATTCAAATCCATAACATGGGCTAAGAAATCTTGACATCCGTTTTTTAATAAACGAATAGCTTTATGACTTGATATAATAGTGATTGATTTTAATGGTTTAGTTGCTTGAATTCGAACAACAGGTTGATTAGGAATATGAAAACTAACAACCTTACGAAAACAATCAATTTTGGCATGATGAGTAGGTAACCAATCAATCCCTAAAATCACGTCAAATGCAAGTATCTTTAAAGAGTTAAGGTCAACAGGTAAGGTGATGGTGCCAACTTGAATCAAACAAGATTTATAAACAGTGGATGTGATGAAAGTTTCTCATAACGGAATCTCCACAGATAAATCAAAGTCTAATTTCTCCAGAGTCAAGTTTAAACGTTGAGCACACGCAGGAGAAATAAATGAATGGGTAGCACCGGTATCTAGTAAGGTATAAACTTCACATGAATTTATGATTAGCTTACCCATGATCACCTCGTTTGGGTTCCTCGCATGTTGACCGATCCACGACAAACGCTTCTTTCGAGAACATTGGACTTGGTTTTTTCTGACAAAGGCAATCTCGAGCGATATGTCCTTCCTTTCCACAATTATAACATACCTTAAACTGTTGTGGGAAGTTTAGGCTGATATGTCCTTCTTTTCCGCACTTATAGCATATGACCGGTGGTCGTTCTCCTCCCTTGGAACCAGTTGTTGCTGGTGCTGACGTCTTCGTATTGTCATTGTTGAATCTCCTCTTTTTAAAATCTCCTCTCGACTCGCTTCTTCTATTCTCATGGCCATGATTACCACCAGAGTGGTTGCCGCTCTTTTCCGTATTTTTCTTTCTCCGCTGGTTATCGTTGTTCTGATGACTGTTGTCACCTGTATGATCCTGGTTGTGGTCCCTCGGTTGACCGTACTCGTTATCTCTCTCTAATAATTGAGCCCTGTTGACAACATCTGAATAGAGAGAAAATTTATGAGAAATGAGATATTGACGTATGCCGGGTTTCAAACCTCTCAGAAACATCCGCGTCATACGTTCCTCATTCTCCACCAAATGAGGTGCAAACCTGGATAACTCTGCGAACTTCACCTCGTACTGGGACACCATCATGTTGTTTTGTTCCAATCTAATAAACTCTACCTCCTCCATATGACGAACACTTTCAGAAAAGTATTTGTCATTGAACAATTTCTGAAATGTCTCCCAAGACATGCTGAGCACGGCTGGATGAGTACGCTTCACAGAGTCCCACCAGTAGTCTGCCTCGCCACGAAACATAAAGGTGGCGAATGGAACCTTCTGTTCCTCCGTGCATCCCAAGACATCGAATATCTTGGTAATTTATTTAACCCACGTCTCTGCCTTGATCGGATCCGGCTTTCCAATAAATTTTGGTGGTCCCAACTCTTTTGGCGCTTGGTTGTGACAAACCGTGAATTGCTATCATTTCCTCTCGATTTTGAACACGAGTCTCCTCAAATGCGATTTTGCATGAGGCGCAAAAAGCTTCTAAACATCCCATCATTCATCATCTGCTCAATAGTGTTGTTCACAGGAGGAACATTGCCAGCCTGTTGCACGTTCTCCTCGTTGGTGAGTACAGGCGTCTCCACGGTCTCATTTACTCCACTATTAACATTCTCAGTTGTCATTCTTAAATACTGCCATAAAACAAGGGCTAATTAAACAAATTAACAAATCACATAATACCCCTATATTATGACCGACCAACAAATAAGCTTAGGTAGGACACACTAGCGAAGGATTTACTCGTCTCTCCTCCTAGTTCTATTCCCGATCTCGCCAGAGATCATATCTCTAAGCTCGATACCAACTGTGACGCCCCCAAAATAAGTATACAACACCCATTCTGAGTTGTCAAAATACATGGTACAGAAACAACTACAACTTTATTAATACAACATAAAAACTGTGAGTTTAAATACAAATATTGTCATCTAGACAATATCCACACTCAAATAAGTCCTCATTACAATTATTGATACATTATTTTACAAAATGGTGAGGACTACTAAACGACTTTCTAGAACCATCATTCCACACCCGACTAGTAGTACTTACATTCTCGCCTCCTGAGAAGAAAAATGGAACAAAAGGAAAAAGGGTGAGGTCAACTAGCCCAGTAAAGAATATTATGACCAAGATAATATAGAACAAATTATCGTTAGTCTTCAACAGGAAAAAATCTAATAGAATACAATAGACAACCAATTTAAAATCAATCTTTGCAGCGGAAATAATAATCCATTAGAAGAGTTAAGTAGAGAATGCAATCTACTATCTTCTATATATGAATTTAAAAGTTCATCGTCGATATTTTATCCCTATAACCTCAATCAATATATATTTGGAATTAAATATTCATCTTTGCACTACAGGCCAAAGATATTCATCAGTTGGTCATGTTCATCTAAACACCTGTTCATCTTTGCACTACGGGCCAAAGATATTCATCAGAAAATCATTCATCTTTGCACTACACGCCAACGATATTCAGTAATATCATCATTTAGGACTGAGGATGATGAGAAATATTTTGAAAAAAACGAATCTAGTGAAACAAAAGAATAAATATTAAGGATTCGTATTTCAGCTATTCCATGTCCAAAAATACCTCATAAATAATCATAGTGGAGTAAAATTCAAGAATGATCAAAACATGGATACAATCAAAACTAGTATCCATAATAGATATTTTGGACAAAAAGAAGAAAATTTCATTTTTTCGGTGAATAGTGTCGTATACGTGAATAGTAACCCCGACACAAAAAGTTCCAAATTTGATAAAAAGTTCAACCCAATATTTCGGCATAATGATATTGAAGAAAATAATATCATTTAAGAAGAAAATAACATCTTTTACCTCAAAAGGATAGTACTTCTGACTAGAATACTGGATATAGTGTTGAAAGAACTTGCACCGTATAACAATACTCAAAGTACTAAAATACTCACAAAAATACGCTCGATATTATAGAGAGAGAAAGAGAGAGAAATCTTTAGTTTACGTGTGATTTTTAATTCTAACCTAAGCACCCTATTTATAAGAAAATGCTTAGAACACCAAAGGTAAAATTGAATATAATATATATATATATATATATATATATATATATATATATATACAAATTTCCTACGTACACCTTTTGGCAACCTGAATTCAAATTTAGCACATGTTAATGATGCTCTCAAAGTGTAAAAACGCTTTTTATTAATAAAATAAATAAAACTTCCAAAAATCAATTATTTCGGAACTTTAGAACTTCAATAATTCATGATAAATAGCCCTTTTGTCAGAAAAATTCAAACCATATGTCTCTTCCATAGGAAATTTCATTATCTACAACTTTGCAGAAGAAAGTTTTTCTAAATTCTAAACAGAAATTGACCGAAATCCACAAACGGACGATTTTACAAGTTATAATCAAATTTCAGTCAAGAAATGAGGTCCCATATATACTCATATATCCCACATTCATTGTAAAAATATCACCATTATTATATTATTAATATAATAAAATATTATTTTATCAGAAAAGATAAAATATCAATTTTTAACAATTGTCACTTTAAAAATTTTCTCCATCTATATCCACATAAAATCAATATTTTCCTCATCATATAAATCAATAATTAATTATTCACAAATAATATTACGTAATCACAATCATCGACAACCGTGCCGTTTCCTAAGAAAGAGGGGCTTTCCAATAAGAATTTCTCTTCTCATGGCGCATTGATTAGGTGACCAAACCTCTCATTAGGACGTAACTTTCTAGACATTGCCAATAATGTTATCTAATAATATTATTTAGATATTATGAATTATTGCTTCGATAATGGAAAATAATGTGTAGTGACAATTATTGAAACAACAGTAATATAAAATATTAATGCAACAACTATTGAATCAATAAAATAAAATACTTAACAATAATTACTGTAACAATTATTGAGTAGTGCCTTCTTACGTAAGAATCAATAATTGGTGCAATATCGTGTGCTACTGTGCAACAACGTGTATTACTGTGTTTTAACCAATAGGGTATTCCAACAAGATAATCTCAGAATAACTACGCCGATTATTTATAAAAACTTATACTTGTCGCTTTCTTCATCCAATTGCTTTCAAGTTATGGGGCCCACACAAGGTTTGCTGGCCGTAAATTTAATATTCCCGACAAAGAAGAATATTCCACGACCAAACGAATATTCTCCGATAAAAATGAATATTTTATAACCACTTGCTTATTTAAAATATTTGTGCATTTTACCCATAACTAACCACATTAATCAAATCAACCCTTACTATTTTAGAATAATAAATAGAGGAAATTTAATTTTATTTATAATAAGTTGGGGTCTTACATAACTGAATATCTTTGGCATGTAGTGCAGAGATGAATGATTTTCTGATAAATATCTTTGGCCCGTAGTGCAAAGATAAACAGGTGTTGAGATGAACATGACCAACTGATGAATATCTTTGGCCTATAGTGCAAAGATGAATATTTGATTCAAGATGTATATTGATTGATGTTACAGGGATAAAATATTGATGATAAACTTTTAAATTCATAGAAGAAAGTAGATTTCATTCTCTACGTAACTCTTCTAATGAATTATTATTTCTGCTGTGAATATTGATTTAAAACTTGTTGTCTATTATATTCTATCAGATTTTTCCCTGTTGAGGACTAACGATAATTTGTTCTATGTTATCTTAGTCATAATATTCTTTACTGGGCTAGTTAAGCTCACCCCTTTTCCTTTTTGTTCCATTTTTTCTTCTCGGGAGGCGAGAATGTAATGAAAGTACTTAGTCGGGTATGGAATGAAGGTTCTAGAAAGTTGTTTTTGTAGTCCTCATTATTTTGTAAAATAGTGTATCAATAATTATAATGAGGACTTATTTGAGTGTTGATATTGTCTATAAGACAATATTTATTTTTAAAACTCACAGTTTATGTGTTGTCGTATTTTGCACGACAATTGTATTAATAAAGTTATAGTTGTTTCTGTACCAAGTATTTGGCGACTCAAAATGGGTGTTGTATACCTATTTTGGGGGCGTCACAATTAATGCTTATATCATTGTCATCATCCTCATGCTTATATTGTGATGAAAGTCATCTTTGGCTTACGTGCATAGATGGACTGTTGATTGATATGATTATGACCAGGGATCATTCAGTATAATCATGGCCCATAATGTTACAAATGATGTGGTAAAAGTCCTCATTGGCCCGTAGTGCATTGATGGACCGTTGTTGGTATAATTATGACCAAGGATTATTCAGTATAATCATGACTATTGATGATTACATGAATATTCTTGGCCCATAGTGCAGGGATGATTCGATGATGTGGTTTATTTATTAAGTTGAGTCTCAGCGATAAAGTGGATGAAAAACTTTTTAAATCATAGAAAATAGTAGATATCATGTTCTACTTGACTATTCTAATGGATTGCTTGTTCCGCTGCAGTTAAACTTGATGTTTATTGTATTTTATTAGTTTAACACTATTGAAGGCTAATGATAATTTATTTTGCATTATCTTAGTCATAATATTTCTTACTAGGCTAGTTAAGCTCACCCTTTTGCTTTTATTGTTCTCTTTAGGAAATGAGAACGTAACCGGGACTAGTCGGGGAATGGAGTGACTGTCTGAGATGGTTATTTTAGTAGTCTTCACTACTTAGTGTGATAATAAATGTAACGAGGATTAAATTTGAGTTTTGATATTGTCTATGAGACAATATTCATGTAAAAACTCAGGTATGTTTTGTCGTATTTTTACATGACAGTTGTATTAAAGAAGTTTGTATTTGATTTCTGTACCATGTATTTGGCGACTCAAGATGGATGATGTAAACCTATTTTGTGGGCGTCACAGTTGGTATCAAAGCTTAGGGATATGATCTCTGGCTAAGATGTGAGACTAGAACTAGGAGGGGAGAGACGTGTAATTCCTTCGCTAGTATGAACTACCTAAGTTATTTGTTATTTAATTGGTCGGTCAAAGTATAGGGATAATATGTGGTATGTCAATTAACCCTTATTTTGTGATAGTATTTGAAAATGGCATCTGAAAATGCCGAGATAAGCAATAAAGCACATGAGACAGTTGAGTCACCGACAATTAATAACCAGGATAATGTGCACCAGGAAGGCAATAATCCTCGTGTAAACAATAACACCGACCAAATGACGAACGATGCTATGTTTAGGAACTTTTTAGAATTTGTGCAAAACCAAACGAGAGAGACTCCTGTTCAAAATGCAGGTGTAAACACTGGCAACTGATAAGTGGATTTTATATACACGAATCGATATTCATTTCAAGCTTAAATTCATAGTTATCTTCGTGTTTTGTGTTCGTTTTTACTCGTTTCATGTTATTTTATGTGTAGGGTGGTCATGGATGCAAGTGGTGAAGAATTGCGGAGTTTTGGAGAAAAAGTGAAAAAACTCATGAAAGCAAAAAAAATTTCCTTAAGAATGAGCATGCCTGGCTTGGCTAGGCGTTTAAGCCTATACCCCCTTGGTCAGGTGGGGTCCCGAATCTTACAAGTGTCCTGCTGCTGTGTGGAGTCTGATGCTACTTGGTTTGTTGGTTTGTTGTAGGCGCCTGGACTCTATATGAGGGATTTTTCGGCCAGAATAGAGAGGAGCTGAATATTACGTAGAATACAACTAATCACACAAGAGAAGGAGCATATTACAAGAAAAATTCCAGGATTCAAGGCGAGTTTCGGAGGAGTAATTTTCAGAGATTATCGTAACGGTTGAAAATCAAAGTTACGTGAAGGGGTTTTCATTATTCTTCTTCTATTTAGTTCTTTATTTGTAATCGAAAGGATGTTTTCAGTATATCATTCAGTTTTTAATTCATTCGTTATGAACTAATTCTCTTATTAGACTTGTGATGGATCTTTGGGTGAAACGATGATTTTATAGCTTTGATTTCCAATTCAATAATATATTCTCAGTTTATCTATGTTAATTCGAGCGGGAATTTATGAATTGCCTGATCAATAATTCTTTGTGGATTTGAATGGAATCGAGAGAGGAGATTCAATTCTAGACCTAGTTGATATAACATGTGTCATGAATTTTGTCAATAGCAGATTTTTGATTATTGTTAAGGTAGAGATATGCTTAACATCATATGTAATCGAATAGAGAACTTAAGCTTAAACCTTCTTTAATTGTAGTTCACATAGAGATATAGTGAGTTGGTTGATTTAGGTGTTTAACGGATTTCTATCTTAATTGTGGATTGACGTTAATACGGTATTAGTGCATCGAGAGGTGGCTATTATTACTTTCATGTTCTTGATTAATAAACTGGGATATTAAATTGAGTTGGAATAAAGGTTTGCAAATCAGAGTGAAGCTCAGGGAGAAATCATAAGTCTAATTCTCCATTAATTGTTTGAAATTCTGGATTTTGATATTAGCGGTTGTTTTTGTGATAGTTTACTTATTTATTAATTTAGTTTTTATAGTTTTAAAATCATTGAATTAAATAGTTTAATACAATTAGGATTAATAGAAAATTGATAATTGTGAAGTTTAAATCCTTGATAATTTGTCCTCGTGGGAACGATACTTTATTCATTACTATATTACTTGTTGACCACGTACACTTGCGTGTTTTGCGCGTATTGATTTTACCCAACAAGTTTTTGGTGCCGTTGCCGGGGACAATTTAGCCGTGATTTTAATATTTTTTTTACGATATCAGTTTAATTAGTCCAGTTCTACTTAAACATTTTTTGTTCTTGTTTCTCCTATTTCAGGTTTTTGATATTGGTTTATGCAAACGCGATCCAAACATCCAGACTTGCTCCCTTTTGAGGACGACATTGAAAGGAAATTTCAGAGGTTAAGTAAGTGGATTGAAAAAAATGAGGAACGAATTCGAAAATTCTGATAAGGAGGAAATAATGGCTGCCGAAGACCAGAAAGCGTTGAGAGATTTTGCAACACCTAAGGTGACTGATCTGCAGTCGAACATCACTAGGCTTGCAATAGCTGCGAATACTTTTGAAATCATGCCTGGGACCATTCAGATGATACAGAATTCAGTTCAGTTTGGGGGAATGGCAAATGACGATCCGAACGAGCATTTAATCAATTTTCTGAAATGTGCGACACGTTCAAGTACAATGGGGTGTCGGATGAGGCAGTGAGACTTCGTTTGTTCCCGTTCACTCTACAGGACAAGGCAAAGAGTTGGTTACATTCTCTACCACCGGGGTCAATTACTACGTAGGAAGACTTGGCTCAAAAATTTCTTGCCAAATTTTTCCCACCGGCGAAAACTGCTAAAATGAGGAATGACATTACGATGTTTGAGCAGCAGAATGAGGAGTCACTATATGAGGCATGGGAGCGTTACAAGGAATTACTCAGAAAGTGCCCACATCATGGATTGCCCAAGTGGTTGCAAATGAACACCTTTTATAATCTGAACCGAATGGGAATGTCGAACCCGAGATTGATGCGGCGTCGGGTGGTGCATTTATGGCTAAGAGTTACGAGGAAGCCTACAATTTGATCGATACCATGGCGGCAAATAATTACCAGTGGCCCACAACAAGAATGACACAGGCAAAGGCTACTGGGATTTTGGAATTAGATGGGGTGATTGACTATCTGACAAGATGATTTCGCATTATCCAAGAAGTTTGATACTATGAATGAAAAGGTTGATACTTATGATGAGGGCCAAAGTTCAAAGAGTTACGGTAGTATGTGAATTGTGTGCGGGTGATCACCCCTCGGATCATGTGGCGATTAAACCAAAGATCCGTCAGTTCATCCAGAACTACAATGTAATTCCGCAAAATACATACCAAAACACCTACAACCAGGGGAATAGGAACCACCCAAACCTCTCATGGAGCAATAACCAGCAAACTCAAGCTCCATGGCCATCATATCCCCCTGGTTTTCAGAGTCATCAACAACCGGTTCAACATCAGGAAAGGAAATCAGATTTTGAGGAAATGGTGTCGAAGTTCATAACTAGCGCTGAGGCAACAATAAAAAATCAAACAATGGTGATGAAAAGTCAAGAGATGTCGATCAAGAATTTGGAAAATCAGATTGGACAGCTGGCATTAGCAGTGAATAATAGACCACAAGGAACATTACCTAGCAACACTGAGAGAAATCTGAAAGGTAGTCATGAGCAATGTCAAGTAGTTATGTCGAGAAGTGAAAAACATCTGGGGTAATAATGCAAAAATTCAAGAATAACCAGGAGGAAAAAGTTGACGATTTAAGAATGTGGTGGAAGGTAACAAGGAGGAGGAAATAAAGTTAAACAATAAGTTAATTGTGTACCCTCCACCACCGCTTTCAAAGAGAGGGTTCAAAAACAGAAGTCGATAAGCGATTCAAGAGGTTTTTAGACGTGTTCAAGAAACTCCAGATTAACATCCCATTCATGCGGAGGCCCCAGAGCGAGATGCCGAAGTTATGCGAAGTTTATGAAAGGAATTTCATCAAGGAAAAAGAAATGAGAGGAATTTGAAACAATTGGCACTAATAGAGAGGTAAAAGCGCGGTGTTACGTAAGAAGTTACCACCAAAACTTAAAGACCCGAGGAGCTTTACTATCCCATGCACGATCGGGAAAATGTCGTTTAACAAATGTCTATGTGATTTGGGGGCGAGTGTGAACCTCATGTGTGACTCCCCCAAAATTAGGTATACATCACCCATCTTGAGTCGCCAAATACAGGGTACAGAATTCAAATACAACTTAATAATACAACTGTCATGTACAATACGACAAAACATAAACTATGAGTTTGAATACAAATATTGTCTACTAGAGAGTATACAAACTCAAAAGGAGTCCTCATTACAATTATTATCACACTATTTCATAGAATAGTGAGGACTACTAATGCACCATCTAGGACCATCACTCTGTTCCCCGACTAGTCCTAGCTACGTTCTCATTTCCTGAAGAGAACAGTGAAAGAAAGGTGAGCTCAACTAGCCCAGTATGAAATATTATGACTAAGACAATGCCGAATAATTTATCGTTAGCCTTTAACAGTGTTAAACTGATAAAATATAATAACTATCAAGTTTAACTGCAGCGGAACAAGCAATCCATTAAAAGAGTCACGTAGGGAATAAAATCTACTATCTTCTATGATTTAAATGGTTTTTCATCACTTTTATCGCTGGGACTCAGCTTAATAAATAATCCACATCACCGAATCACCCCTACACTACGGCCAAGGATATTCTTTAGTATCACGACCACGAATTATCCATGCACTACAGCTAAAGATACTCATGTTTTCATCAACGGTCCTGATCATGCCATAAAACAATTCATCTTTGCACTACGGCCAAAGAGAATCCATAGCCATAATCATACCAAAAACTGTCCATCAATACACTACGGGCCAATGAGGACTTTTTCCATATCATTTGTAATATTACTGTTATGATTATACCGAATAATCCTTGGTCATAATAATACCAAGTCCATCTATGCACTACAAGTCACAGATGACTTTCAACAAAATATAAACATGAGGGTGATGACAATGATATAAGAATTCAATAAAACAAGTTCAAGAATTAGTTTATCTAGGAACTGATAACGTCCAAATTGTCAACATGATACTGCTTTATAGAGTAAAATTCAAGAATGCTCAGAAGAATATTTCCATGAAAAGATACTGGATGAAGCGCAAATATCAAGGATATTCCACTAATTTCATGGAGTATAGAAGTCAAAACTTTAACCAACTGAGTATAATAAAGAATGGAATAACAAAAGAAATCACCATGCATACGCGTGCCATGACATGACAAAAGTTATTCCAACGAGAATAATAATAACGGAACCCGTGTCCTATGTAAATTGCAAGACCATGTGATATTTCAATGAATAATAAATAAACGGAACCGGTCCCACAGAAAACACATGCATGAGGATATTCCAACGAGTAATAATAAAGAATGGAATATTAGAAGAATTTCACCATGTATGCAAAGAGACTTTGCATAGATAGGTTATTCAACATAATAATAAAGAATGAAATAATGTAAGAATTTCACCAAGTATAGGGTAGCCAGCAGATACTGAGTTATTCCAATAGAATAATAAAGAATGGAATAACATAAGTTCTCTCTCATGAATACAAAAGAATAACACCCCTTACGAGTACAACAAATAATATTCCCTACCTTAAGAAGAAGAGTCTTTGGATATATAAGTAAAGTGAAGTAAAGAAGAATACTTTCTTCTTTCTCTCTATAGTTTATCTCTAGAGTTTCAAATTGAATTCGTAAGAAAATAATGAAGGAATGAGCTTCTATTTATAGAAAATGGATACGATAGTAACTAACTCATGAACGGTCCAGATTGATTTACTTTAATCCGACGGTCCATATTTAAAGCAAAATCTTTTAAATATAATATATTCTATTTATAATCTAATAAAACGAATAACTTTATAAAAGATTTTACTATGCAAACACTATGAGATTACTATACAAACACTATGCATAATAAAATATAATATATTCTAATTATTGTCTAATAAAATGATAACTTTATAAAAGTATTTTGTTTTATATAAAAGATTTTACTATGCAAAATACTATGCAGTATAATTATGCAACACTATGCATAATAGAATATAATATATTCTATTTATAGAATAACTTTATAAAAGTATTACATTTTATATAAAAAGATTTTATGTATTATTACATTAATAATACCAACAAAACCGAAAGTGACTTATCACGTAAGCATCAATAATTAATACTGGTGTGCTACTATGCAACCAACGCCAGATTATCAGATTTTCTTTAACACCGGATGTTTCAACAGTTAACGGTAAAACTTCCGCTGTTATTTTCATAAAATATTTTTGTCGTTTTCTCAATCAGACAATAATTGGTTGTGGGGTCCACCAATGATTGTGTCGTTGCACGAATATTCCCTGATAAAACAAATATTCCCCGACCAATCGAATATAATATGATATCTTGCATACTTTGCAAAATTTATAAATACTACCCACAACTATAACATTATATCAAATCCACACCATAATATTCAAAAAAATTATTTCGAGAAAATTAAATCTTTATTCATAAAATCTGGGGTCTCACAATCTCCCCTCCTTATGAAATTTCGCCCTCGAAATTTACGTACGTACCTGGTATGCCTAAGAGGTGAAGATCCCTTGACTTCATTTCAAATTCTAACTCTTGAGGTATAACCTTTGAGTGTTGAATACGATCCTTCTTATCCAAGATTTTAACACGTATCTCCTCATACGTTAAATCTTCTGCTATATCGTTTAGTTCTAATTTTATAATGTGGTTCGGGTCGTCCACATATATACGTAACATCGATACGTTAAAAACGTTATGAACACGCGACATACTTGGCGGTAAAACGAGTCTATAAGCCATAGTTCCTACTCGATCGAGACTTTTAAATGGGCCAATTAAATCGAGGGTTGAGATTTCCTCTCTTCATCGATTCTTGCTTCTAGAATAACGCCCTCTTGAACCTTTTTCTTCACATTCATCAGCTCCGGGTGTGTAACTTGAACGGCTTTAACGTTATCGATTAAAGTGGATTCTACTCGTATATTCGTTATCTTCACGTGGGTTCCTAAAGTCTTTAACTCTATCTTCATCATTTTTAAGTCGTACGAAATGGGTCTTTGTGTTAACAACATCGCACTCGTAAATGCATACGATCTTCTACTCAACGCGTCAGCTACCACGTTCGCTTTCCCACGATGGTATTGCAAAATTTATAAATACTACCCACAACTATAACATTATATCAAATCCACACCATAATATTTAAAAAAATTATTTCGAGAAAATTAAATTTTTATTCATAAAATCTGGGGTCTCACATAATGCCATTGTCGATATACACAGGATTGGGTTTGCCCGCGCCAAAGCCTACGAATATTTCATTGCAGTTGGCGGATAGGTCAGTCACATATCCGAGAGGCATAGTAGAGGATATTCTGGTGAAAGTGGATAAGTTTATATTCCCAACTGACTTTATCATTCTGGATTTCTAGGAGGATAAGAACATACCGATTATCTTAGGGATACCTTTCTTGGCTACGGGAAGGACACTCATAGACGTGCAAAAAGGAGAACTTACTATGAGAGTCCAAGATCAAGAAATCAAATTTAATGTGTTCAAGGCCATGAAATTCCCTACGGATGAAGAAGAATGTTTTCAGATGGATTTAATTGAGCAAATCATCAGTGAAGATATGAGCAAGAGTTTGGTCAACGATCCATTAGAAACAACCTTACTGGGGGATGAAGAAAAGGATGACCCAGAATTGGTGGAACACTTACAGATACTAGACTCATTGCCACGGGTTAGCCGATTCAGAGCACCGTTTGAACCTTTGCACACCGAGGAGACATCTGTAGAAAAATTGAAACCGTCATTAGAGGAGCCATCAACATTGGAACTTAAGCCACTCCCTAAACATCTCAGGTATGCGTATTTAGGCAATTCAAATTCTTTACCTGTAATTATTTCTGCTGCACTTAACGAATTGCAGGAAGAAAAGTTGTTGAGGGTGCTTAGGGACTACAAATCAGCGATTGGATGGACGATTGCAGATATAAAGGGAATTAGCCCGTCATTTTGTATGCACAAGATTCTGATGGAGGATGATGCGAGACCATCGGTGGAGCATCAACGTCGACTTAACCCAATCATGAAGGAAGTGGTCAAGAAGGAAATTCTAAAATTATTGGTTGCCGGTATCATATATCCAATTTTCGACAGTAAATGGGTTTGTCCGGTTCATTATGTGCCGAAGAAAGGGGGAATGACGGTGTTACAAAATGAGGACAACGAGTTAATTCTGACAAGGACAGTTACAGGTTGGAGGGTGTGCATCGATTATAGGAGGTTGAATAAGGCAACCCGAAAAGATCACTTCCCGCTACCATTTATCAATCAAATGTTAGACAGATTAGCGGGACATGAGTTTTACTATTTGTTGGATGGATACTCGGGCTATAATCAGATCGCCATTGCTCATGAGGATCAAGAAAAGACAACATTTACATGCCCTTACGACACATTTGCATTCAGGAGGATGTCATTCAGGCTATGCAACGCACCAGTAACTTTCCAACGGTGTATGATGGCTATTTTCTCATATATGGTGGAAAAGAATGTTGAAGTCTTCATGGAAGATTTCTCGGTTTATGGAGACAATTTTGATACTTGCCTAGAGAACCTGGTCATGGTTTTGCAGCGATGTAAGGATACAAACCTCATACTCAATTGGGAAAAATGTCACTTCATGGTTGAAGAGGGAATAATTTTGGGCCATAAGGTGTCGGCTCAAGGATTAGAGGTAGACAAAGCAAAGTTGGATACGATCGAGAAATTGCCTCCACCGAGCTCAGTTAAGGGTATTAGAAGTTTTCTGGGGCATGTTGGGTTCTACAGAAGGTTCATAAAAGATTTCTCTAAGATTGCAAAACCTCTATGCAGTCTTTTACAGAAGGATGCCACTTTCAGTTTTACTGCGGAATGCAAGTTCGCGTTTGAATTGTTGAAGAAGAAATTAACTACAGCCCCCGTGATAGTCGTACCGGACTGGAATATGCCATTCTAGCTTATGTGTGATGCGAGCGACTATGCGGTTGAGGCTGTTTTGGGACAAAGACGAGACAAGGTGTTTCATGCCATATACTATGCAAGCAAAACACTCATAGAGACTCAAATGAATTACACTACCACGAAAAAGGAATTGCTTGCAGTGGTGTACGCGTTTGACAAATTCCAGGCTTACTTGATCGGGACCAAGGTGATAGTATACACGGATCATTCGGCGATTCGGTACCTAATAGTGAAAAAAGATGCTAAGTCATGCCTTATCCGATGGATTCTCCTACTTCAAGAGTTCGACTTAGAAATTAAAGATAGAAAGGGGACGAAGAATCAAGTTTCCGACCATTTATCAAGGCTGGAAAATCCGGAGAAAAAGAATGAAGATAGATGCGCAATTAATGAGTCATTCCCGGATGAGCAATTATTTGGGTTAAATGCTAAATTTCCTTGGTACGCTGACTTCGCAAATTATCTGGTGAGTAACATGCTTCCCCTTGATCTTACAAGACAACAGAAAAAGAAGTTTCTTCATGACGTCAAGTGGTACATGTGGGACGAGCCTTACTTATTCAAACAGTGCACCGACAAGATGATTAGAAGGTGTATCCCCTACAACAAAGTGCACAACATACTGCAGGAATGCCACTCATCGGCATATGGGGGACATTATGGGAGTGAGCGCACCGCGACAAAAGTGCTTCAAGCCGGGTTTTATTGGCCCACATTGTTCAAAGACGCCCACCAATTCGTGAAAACATGTGATAGATGCCAAAGGGTGGGCAACATCTTTAAACGGAATGAGATGCCCCTATAGACAATTCTTGAAGTAAAAATCTTTGATGTATGGGGCATCGATTTCATGGGGCCATTCCCTTCGTCTTTGAGCAATCAGTATATTCTACTCGCGGTGGATTACGTCTCGAAGTGGGTAGAAGCTGCCGCATTACCATCTAACGATGCCAAGGTGGTCCTCAAATTCCTATAGAAAAACATTTTCACGAGGTTTGGCACGCCAAGAGCAATAATCAGTGATGAAGGTAGTCACTTCTGAAATAAGTCGTTTACAGCTCTTTTGGCTAAGTATGGGATTAACCACAAGGTAGCTATAGCGTACCATCCTCAAACAAATGGACAGGCTGAGGTCTCAAACAGAGAAGTTAAGAAGATATTATAGAAAGTCGTCAATCCGAGTCGGAAAGATTGGTCACTTCGGTTGGATGACGCATTATAGACGTACCGAACTGCATACAAAACACCAATCGGGATCTCACCATATCAACTCTTGTACGGAAAAGCATGTCACTTACCGGTGGAGCTACAGCACAAGGCCTACTGGGCCATACAGAAATTGAATTTTGATCAAGCCGTTGTAGGAGAAAGAGGCTACTCCAACTAAATGAGCTCGACGAATTCCGACTCCAAGCCTACGAGAACGCCAAGCTGTACAAAGAAAAGGTTAAAAGATGGCATGACCAGAAAATTGTGCAACGAACATTCTAGCCGGGACAATCAGTCCTCTTGTTCAACTCACGGTTGCGATTGTTCCTAGGAAAGCTTAACTCAAGATGGTCGGGACCATTCACTATAAAGAGAGTACTTCCTCATGGCGCCGTTGAATTCTACAGTCGTAATCCATTAGAGATGTTCAAAGTCAATGGTCAACGGATAAAGCATTCTTTGGGGTGGCGAAGTCAAAGCTGGGATGCCAAGAAGGCGTTACCTCACGCAAGACACAGAGAAAGCGAGGGAGTAGTCGATTTGAACGACTTAAAATCAAGCGCTAATTGGGAGGCAACCCAATATTTCGTTATTTTTTGTAGTTCATGTTTAATTGTTAGGATGTAGTTTTTAGTAAGCAGTAGTTATGTGATGCCCCCAAAATTAGGTATACATCACTCATCTTGAGTCGCCAGATACATGGTACAGAATTCAAATACAACTTAATAATACAACTGTCGTGTACAATACGACAAAACATAAACTGTGAGTTTGAATACTAATATTGTCTACTAGAGAGTATACAAACTCAAAAGGAGTCCTCATTATAATTATTATCACACTATTTCACAGAATAGTGAGGACTACTAATGCACCATCTAGGACCATCACTCCGTTCCTCGACTTGTGCCAGCTATATTCTCATTTCCTGAAGAAAACAGTGAAAGAAAGGGTGAGCTCAACTAGCCCAGTAAAAATTATTATGACTAAGATAATGCAGAATAAATTATCATTAGCCTTAAACAGTGTTAAACTGATACAATATAACAATCATTAAGTTTAACTGCAGCGGAACAAGCAATCCATTAAAAGAGTCAAGTAGAGAATAAAATCTACTATCTTTTATGATTTAAAAGGTTTTTCATCACTTTTATCATTTGGGACTCAAATTTTAATAAATAATCCACATCATCGAATCACCCCAAACATTACGGCCAAGGATATTCTTTAGTATCACGATCACAATTATCCATGCATCACGGGCCAAGAATATTTATGTATTCATTAATGGTCATGATCATGCCTACAATTGCCCATCAATGCACTACGGGCCAATGAGGACTTTTACCACATCATTTGTAACATTACGATCATGATTACAACCAATAATCCTCGGTCATAATCATACCAAGTCCATCTATGCACTACAGCCACAGAGATGACTTTCAAAAAATATAAATATGAGGATGATGACAATGATATAAGAATTCAATAAAACAAGTTCAAGAATTAATTTGTCCAAGAACCAATAACGCCCAAATTGTCAACATGATATCGCTTTGTAGAGTAAAATTCAAGAATGCTCGGAAGAATATTTCCATGAAAAGATATTGGATGAAGCGCAAATATCAAGGATATTCCACTAATTTCATGGAGTATAGAAGTCAAAACTTTAACCAACCGAGTATAATAAAGAATGGAATAACAAAAGAAATCACCATTCATGCGGTACGCAGACAGACAAAGTTATTCCAAATGTAATATTAAATAACGGAACTGTGTCAAAGTAAATTAAGACCGATGGGATATTCCAACAGAATAATAAAGAATGGAATAACAATGAAATCACCATGCATGTGGTACTTTGCATAGACAAAGTTATTCCAACGAGTAATACTAATAAGGGCGAAATCGGTCGGCGAAGACGCATGCATGTGATATTCCAACGAATAATAATAATAAAGACGGAACCAGTTAAAGGCGTAAAAACGACAAAACATGATATTCCAACGAGAATAATAAAGACGGAATCAGTCCCACAGTAAAATGCATGCATGTGATATTCCAAATGTAATAGTAAAGGCGTAATAATAGAAGAATGTCACCAAGTATAGGGGTAGCTCAGCGATATCAAAAGTTATTCCAATGTAATAATAAAGAATGGAATAACATAAGTTCTCTTCATGAATACAAAAAGAATAACACCCTTACAAGTACAACAAATAATATTCCCTACCTTAAGAAGAAGAGTAATTGGATATATAAGTAGTGAAGTAGCAGAATATTTTCTTATTTCTCTCTATAGTTTATCTCTCTAGAGTTTCAGTGAATTCGTAAGAAAATAATGAAGGAATGAGCTTCTATTTATAGAAAAATGGACTGCATAGTAACTAACTCATGAACGGTCCAGATTGATTTACTTTTAATCGGACGGTCCATAATTAAAGCAAAATCTTTTAAATAAAATATAATATTATATATATATATATATATATATATTACATGTGCAAGAAAAAAAAAGAATCACGGGTGGAAGACCCGTGAATTCATCTTACTCCCTCTGCCCATTTTTTCAAACCTACATATATATATATATAATATACAATAATAATAATACTCCTTACGTCCACCCTAATTTCCCCCCCCCCCCCCACTCACCTTTCATTAACAATATTATATATATATATATATATATATAATACTTATATATATATATATATGTATTCATATATATATAAAACGAAAACTAAGAAAACTTTTACCGATAATTTTTTTTAAAATGGGAAAGTGGGGGGTCCAAATAATAACCAAAATTGACAACAATTACTATAGCAATAATTAAACAAACTGAGTGACTTCTCACGTAAGCATCAATAATCAATACCGTGTGCTACTATACAACCACGCCGTAGACATCGCATTTCTTTTAACAAGGGTGTTTCAACAGAGTTAACGGTAAAACTTTCACCGTTATTTTCATAAAGTATTTTTGTTGTTTTCTCAATCCAAACAATAATTCGTTGTAGGATCCACCAATGATTGTCTTGGTTATTTAATATTCCCTGTTAAAACGAATATTCCCCACCAATCGAATATTATATAACAACTTGCGCACTTTGTAAAATTTATAAATATTACCCACAACTATAACATTATATCAAATTCATTCCATAATATTCAAAAATAATATTTATAGAAAATTCATCTTTATTCAAAAAGTTGGGGTTTTACAATCTCCCCTTCTTATGAAATTTTGCCCTCGAAATTAGGGTACGTACCTGGTATATTGAAGAGGTAAGGATACCTTGATTTCATTTTAGATTCTAACTCTCAAGTCATTTCCTCAACATCGTGGTTTCTCCACAAAACTTTGACTTGAGGTATAACCTTGGAGCGTAGAATATGTTCTTTCTTATCCAAGATTTGAACAGGAACCTCTTCATACGTCAAATCTTCCGCTATTTCGTCCGGTTCTAAGTCAATAATGTGGTTCGGGTCTTCCACATATTTACGTAATATGGATATATGAAAAATGTTATGAACACGAGACATACTAAGCAAAAGTCGAGTCTATATAGGCCACAGTTCCTACTCGATCGAGGATTAAAAATGGGCCGATGAATCGAGGATTGAGCTTTCCTCTCTTTCCAAATCTCATAACTCCTTTCCACGGAGCAACTCGTAATAACACATGATCTCCTATATCAAATTCCACGTCCTATAACATTATATCAAATCCTCACCATAATATTCAAAAATATATTTCGAGAAAATAATTCTTTATTCATAAAAGTTGGGGTCTTACAACCTTCCCTTCTTATAAAATTTCGTCCTCGAAATTAGGGTACGTACCTGGTATATTGAAGAGGTGAGGATATCTTGATTTCATCTCAGATTCTAACTCCCAAGTCATTTCTTCCACATCGTAGTTTCTCCACAAAACTTTGACTTGAGGTATAACCTTGGAGCGTAGAATATTATCCTTCTTATCCAAGATTTTAACAGGTAACTCTTCATATGTTAAATCTTCCTCTATCTCATATGGTTCTAATTTAATAATGTGGTTCGGGTCTTTCATATATTTACGCAACATAGATATGTGAAAAAATGTTATAAACACGAGACATACTTGGCGGTAAGGCGAGTCTATAGGCCACAGTTCCTACTCGATCGAGGATTAAAAATGGGCCAATAAATCTAGGGTTGAGCTTTCCTCTCTTTCCAAATCTTGTAACTCCCTTCCATAGAGTAACACGTAACAACACATGATCTCCAATATCGAATTCCACGTCTTTTCGATGAAGATCAGCATAACTCTTTTGTTGATCTTGTGAGGTCCCAATAACGTTGCTTCACCCACCTCATCCCAGCATACTGGAGAACGATACTTTCTTCCATACAATGCCTCGAATGGAGCCATGTCAATGCTTGCTTGATAACTGTTGTTGTAAGAAAACTCCACCAACGGTAAGAACTTGTCCCAACTACCCTTGAAGTCAAGGACACATAGTCTTAATAAATCTTCCAGAGTTTGAATAGTCCTCTCTGATTGTCCGTCCGTTTGAGGATGATATGCCGAACTAAATCGTAAATCCGTACCCATAGCTTTTTGCAAACTAACCCAAAATTGTGAAGTGAATCTTGGGTCTCGATCAGAAACTATGGATACTGGCATACCATGCAATCTTATAACCTCGTTTATGTAGAGCAAGACGTTCAAGTATATAAGTTTCTCGTATCGGTAAGAAATGAGCAGACTTGGTCAATCTATCAACAATGACCCAAATCGCATCTATGCCTTGAGAAACTTTGGGAAAGGCCAGAATTGAAATCCATGGTAATGTGCTCCCACTTCCATTTTGGAATTTCAAGTGGTTGCAATGGACCTTTTGGTACTTGATGCTCTACTTGACTCGTTGACACGTTAGACACCTTGAGAAAAAATGCTTATATCTCTCTTCATATTGCTCCACCAAAATGTATGGCGAATATCATGATACATTTTGGTACTCCCGAGATGGATTGTAAGCGGTGTGTGTCGCGCCTCCTTCATGTTTTTATACTTTAAATCAAGGTCGTTAGGAACACAAAGTCCGGAGTTGACTCGAAGTATTCCTTCTTCATCGATTCTTGCTTCCTAAGATAACACCTTCTTGCACTTTCTTCCTCATAACGCATCGCCTCTAGAGTCAGTAGCTTCGAAAGACTTTAACTTTATCAATTAAAGTCGATTCTACTCGTGATATTTGCCATCATCACATGGGTCCTCGGAGTCTTTAACTCTATCTCCATCCTTTGCAAGTCACACAAAATGGGCCTGCGTTGACAATATCGCATTCGCACTTTAAGATATGATCTTCTACTCAATCGCTACGCCTACTACGTTCATTTTTCCAAGATGGTATTGGATGGTATGATCATAATCTTTCAAGCAGTTCAAGCCAACGTCGTTTGTCGCATGTTGAGTTCCTTTTGAGTGAAGAAATATTTGAGGCTTTTATGATCCGTAAAGATCTCCACTTTTTCCCCATACAAGTAATGCCTCCAAATCTTTAGTGCGAAGACAACAGCTGCCAACTCTAGATCATGAGTAGGATAATTCCTCTCATATTCTTTGAGTTGTCGTGAGGCATAGGCTATGACTTTCCTATGTTGAATGAGAACACATCCTAACCCTTTGCCCGAAGCATCACTATAGATGACAAATCCCTCCGAACCAGATGGTATTGTCAGAACAGGTGCTGAAATGAGTCTCCTCTTGAGTTCTTGAAAACTCTTCTCATATTCCTCGCTCCAACTGAACTTTTTATCTTTCCGAGTCAGCTGAGTTAGTGGAGTAGCGATTTGAGAAAACCCTTCTACGAATCTCCGATAATAACGCCTAAGCCGAGAAAGCTACGATTTTGATCATCGATTTAGGTTGTTCCTACTTTGAATAACTTCAATCTTTGTTGGGTCAACAGATATTCCATGACTTGATACCACGTGCCCAAGGAATGCTACTTCCTCAAGCTAGAACTCGCATTTCTTCAACTTGGCATAAAGCTTATATTCACGAAGCTTTTGGAGTATCAGCCTCAAGTGTTGCTCATGGTCTTCACGGGTTTTGGAATATATGAGGATGTCATCAATAAAGACGACCACAAAGTGATCCAAATATTCCTTGAATACTCGGTTCATCATATCCATGAAGGCAGCAGGAGCATTAGTCAATCCAAAGGACATGACTAGGAATTCATAATGCCCGTACCGAGTTCTAAAAGCTGTCTTTGGAATGTCATCGGTTCTAATCTTCAATTGGTGATATCTGGAACGAAGATCAATCTTTGAAAAGAATTTGGCTTCTTGCAACTGGTCAAACAAGTCATCAATACGTGGCAATGGGTACCTATTTTTGATGGTGACATGATTCAACTCTCGATAATCAATACAAAGTCGCATACTCCCATCTTTTGTAAGACCCCGAATTTTATGAAATAAAAGTATTCAATTTTCCTATTTAGTAAATGGTTAAATTGATAAAAAGTTAAAGTTAAGGGTGATATATGAATTTTTTTTTCAAAATAAGCACGTGGTTATAACATATTCATTGTTGTCGGGGAATATTCGTTTAGTCGTGGAATATTCTTTCTGTCGGGAAATATTCGCATTTATCATGACACGACCATTTTGTGGGCCCCATAATGTAATAATCATTGGATGAAGAAAAGCGACAAGTTTGAGTTTTTATAAATAACGGCGTAGTTGTTATTCAATTAACTTTGTTGGAATACCCGGTGGTTAAAATACAATTAATATGCGTCGTCAGTTACAAAGAGTATTACTGCGGTATGCTGCAAGTATTTTTTCAATTATTGATTCTTAAATGAGAAGGCACTACTCAATAATTGTTATAGTAATTACTGTTCAATATTTTATTTTTATTGATTCAATAATTACTGCGTTGATATTTTATATTATTATTGTTTCAATAATTGTCACTGCACAGTATTTTCCATTATCAGATCAATAATTCATATTATTTGAATAATATTATTAGATAGTATTATTGGCAATGTCTAGAAAGTTTTGTCAAGGAGAAATCCTTATTGGAAAGCCCCCTTTTTCCTGGGAACTGCCTGGTTGTCATTGTTGTGATTCTGTAATATTATTTGTAAATAATTAATTATTGATTTATATGATAAGGAAATATTTATTTGATGTGGATATAAATGATGGATTTATTTATGTGGTTATAAATGAAGGAGTTAATGTTGAGGTGTTTTATCAGTATTTTTGGATTGGAGGTATTAAAAGATCAAATCGGTGTTCTTACAGCTTTATTGTGTGAGTTATAATATTTAATCCGACCGTTGGATCGTTGTGATTTTTGGATATGTTATACATATATAAGTTTAGTATATGTCCACAAATTTTGAACCGTTAAAAATGAACGAATGATTTGTTATGAATTTTAAGAGGTGACTGATTCAGAAATTAGGTTTATAAATGATTTTGGTGGAAAATTCGAGAAATAGGTGGGCCCCACTTTTGGATGTTGGGGATGGTGGCTGATTTTTGGTGGGTGGAATAGTAGCAGGTAAAGCCATCAGGTTGCAGGTTAAGTCTGCTTCGACGTGCTAACATTTTCCTATAAATAGAGGGCTAAGTTAGAATTGAAAATCACACCAGAAACATAAGCTTTTTCTATTTCTCTCTCAAGATTATCGAGTGTATTTTGTGAGTATTTAGATACTTGGTGAGTTACTATTCTTCAGTGCAAGTTTCCTTCAACGTCATATCCGATATCCAGTCAAAAGTGCTGCTCTTTTGAGGTAAGGGATTGTAAGGGATGTTATATTCTTCATAATGATGTTATTCTTTCAATATCATTATACTGACATATTGGTATGGATCTTATTGTGGAATTTCTACCTTTATGAGTCGGGGTTCCTATTCACGTATACGGCACTATTTATATATATGGCACTATTTACGTATATGACATTATTTACGTATATGGTACTATGTACAAATACGGAGTACTATTCACGAGTTACTATTCATGAGTTACTATTTATGTGTTACTATTCACGAGTTACTATTCATGAGTTACTATTCACGAGTTACTATTCACGGGTACTATTCACGACAAAAATTGGTTTCTTTTTCTGACTAAATTATCGTTGATTTATGAATCTTACTCTTGAAATTAAATCCATGTTTTGATTATATTGTTTTTATTATCATATATAACATTTTTATAATCCTGGTGAAGAAATTTCTCTTTGACTTGAGTGTAAAGATGGGTAGATTATTGGTATGATCATGACAATGGGTTCTCTTTGGCGAAGAGTGCAAAATGATTGAATTGTGGTATGATCATGACCATTGAATTTACAATTGAATATTTTTAGCTTAAGTGCAAAGGTGAATTGATCAACATGGTTATAATTATGGTTTATATAGATTTTGAAATGATTATATATTTCTTTGAGATATGAATATATTTGGCCTGTAGTGCAAATATGAACTGTTGAGGAATATCTTTGGTCTGTAGTGCAAAGATGAATTATTGATGAATATCTTTGGCCCGTAGTGCAAAGATGACCTGTTGTTGAATATGGCCTGTAGTGCAAAGATGACCTGTTGTTGAATATCTTTTGCTCAGTAGAAAAAGATGAAATGATAATGAATATCTTTAGTCAGAGTGCAAAGATGAATTATTGATGAATATCTTTGGCTCGTAATGCAAAGATGACTTGTTGTTGAATATCTTTGGCTGTAGTAAAAAAGATGATTTGTTGATGAATATCTTTGGCTCGTAATGCAAAGATGACCCGTTGTTGAATATCTTTGGCACAGTAGTGCGGAGATGACTTGTTGATGAATATCTTTGGCCCGTAGTGCAAAGATAAATTTATTAGTATGATTATGAACATGAATCGTGATTTGGTATAACCATGATCTTTGATGTTTTTAGGGTGATAAAATTATCTTTGTCCCGGATGAGAAAAGGAATTTAGTACTACAATTACGATTATGAGTTATACATGTGATTGTGGGATGTGAATTGTTGATTGATGTTACTGAGGATAAAACATTGTTGGTGGACTTTTAACATGGAGAAGATAATAGATTTTATGGTCTATTTAACTCTTCTAATGGATCGCTTCGCGTCCAATTGTAACTATGGTTGAAAATTTTTATCATCTACCATATGTTCTAAATCTCTGATTTATTACTATTGAAGGCTATTGATAATTTAATTATCTTTAGTCATGATATTCTTACTGAGCTAGTTGTGCTCACCCTTCTGTTTCAAAATTACTTTCAGGTAATACGAGTGTAGCTGGGTCGAACGAGGGTAACAGGGGAATAGAACGGTGGTCATCATTTAGTAGTTATATTTGATGAATCCAATAGGGTGAGGTGAACCCAATGTTGGAAGGGTGTTTTGCCACAATCATATAAAGATGCCATTGTGACGTGCTATCCAAGGTTGGGATGTGAGTCACAATTGGTATATATTTGTATCCAAACTCATAACATATGTGTTGTTGTATTTTGCACGACAATTATTGTAATAAAGTTGTAGTTGTTTTCTGTACCATGATTTGGAGACTCAGAATGGGTTGGATGGAATGAACCTATTTTGGGGTTGTCACATCTTTCTTTTTCAAGAATAGAACAGGAGCACCCTAAGGAGAAGTACTAGGACGAATGAAACCGATGTCTAACAATTCATGTAGTTGGGTCTTTAAATTCTGAAGTTCAATAGGAGCCATTCGATATGGGGCTTTGGAAATAGGTTTTGTACCAGGTTCAAGGTCGATACAAAATTCAATTTCACGTTCTGGGGGTAGGCCAGGAAGTTCTTCAGGGAATACATCAGGAAATTCATTAACAATAGAAATATCATTCAAAACTGACGTATTTTTGTTTAGATCCGTGACATGAGCTAAGAGAGCTTGACATCCGTTTTTCAATAAACGAATAGCTTTATTGCTTGAGATGACAGTGATTGATTTTAATTGTTTGGTGGATTGAATTCGCATAACAGATTGGTTAGGAATATGAAAGCTAACAACCTTACGAAAACAATCAATTTTTGCATGATGAGTAGTTAACCAATCAATCCCTAGAATTACGTCAAATGCAAGTATTTTTAATGAAATAAGATCGGCGGTGTAATGTGAGGGTACCGATTTGAACCAAACAAGACTTATAAACAAAGTGGATGTAATGAAGGTTTCTCTCGGCGGAGTTTCTACAGATAAGTCAAAGTCTAATTTCTCCGGAGTCAAATTTAATCGTTGAGCGCAAGTAGGAGAAATAAAAGAATGGATAGAACCGGTATCAAATAAGGTATAGACTTCGCTAGAGTTTATGATAAGCTTACTCGTGATGACCTCCTCATTCGGGTTCCATGCTTTCTGGGAGGTCACAACAAATGCTCTCCCTTGTACCACCGACTTTGCCTTTTCTGGGACGGCCTTTGGTGCCTCCATCCTAGCTGAACTTGTCTTCGATGAACGAAAAAATCGGGCTAGGTGACCTTCTCTTCCACAATTATAACACGCTTTGGATGGCATCGCGCAGTTTGGACTGATATGTCCCTCCCCTCTGCATTTGAAGCATATAATAGGTGGTCGTTCTCCTTCCTTAACCACGCCATCTTGGTGCCGACGTCTTTCCATCATTGTTGAATCTCCTTTTCTTGAAATGTCCATTTTTACCGTCTTGGCTGAGGATTACCACCAAGTGGTTACCATTTCGCATGTTGATTCTTTCCACGTTTGTTGTCACCGCTTCGATGGATCGATACCACTTTGGTATTTTCATGTTCTTTACCGCTTTCTCTTGGTTGCGTTGACATCGTTATCGCGCTCCAATAATCGAGCCCTATTTACAACATCATCGAGTACAAACACGGCTTTATGAGAAATAAGATATCGGCGTATCTCGGTTTCAAACCTCTTCAAAATATTCGCGTCATTCGCTTCCTCATTATCGACCAAATGGGATGCAAACGGGATAACTCGCAAATTTAGCCTCGTATTGCGACACGATCCTATTGTTTTGTTCCAATTTGATAAACTCCACTTCTTTTATGTGACGAATACTCTCGGAAAGTACTTGTCGTTGAATAGCTCTTGGAACTTCTCCCAAGACATCTTGAAAAGGCCAGTCGGGTACGCTTTTCTGATTCCCACCAAGAATCCGCCTCTTCACGCAATATGAAGGTGGCGAAGGGAACCTTTTGCTCTCGGAGCATTCCAAGACATCAAATATCTTGATGATCTGTTTTATCCATGCTTACGCCTTTTAAGTGGTTTTGGTTCTCCAATAAAAACTCGTGGTCCCAGCCCTGAACTGTTTAGCGGGTGACCGTCCGAGAGTTTCCAAGTGTTTCCACCTATATTTTGATAGAGCCGCCCTCACCGATGTTGCATGAATTGCATAAAGCCTCCGAACAATCCATCATTCATCATTTAGTGCGTGTTGTTGTTTTCATGAGGGTTTGTCGCCTTCCCGATGCACATTATTTTGATTATTGATATGTGGAGACTCAACGGTCTCTTGTGCTCCATTGCTATTCTCAACATTCTCTGGATGTCATTTTGAGACATCGCCACAAAACAAGGGTTAGTTGACATGTAACATATTACCTCTAAACTCGACCAACCAATTTAAATACAAAATAAATTTAAGTAGGTCATACTAACAAGGAATTTCCGCCTCCCTCCTAGTTCTAGTCTCACATCTTAGCCAGGGATCATATCCCTAAGCTTTGATACCAACTGTGACGCCCCCAAAATTAGGTATACATCACCCATCTTGTGTCGCCAGATACATGGTACAGAATTTAAATATGTCGTGTACAATACGACAAAACATAAACTGTGAGTTTGAATACTAATATTGTCTACTAGAGAGTATACAAACTCAAAAGGAGTCCTCATTACAATTATTATCACACTATTTCACAGAATAGTGAGGACTACTAATGCACCATCTAGGACCTGTAGGGTTTCGACACAGAAACGCACAACGAAAATAGAAGAATTTAAACCAAATTCGAAACCCTAAACAGGATCCATGCGAAAAACAGTTAATTCAGTGGTTAGAAATTATACCGATTAAGAAAGCAATTAAACGATGCGGTCGAATCTACAATGCCTTTTGAACGAACTGCGTCTCTACGGTATCCACACAAACGCTCCACGAATCGTCCTACGATCTACAAAAGAAGGAATCGCGGTACTAGCCACCAAGGATGAGGATTTTCGAAACTGTTTTCTCTAGTCTCTCTCTAAGAGCGGCTAGGGTTTTTGTTTTTGATTATTATTTTAACTGGCTGCTATATATCATATATATAGTAGTTAAAAGGTATTAATCAAAAACTAATTTCATAAAATCCGAATTTATATATATATATCTCTTAATTAAGTCTTACTTAATTAATATACACAACCACTTGAAATTCCATAATGGAAATGGGAGCACAATAACATGGATTTCATTACTAGTCTTCCCAAGGTTTCTTAAGGCATAGATGCAATTTGGGTCATTGTCGATAGACTAACCAAGTCTTCTCATTTCTTACCTATACGAGAAACTTATTCACTTGAACATCTTGCTCGTGTGTACATAAATGAGATTGTAAGACTGCATGGTATGCCAGTATCCATAGTTTTTGATCGAGACCCAAGATTCACTTCACGATTTTGGGATAGTTTGTAGAAAGCTATGGGCATGGAGTTCGGCATATCATCCTCAGACGGACGGGCAGTCGGAGATGACTATTCAAATTCTTGAAGATCTATTAAGACTCTATATCCTAGACTTCAAAAGAAGTTGGGACAAGTTCTTTCCATTAGTGGAATTCTCCTACAACAACAGTTATCAAGCAAGTATAGGCATGGCTCCATTCAAGGTGTTGTATGGATAAAAGTATCGTTCTCCAGTATACTGGGATGAGGTGGGTGAAGCAACATTGTTGGGACCAGAATTGGTACGCATGGCAACGAAAAGATTCAAATGATCTGACAATGTATACAAACCTCACATGATCGACAAAAAAGTTGTGATGATCTTCATCGAAGGGACGTGGAATTTAATGTTGGAGATCATGTGTTGTTACGTGTTGCTCCATGGAAAGGAGTTACGAGATTTGAAAACAGAGGAAAGTTCAACCCTCGATTTATTGGTCTATTTGAAATCCTCGACCGAGTAGGAACTGTAACCTATAGACTCGCCTTACCGCCAAGTATGTCTCGTGTTCATAACGTTTTTCACATATCTATGTTACATAAATATTTGGAAGACCCGAACCACATTATTGAATTAGAACCAGACGAGATAGCAGAAGATTTAACATATGAAGAGGTACCTGTTAAAATCTTGGATAAGAAGGAACATATTCTACGCTCAAAGGTTATACCTCAAGTCAAAGTTTTGAGGAAAAATCACAATATTGAGAAAATGACCTGAGAGTTAGAATCTGAAATGAAAATAAGGTATCCTCGCCTCTTAGACATATCAGGTATGTACACCAATTTTGAGGACGAAATTTCATAAGAAGGGGAGGTTTTAAGACCCCAACTTTTATGAATAAAGATTTAATTTTCTCTAAATATCATTTTGAATAATAAGGTGTGGATTTGATATAATGTTATAGTTGTGGGTAATATTTACAAATTTTGCAAAGTAAGCAAGTTGTCGTAAAATATTCGTTTGGTCAGGGAATATTCGTACGACGGCACAATCATTGGTGGACCCCACAACGGAATTACTGTTGAATATATAAAGCGACAGAAATAACCTTTTCATAAAAATAATGGCTAAACTTTTACCATTAACTGTTAAAATACCCGGTGATAAAAGTACATTAATACGCGTGGTTGCACAGTAACACACGATATTGTAATATATCTTTGATTATTAATGCTTACGTGAGAAGTCACTCAGTTTTATTCAATAATTGACACAATAGTTGTTGCATAGTATCTCATATTATTGATTCAATTATTGTCACAGTATAATCTGCACAATATTTTATATTATTAAATCAATAATTGAGACAACAAAGTTATTCATATTATTATTTGCATTATTGACAATGTCTAGAAATTGCTGTCAAGGAAAGAGGTTAGGTCATCTAATTGCGCTTCAATAAGGAGAAGTCCTTATCGAAAAGTCCCCTCTTTCCTGGGAATGATCTGGTTGTTAATATTGCAAGTTATAATATTAATGATTAATAAATATTGAAATATTAAAAATGTGATTAGTAAAGTGAATTGTGATAAATAAAATGGGTTTTGTCATGAAGTATTTATTATAAATATGGCTTAGTACAGGGACCCCCACTTACTCATTTTTCAAAATCATCGGTAGAAAGTTATCTCAGTTTCTATTTTATATTGCATAGTGCTGCATAGTGTTACATAGTACTGCATAGTATTTGCATAGTGTTGCATAGTATAGTACTGCATAGTGTTGTATAGTGTTTATATAGTGCTGCATAGTATTTGCATAGTGCAACATAGTAAAATCAAATTTTTTGCCGAATTCGTCAGTGATTTTTCTTTTGTTCACCCGTAATTTTCTAATTCAAATAGTGCCCTGCCATTCTCCTATAAATAGGATGCTTAGTTTAGAAATGAAAATCACACCAGAATCAGAGAATTCTTCTTCTATAATTTGAGAGTATTTCTTTTGAGTTTAAGGAAACTTTGAGTGTTGCAAATAGTGCAAGTTTTCTTCAAGAATATCCCTGTTATACTAGTTAGAAGTACTCTCCTTTTAAGTTAAGTATTATTATTTTCATTCAATATTCGTAAGAAATAATATTTTCTTCCATACTTTGTACTATGTAAGTAATATTATTTCATTTCATATTCCTAATTCTACACTTATGTTGATAAGTATTGCTTCATACTCCTTAAAATTAGTAGAATATCCTTGAAATTTGCGTTTCATCTAATATCGTTTCACTAAAATATTTTTCTGAACATTCTTGTTAAATTTTAAGCTTTTCATGTCGGAGTACTATTCATACATATGGTACTATTCACGAAGTACTATTCACAAAGTACTATTCACTCAGGTAATATTCACTCGGGGTACTATTCACGACAAAAATTGATTTCTTTTCTGTCTAAATTATTTGTGATGCATGAATATAATTCTTGAATTTTACTCCACAAAGTAGTTATCATGTTGACAATTTAGACATTCTTAAACTCTGGATAAATTGAATTATAAATCTTTAATATTTATCCTGAATCTCACTTGTTTAATTTCTTATATTATTGTCATCATCCTCATGCTTATATTGTGGTGAAAGTCATCTTTATCCCGTAGTGCATAGATGGACCGTTGATTACTATGATTATGACCATAAATTATGTATCGGTATAATCATGACCTGAAATATTACAAATAATGTTGTAAAAGTCCTCATTGGCTCATAGTGCATTGATGGACAGTTATTTGGCATGATCATGACCACTGGTGATAATAATGAATATCCTTGGCCCGTAGTGCATGGATAATTTGTGGATATGATACTAACGAATATCCTTGGCCCGTAGTGCATGGAAAATTCGATGATGTGGATTATTTATTGAGATGTGTTACAGAGATAAAATATTGATGATGAACTTTTAAATCATAGAATATAGTAGACATCATGCTCTACATGACTCTTCTAATGAATTGTTTGTTCCGCTGCAGTTAAACTTGTTGTCTATTGTATTTAATCAATTTTTATACTGTTCAAGACTAAGGATAATTTATTTTACATTATCTTAGTCATAATATTCTTTACTGGGCTAGTTGAGCTCACCCTTTTCTTTCATTGTTCTCTTCAGAAAACTAGAATATAGATAGGACTAGTCGGGGAATGGAGTGATGGTTCAAGATGGTGACTATAGTAGTCCTCACTATTCTATGATAGTGTGATAATAATTGTAATGAGGACTTCATTTGAGTTTGTATATTGCCTACGAGACAATATTCGTGTTAAAACTCTCAGCTTGTGTTTTGTCGTATTCTGCACGACAATTAATAATTGTGTAAATTAAGTTTGTATTTGAATTATATACCGTGTATTTGGTGACTCAGAATGGGTTGTGTATACCTATTTTGGGGGCGTCACATAACCACTTGTGGGGGTCCCACAGACATGCCTTCTTAACACTGGGGCATGACACCTTCCGTGGTGGTGTGATCAGTTCACGGTGTATCCTTTGTATGTTACTTTGGGTGTAAACTTTGGACATTTGATATGTTTGTTCAAGATATGTATGGGTTGATCCAATATTTGATTTAATTTGATTGGAGGATTAGTGATGTATGTGTCATGCGTAATATCCGATTTGATTTGCATACATCAGTGTACCGATGTATATTGTTAGCCTTTAACTATTTGTATTTGAGCTTAGTATGAAATTGTCACCTTGTAAACATTTGATTCAGTCTTCTTGTGACGCCCCCAAAACAGGTATACATTACCCATCTTGGGTCGCCAGATACACACTACATAACTCAAATACAAACTTAATTATGCAACTATCGTGCAAAATATACAACAAAACATAATCTAAGAGTTTCAATAAGAATACTGTCATCTAGACAATATCCACACTCAATGGAGTCTTCATTACATTTATTGTCACACTATTTTATAGAATAGTGAGGACTACTAAAACAACCATCTGGACCGTCAATCCATTCCCCGACTCGTCGTCCAAATTTATATTCTCATTTTCAAGAGAATAAAGTGAAAGAAAGGGTGAGCTCAACTAGCCCAGTAAGAAATATTATAACTAAGATAATGCAGAATAAATTATCCTTAGCCTTCAACAGTATAACAACTTATAGAATATAATAGACAACAAGTTTTAGATCAACAATTGCAGCGGAAATAAGCAATCCATTAGAAGAGTCAAGTAGAGCATAAAATCTACTATCTTCTATGATTTAAAAAGTTTTTCATCAACTTTATCGCTGAAACTCAGCTTAATAAATAAAATCAAATCATCCATGCACCATGGCCAAGGATATTCATGCAATCATCAATGGTCATGATTATACCGAATAATCCATGGTCATAATCATACCAACAACTGTCCATCAATGAACTACATGCCAATGAGGACTTTTACCACATCATTCGTCACATTACGGTCATGATTATACCGAATAATCCTTGGTCATAATCATACAAAGTCCATCTATGCACGTAAGCCAAAGATGACTTTCATCACAATATAAGCATGAGGATGATGACAATGACATAATAATTCAATAAAACAAGTTCAAGGATAAATTTTAAAGATTTATAATTTAATTTATCCAGAGATCAATAACGTCCAAATTGTCAACATGATACTGCTTTGTAGAGTAAAATTCAAGAATAATATTCATGTACCAAAAATAATTTGGACATAAAAGAATCAATTTTTCATCGTGAATAGTACCCCATGAATAGTACTTCGGGAATAGTACCTCGTGAATAGTACCCCGACATGAAAAGTACTCAAAATACCCGAGTGAATAATATTCGAGTAAATAGTAATCAGGTGAATAGTAAACCATGAATAATAACTTGTGAATAGTACTCCGGCACGAAAAGTGCCCCGAATACCCGAGTGAATAAAACTATAGTGAATAGTAATCGGGTGAATAGTAACCCATAAATAGTAACTCGTAAAAGAAAAATACCAAAGAAAATGATATTCCATAACGAGTACAAAAGAAATGATATCTCATACGAGTAGTATAATAGAATATCTTAAATCTGACATGGATTTTTACTCGCCATACGCAGTAATCCACGTAGATGCATCATTTCCACAATTTAATAAAGAATGAATACGAAGGATCATTCACCATGCATGCGGTAATCCACACAAATAGGTTATTCAAACAGAATAATAAAGAATGGAATAACAAAAGAATTCATCAGGTATGCGATAGATCGCACAAACAAAAGTTATTCCAACAAAATAATAAAGAATGGAACCAGTCAGCGTAATCCGCATGCATGACGGGATATTCCAATAGAATAATAAAGAATGGAACCAGTCACGCATAATCCGCATGCATGTGATATTCCAAATGTAATAATAAAGAATGGAATAAAACATAATTCACTGTGCATGCGATAGGCCGCATGCATAAAAGTTAACAAATGTAATAATAAAGAATGGAATAACAGAAGAATTTCACCATGTATGCGGTGCACGCATGCATAAAGTTATTCCAACATAATAATAATAATAATAATAAAGAATGGAATAACACTCTTTACGAGTATTGAAAGAAAATAATTTCTTCATGAATCTGAAAGAAATAATACCCTTATATTAGAAAAACTGGATACTAGAATAGTGAGGTAGCAGACTTTCTTCTTTCTCTCTCTATAATTTCTCTCTATAATAATTGCTTTCTACAAACTTTAGTGAATTAGTGAAAAATAATGAAGGAATGAGCTTCTATTTATAGGAAAATATAGTTTCGATAATTGCACGTTTTGGGGCTCAAAATATTACATAATAATACCTTCCTCTTTTCCTTTATTTTTAATTTAGTCCTGCAAGTATTATCAAACTTGCACCACCTCCCCTAATAGTAAATCATGTGAATCAATAGTTCTAGACATGTGAAAATACGAATTACAGTATAGTACCTCCATCTATACCTCCATTTTTAACTTAGTCGTGCAAGTATTATCAATCTTGCACCACCTCCCCTAATAGTACAAGAATGTGAATCAATAGTACACACATGTGAACAAATAGTTATAATGATGTGAATTAATAGCAATTAATTCCTCATTTATCCGATTAATTACCCGATTGGTCAATATAACCTCTAGACATCAATTATTATCGAAATAAATATCGATTTCCACTAACACTAATAATACCAACACAATGGAACTATCAATTTCATCATTAATCAAAACGAACTTATTCATCATTAATATTATAACTCACAATATTTAACAACCAGGTCGTTCCCAGGAAAGAGGGGGCTTTCCGATAAGGATTTCTCCTTATTGGCGCGCAATTAGGTGACCAAACCTCTCCTTGACAGAACTTCTAGACATTTTCAATATTGAAAATAATAATATGAATAACTTTGCCATCTCAATTATTGATTTAATAATATATATTATGCAGATGATATTGTGATAATAATTGAATCAATAATATGAGAGATGTGATGCAGCAATTACTGTAGAAATAATTGAGTATAACTGAGTGACTTCTTACGTAAGCATCTATAATCAATACCGTGTGCTACTATGCAACCACGCCAGACATCGCATTTCTTTACTACCGAGTAGTTCAACAGCTTTTAACGGAATAATTTCGCCGTTATTTTTATAAAAAGATATTTATGTCGTTTTCTAACTACGACAATACTTCCGTTGTGGGGTTTTCACCAATGATTGTGCCGTCATACGAATATTCCCCGACCAATCAAATATTCCCCGATACAACGAATATTTTATATCAACTTGCTTATTTTGCAAAATTTTCAAATATCACCCTTAACTTTAACCTTTATCAATTTAACCATTTACTAAATAACATAATAATTATAAAAAAATTGAATACTTTCATTTCATAAAATTTGGGATCTCACACTTCTTCTTGGTTTTGATCCTTTTGATTATAATAGTCCATTCGACAATGTTCATCATTTATATCTAGCCTCACTAATTTTGATATATTGATAATTAATTCATATTTTGTATTTACTCATTCATTTTATTCTTTTGGTTTCACTATATACTGTAGTATATTTGTGTATTTCTATATCTGTACTGGATGTGACACCCCCAAAATAGGTATACATCACCCATCTTGAGTCGCTAAATACATGGTACAAAATTCAAATACAACTTAATTATACAATAGTCGTGTAAAATACGAAAAAAACATAATCTAAGAGTTTTAATAAGAATATTGGCATCTAGACAATATCCATGCTCAATGGAGTCATCATTACATTTATTGTCACACTATTTAACAAAATGGTGAGGACTACTAATGCTATCATCTGGACCGTCACTCCGTTTCCCGACTAGTCCCGGCTACGTTCTCATTTCCTAAAGAGAACAATGAAAGAAAGGGTGAGCTCAACTAGCCCAGTAAGAAATATTATGACTAAGATAATGCAGAATAAATTATCATTAGCCTTCAACAATGTTAAACTGATAAAATATAATAAACATCGAGTTTAACTACAGCGGAACAAGCAATCCATTAGAAGAGTCAAGTAGAGAATAAAATCTACGATCTTCTATGATTTAAAAGGTTTTTTTATCACTTTTATCGCTGAGACTCAACTTAATAAATAAACCACATCATCCTTGCACTACGACCAAGGATATTCATTAGTATTACGACCACAAATTATCCATGCACTACGGGCCAAGGATATTCGTGTATTCATCAATGGTCATGATCATGCCAACAATCGCCCATCAATGCACTACTACTAATGAGGATTTTTACCACATTATTTGTAACATTACGGTCATGATTATACCGAATAATCCCTGGTCATAATCATACCAAGTCCATCTATGCACTACAGGCCACAGATGACTTTCAACATATTATAAACATGAGGATGATGACAATGATATAAGAATTCAATAAAACAAGTTCAAGTATAAATTTTTAAAGATTTATAATTTAATTTATCCAGAAATCAATAACGTCCAAATTGTCAACATGATCCGGTTTTGTGGAGTAAAATTCAAGAATGCTCAGGAGAATATTTCCATGAAAAGATATTGGATGAAGCGCAAATATCAAGGATATTCCACTAATTTCATGGAGTATAGAAGCTAAAACTTTAACCAACTGAGTATAATAGAATATATGAAATCGCAAATGGATTTTTGTCGCCATGCGGTAATCCACGAGATGCATTATTCCAAATGTAATAATAAAGAATGGAATAATGAAGAATTCACCAGCGATGCGTAATTCGCATGCATAAAAGTTATTCCAATGTAATAATAAAGAATGGAATCAGTCATGCAGAACCCGCATGCATGAGGATATTCCAATGAATAATAAAGAATGGAACTGTGTCATGCGTAATCCGCATGCATGTGATGTTCCAATAGAATAATAAAGAATGGAACCAGTCATGCATGTAATCCGCATGCATGTGATGTTTCAAAGAATAATAAAGAATGGAATAACAACAGAATTCACCGTGCATGCGATAGATCCGACATGCATAAAAGTTATTCCAATGTAATAGTAAAGAATGGAATAACAACACTTACGAGTATTGAAAGAAAATAACTCTCTTCATGAATACGAAAAAATAATACCCCTTACCTTAGAAAAACTGGATACTGGAATAGTGGGGTAGCATACTTCTCTTCTTATTTCTCTCTATAATTTCTCTCTATAATAATTGCTCTAAAGCTTTTGTGAATTGGTGAGAAATGAAGGAAAAATGAGCTTCTATTTATAGAAAAATATAGTTTCGATAATTGCACGTTTTGGGACTCGAAATATTACAGTATAATACCTTCCTCTTTTTTTCATTTTTAATTTAGTCCTGCAAGTATTATCAAACTTGCATCACCTTCCCTAATAGTAAATAATGTGAATCAATAGTTCGTTCATGTGACTAAATAGTATAATCATGTAAAAAAACTAATTACAGTATAGTACATTCATCTATACCTCCAATTTTAATTTAGTCATGTAAGTATTATCAATCTTCCATCACCTCCCCTAATAGTACATGAATGTGAATCAATAGTACACACATGTGAACAAATAGTTATAAGCATGTGAAATAATAGCAATTAATTGCTCATTTATCCAATTAATTACCCGATTGGTCAATATAACCTCCAGACATCAATTATTATCGAAATAAATGTCGATTTCCACTAACACTAATAATCCCAACACAATGGAACTATCAATTTCATCTTTAATCAACACGAACTTATTCATCATTAATACTATAACTCACATTATTTAACAATCAGGCCGTTCCCAAGAAAGAGGGGGCTTTTCGATAAGGATTTCTCCTTATTGACGCGTAATTAGGTGACCAAACCTCTCCTTGACAGAACTTCTAGACATTGTCAATATTGCAAATAATAATATGAATAACTTTGTCGTCTCAATTATTGATTTAATAATAATAAATATTATGCAGATGATACTGTGACAATAATTGAATCAATAATATGAGAGATAAGATGCAACAATTATCTGAAAGCAAAAATTGAGTATAAATCGAGTGACTTCTCACGTAAGTATCAATAATCAATACTGAGTGTGTCTACTATGCAACCACGCCGTATTATTGTACTTTTTACTACGGGTAGTTCAACGGTTTAATAAGTAACACTTTCGCCATTATTTTTATAAAAGATAATTCTATCGTTTTTAACTACGATAATACTTCCATTGTGGGGTCCACCAATGATTGTGTCGTCAGACAAATATTCCCTGTTAAAATGAATATTCCCCAACCAATCGAATATTATATAACCACTTGCTTACTTTGCAAAATTTGTAAATATTACTTATAACTATAACATTATATCAAATCCTCACCATAATATTCAAAATATATTTCGAGAAAATAATTCTTTATTCATAAAAGTTGGGGTCTTACAACCTTCCTTCTTATGAAATTTCGCCTCGAAATTAGGTACGACACGGTATATCGAAGAGGTGAGGATATCTTGATTTCATCTCAGTTTCTAACTCCCAAGTCATTTCTTCCACATCGTAGTTTCTCCACAAAACTTTGACTTGAGGTATAACCTTGGAGCGTAGAATATTATCCTTCTTATCCAAGATTTTAACAGGTAACAACACATGACCTTCCATAGAGCAACATGTAACAACACATGATCTCCAATATCGAATTCCATATCTTTTCGATGAAGATCAGCATAACTCTTTTGTCGATCTTGTGAGGTTTTTATACGTTGTTGGATCATTTCAATCTTTTTCAGAATCATACGCATCAACTCCGGCCCCAACAACGTTGCTTCACCCACCTCATCCCAAAGATCTTCGGAGAACGACACTTTCTTCCATACAACGCCTCAAATGGAGCCATGTCAATACTTGCTTGATAACTGTTGTTATAGGAAAACTCCACCAATGGTAAGAACTTGTTCCAACTTCCTTTGAAGTCAAGGACACAGAGTCTTAATAAATCTTCAAGAGTCTGAATAGTCCTCTCTGACTGCCCGTCCATCTGAGGATGATATGCCGAGCTAAATCGTAAATCCGTGCCCATAGCTTTTTGCCAACTAACCCAAAATCTTGAAGTGAATCTTGGGTCTCGATTAAAAACTATGGATATTGGCATACCATGCAGTCTTATAATCTCGTTTATGTATATACGAGCAAGACGTTCAAGTGTATAAGTTTCTCGTATAGTAGGAAATGAGCAGACTTGGTCAATCTATCAACAATGACCCAAATTGCATTTATGCCTTGAGAAACCTTGGGAAGACCAGTAACAAAATCCATGGTAATGTGTTCCCACTTCCATTCTGGAATTTCAAGTGGTTGTAATGGACCTTTTGGTAATTGATGCTCCGCCTTGACTCGTTGACAAGTTAAACACCTTGAGATAAAATCCGCTATCTCTCTCTTCATATTGCTCCACCAATATGTATGTCAAAGATCACGATACATTTTGGTACTCCCAGGATGGATTGCAAATGGTGTGTTGTGCGCCTCCATCATGATTTTATACTTTAAATCAGGGTTGTTAGGAACACAAAGTCTAGAGTTGACTCGAAGTATTCCTTCTTCATCGATTCTTGCTTCCGGCATAGCACCTTCTTGCACTTTCTTCCTCATACGCATCAGCTCCAGGTCTGTAACTTGAGCAGCTTTAACTTTATCGATTAAAGTCGGTTCTACTCGTATATTCGTCGTCATCACATGGGTCCCTGGAGTCTTTAACTCTATATCCATCCTTTATAAGTCATATAAAATGGGCCTTTGCGTTGACAATAATGCACTCTGCATTCCAAGATATGATCTTATACTCAATGCATCAGCTACTACGTCCACTTTTCCATGATGGTATTGAATGGTATGATCGTAATCTTTCAACAACTCAAGCCATCGTCGTTGCCGCATGTTGAGTTCCTTTTGAGTGAAGAAATATTTGAGGCTTTTATGATCCGTATAGATCTCCACCTTCTCTCCATACAGGTAATGCCTCCAAATCTTAAGCGCAAAAACAATCACGCTAACTCTAGATCATGAGTAGGATAATTCCTCTCATATTCTTTGAGTTATCGTGAGGCATAGGCTATGACTTTCCCATGTTTCATGAGAACACATCCTAACCCTTTGCCTGAAGCATCACTGTAGATGACTAATCCCTTCAAGCCAGATGGTATTGTCAGAACAGGTGCTGAAATGAGTCTCCTCTTGAGTTCTAGAAAACTCTTCTCATATTCCTCGCTCCAACCGAATTTTGTATCTTTTTGAGTCAGCTAAGTTAATGGAGTAGCGATTCGAGAAAACCCTTTTACGAATCTCCGATAATAACCAGCTAAGCAGATAAAGCTACGTACTTCGGTCACTGATTTAGGTTGCTCTCAGCTTTGAATTGCTTCAATCTTTGCCGAGTCAACAGATATCCCATGATTTGATATCACGTGCCCAAAGAATGCAACTTTCTCAAGCCAGAACTCGCATTTCTTCAACTTGGCATATAGCTTGTTTTCACAAAGTTTTTGGAGTATCAACCTCAAGTGTTGCCCATGGTCTTCACGAGTTTTGGAGTATATGAGGATGTCATCAATAAAGACGACCACAAAGTGATCCAAATATTCCTTGAATACTCGGTTCATAATATCCATGAAGGCAGCAGGAGCATTAGTCAATCCAAAAGACATGACTAAGAATTCATAATTCCCATACCGAGTTTTGAAAGCAGTCTTTGGAATATCATCAGTTTTAATCTTCAACTTATGATATCCGGAACGAAGATCAATCTTTGAAAAGAATTTGGCGCCTTTATAATCGGGTCAAACAAAGTCATCAATGCCGCATAACGGGTACTATTTTGATGGTGACATGATTCAACTCCTGATAATCAATACAAAGTCGCATACTTCCATCTTTCTTCTTCACAAATAGAACAGGAGCACCCCAAGGAGACGTACTAGGTCGAATAAAACCGATGTCTAACAATTCCTACAGTTTGGTTTTTAACTCCTGAAGTTCAATAGGAGCCATTCGATATGGGGCTTTAGAAATGGGTTTTGTCTACGGGTTCAAGGTCGATACCAAACTCGATTTCACGTTCGGGGTAGGCAGAAGTTCTTTCTTGAGAATACGTCGGGAAAATTATTAACAATAGAAATATCATTCAAATCGATTTATTTTTGTTTAAATCGTGATATGAGCTAAGAAAGCTTGACATCCGTTTTTCAATAAACGAATAGCTTTATGGCTTGAGATGACAGTGATTGATTTTAATGGTTTGATTGCTTGAATTCGCATAATAGGTTGGTTATGAATATGAAAGCTAACAACCTTACGAAAATAATCAATTTTTGCATGATGAGTAGTTAACCAATTAATCCCTAGAATTACATCAAATGCAAGTATTTTCAATGAAATAAGATCAACAGGTAATGTGAGAGTACCGATTTGAACCAAACGAGACTTATAAATAGTGGATGTAATGAAGGTTTCTCCCAACGGAGTTTCCACAGATAAGTCAAAGTCTAATTTCTCTGGAGTCAAATTTAATCGTTGAGCGCAAGTAGGAGAAATAAAAGAATGGATAGAACCCAGTATCAAATAACGATAGACTTCGCTTAGAGTTTATGATAAGCTTACCCGTGATGACCTCGTTAGGGTTCCTTGCTTCGGGAGGTCACAACAAACGCCTCCCTTGAACTACTGGTTTTGACTTGTCTGGGATGGTATTTTGTGTCACCGTTCCAACTGGACTTGTCTTCGGTGCACGACAAAATCGGGCTAGGTGACCTTCTCTTCCATAATTATAACACGCTTTGGATGGCATCGCATGCTTTGACCGATATGTCCTCCCTCCGCATTTGAAGCATATGATAGGTGGTCGTTCTCCTTCGTTAACCACGGGTCTTGATCGTCGACGCCTTTCCATCATTGTTGAATCTCCTCTTCTTGAAATGTCCATTCTTATTGTCTTGGCCATGATTACCACCGAAGTGGTTACCATTTCTGGCATGTTGATTCCCTCCACGTTTGTTGTCACCGCTTCGATGACTGCTATCACTGGTATATCATTTTGCCGGCTACTTTCTCCTAGTTGAGTTGACTCGTTATCGCACTCCAATAACTGAGCCCTATTTACAACATCTGAATACAAACACAGTTTATGAGAAATTAGATATTGACGTATCTCGGGTTTTAAACCTCTTAGAAACATCCACGTCATTCTCTCCTCATTGTCAACCAAGTGAGACGCAAACCGGGACAACTCGACAAACTTAGCTTCGTACTGCGACACAATCATATTGTTCTGCTCCAACTTGATGAACTCTACCTCTTTCATGTGATGAATACTTTCGGGAAAGTACTTGTCATTGAATAGTTCTTGGAACTTCTCCCAAGACATCTTCAATCAGCGGCAGTCGAGTACGCTTTACCGATTCCCACCAATGAATCGCTCTCCTCGTAATATAAAGGCGTGCAAGGGAACCTTTTGCCTTAGAGCATCCCAAGACATCAAATATCTTGGTGATCTACTTTATCCACGTCTCCGCCTTAAGTGGTTTTGGCTCTCCAATAAACTCCGGTGGTCCCAGCTCCTTGAACTATTTAGCGGTGACCGTCCGAGAGTTGTCAGTGTTTCCACCTGCATTTTGGACATGAGTCTCTCTTGCTTGATGTTGTACGAATTGCAGAAAGCTCCTAAACATTCCGTCGTTCGCAATTTGGTCGGTGTTGTTGTTCACCTGAGGATTATTGCCTTCCTGATGCACATTATCTTGCGTGTTGATTTGTGGTGACTCAACGGTCTCATGTGCTCCATTGTTATTCTCAACATTCTCGGATGTAATTTTCAAATACTGCCACAAAACAAGGGTTAATTGACATGCAACATATTATCCTTAACCTCTGACCGACCAATTAAATACCAAATAAACTTAGGTAGGTCATACTAGCGAAGGAATTCCCCGGCTCTCCCCTCCTAGTTCTAGTCTCACATCTTAGCCATGGATCATATCCCTAAGCTTTGATACCAACTGTGACACCCCCAAAATAGGTATACATCACCCATCTTGAGTCGCCAAATATATGGTACAAAATTTAAATACAACTTAATTATACAATAGTCGTGTAACATACGACAAAACATAATCTAAGAGTTTTAATAAGAATATTGGCATCTAGACAATATCCACACTCAATGGAGTCATCATTACATTTATTGTCACACTATTTAACAGAATAGTGAGGATACTAATGTTATCATCTGGACCGTCACTCCATTCCCCGACTAGTTCCGGCTACGTTCTCATTTCCTGAAGAGAACAGTGAAAGAAAAGGTGAGCTCAACTAGCCCAGTAAGAAATATTATGACTAAGATAATGCAGAATAAATTAGCATTAGCCTTCAACAGTGTTAAACTGATAAAATATAATAAACATCAAGTTTAACTGCAGCGAAACAAGCAATCCATTAGAAGAGTCAAGTAGAGAATAAAATCTACTATCTTCTATGATTTAAAAGGTTTTTTCATCACTTTTATCGCTGAGACTCAGCTTAATAAATAAACCACATCATCCATGCACTACGGCCAAGGATATTAATTAGTATCACGACCACAAATTATCCATGCACTACGTGTAAGACCCCAACTTTTTGAATAAAGATTAAATTTTCTCAAAATATATTTTTGAATATTATGGTGTGGATTTTATATAATGTTATAGTTGTGGGTAATATTTACAAATTTTCCAAAGTACGCAAGTTGTTATATAATATTCGATTGGTCGGGGAATATTCATTTTAATAGGAATATTCGTGACAACTAAGACAATCATTGGTGGACTTCATTAATGGAATTATTGTTTCGGATTGAGAAAACGACAAAAATACTTTTATCAAAATAATGGTGGAAGTTTTACCGTTAACTGTTGAAACACGGTGTTAAAAAGTACAAGAATACGCTGCGGTGGTTGCATAGTAGCACACAAGATTGATTATTGATGCTTTACGTGAGAAGTCACTCGCTTATACTCAATTATTGCTACAAGAATTCACGTGATCATATCTATCATATTATGGATTCAATTATGGTCAAGATCATCCGCATAAAATGTTTTTTATTAAATCAATACTTGAGATGACAAAGCTATTCATATTATAAACCGCAATATTTACAATGTCTAGAAGTTACATCGAGAGGTTTGGTCACCTAATTGCGCGCCGCCAATAGAGAGAAATCCTTATTGGAAAGCCCCCTCTTTCCTCGGAAAGACCTGGTTGATAAATATTGTGAGTTATAATATTAATGAATGTTATTCGGAGTTAAATTTGGAGACGCAGACGTAATATTTGAGTCCAGTAATCTATTTAAATTAATAAAATAGTCTATAAACACAAAAATTTTCGGATTCACTATTTGGTCAAAGTCAACAAATTGACTTTTTGGGAAAAGTCAAATTTCGAAATTTTAAAATTTATATTTTTGATAAAAATAGTTTCATTATGTTGGAATTGTTTGTGTTAGTGAAAATCCACATTTATTCCGATGATAATTGATGTCTAGGGTTATATTGATAAATCGGGTAATTTATCTGGATAAATGAGCAATTAATTGCTACTAATTCACATGCTTATATAACTATTTGTTCACATATGTGTACTATTGATTCACATTATTTACTATTAGGGGACTTGGTGCAAGATTGATAATACTTGCATGACTAAGTTAAAAATTGAGGTATGTATGGAGGTACTATACCGTAATTCGTATTTTTTCACATGATTATACTATTGATTCACATGATTGAACTATTGATTCACGTGATTTACTATTAGGGAGTTGGTACAAGATTGATAATACTTGCAGGACTAAATTAAAAATGAAAGAAAAGTTGGAGGTATTCAGATCGTAATTTTCGAGCCCCAAAACGCAATTATCGAAACTATATTTTCCTATAAATAGAAGTTTATTCTTCCTTCATTTCTCACCAATTCACAAAAGCTTTAGAGCGATTATTATAGAGAGAAATTATAGAGAGAAAGAAAAAGAGAAATCTGTTACTCACTATTCCAGTATCCAGTTTTTCCAAGGTAGGGAGTATTATTTCTTTCTTATCCATGAAGAGAACTTCTGTTATTCCATTCTTTATTATTTTATTGGAATAACCTGTATACGCGGGCTACCCTATACTTGGTGAAATTCTTCTATTATTCCATTTTTTATCATTCTGTTGGAACATCCTCTCGCATGCGCTTACGTGGGACCGATTCAATTATTTATCATTTCATTGGAACATCCTTCTCATGCGTTTCACACGGATTCGGGTTCCGTCTTTTATTATTCTCGTTAAAATATCCCGCTCAGGCGTTTTTACGCGGACCGATTCCGTCTTTATTATTCTGTTGGAATATCTTGTTCAGTGCTTCTACGTACGGACTCGATTCCATTATTTATTATTCATTGGAATAACCGTATGCGGCCTATCGATGCCCGGTGATTTCTTTTGTTATTCCATTCCTTGTTATACTCGGTTGGTTAAAGTTTTGACTTTCTACTCCATGAAATTAGTGAAATATTCTTGATATTTGCACTTCATCCAGTATCTTTTCATGGAAATATTCTTCCGGGCATTCATGAATTTTACTTCACAAAGAAGTATCATGTTGACAATTTGACGTTATTAGTTCCTCGGATAAAATAATTCTTGAACTTGTTTTATTGAATTCTTATATCATTGTCATCATCCTCATGTTTATATTATTTTTTTGAAAGTCATCTGTATTCAGAAGGCATAGATGGACTTGGTATGATTATGACTGTGGATTATTCTTGTAATCGCTTGACCGTAATGTTACAAATGATGTGGTAAAAGTCCTCATTGGCCCGTAGTGCATTGATGGATGCTTGTTGGTATGATCATGACCATTATTGAATACACAAATATTCTTGGCCCATAAAGTGCATGGATAATTGTGGTCGTGATACTAAAGAATATCCTCTGCCAGAAAGGGCGAGGGGTGATTCGATGATGTGGATTATTTATTGTCGAGTCCCAGCCGATAAAAGTGATGAAAACCTTCTAAATCATAAAAGATAGTAGATTTTATTCTCTACTTGACTCTTTTAATGGATTGCTTGTTCGCTGCGCTTAAACTTGATGGTTATTATATTGTATCGCTTTAACACCGTTGAAGGCTAACGATAATATATTCTCGCATTATCTTAGTCATAATATTTCCCATCGGGCTAGTTGAGCTCACCCTTTTACTTTTATTGTTCTCTTCGTGAAATGAGAACGAAGCAGAACTAGTTGGGGAACGGAGTGGCGGACTGTGATGATAGAATTAGTAGTCCTCATTATTCCGTGAAATAGTGTAATAATAATTGTAATAAGGACTCCTTTTGAGTTTGTATAATCTCTAGTAGAAAATATTTGTATTCAAACTCAGCTTTATGTTTTGTCGTATTGTACACTACATATTGTATTATTAAGTTGTATTTGAATTTATGTACCATGTAAGTGGCGACCTAAGATGGGTGACGATACCTAATTTTTGGGGGCGCCACACTACGCAAGTTAAGGATATTCAGATATTCATCAATGGTCATGATCATGCCAATAATCGGCCCATCAATGCACTTTCTACTAATGAGGATTTTTACCACATCATTTGTAACATTACTGGCCATGATTATACCTAATAATCCTCGGTCATAATCATACCAAGTCCATCTATGCACTACAGGCCACAAATGACTTTCAACATATTATAAACATGAGGATGATGACAATGATATAAGAATTCAATAAAAATAAGTTCAAGGATAAATTTTAAAAGATTTATAATTTAATTTATCCATAAATCAATAACGCCCAAATTGTCAACATGACATGCTTTTATGGAGTAAAATTCAAGAATGCTCGTAAGAATATTTCCATGAAAAGATATCGATGAAGCGTAAATATCAAGGATATTCCACTAATTTCATGGAGTATGAAGCTAAAACTTTAACCAACCGAGTATAATAGAATATATGAAACCGCAAATGGATTTTTGTCGCCATGCAGAATCCACGTATACGATTATTCCAAATGTAATAATAAAGAATGGAATAATGAAGAATTCACCAGACGTGCATGTAATTCGCATGCATAAAGTTATTCCAATGTAATAATAAAGAATGGAATCAGTCACGCCAGAATCGCATGCATGTGATATTCCAATGTAATAATAAAGAATGGAACTGTGTCATGCGAATCCGCATGCATGTGTTGTTTCAATAGAATAATAAAGAATGGAACCAGTCATGCATAATCCGCATGCATAAGATGTTCTAATGTAATAATAAAGAATGGAATAACAACAATGTAATTCACCAAGCATTCGACAGATCAGCATGCATAAAAGTTATTCCAATGTAATAATAAAGAATGGAATAACAACCCTTACGAGTATTGAAAGAAAATAATTCTCTTCATGAATACGTAAAGAATAATACCCTTTACCTTAGAAAAAACTGGATATTGGAATAGTGAGGTAGCAGACTTCTCTCTTCTTCTCTCTCTATAATTTCTCTCTATAATAATTACTCTAAAGCTTTTGTGAATTGGTGAGAAATGAAGGAAGAATGAGCTTATTTATAGAAAAATATAGTTTTGATAATTGCACGTTTTGGGGCTCAAAATATTACAGTATAATACCTTCTACTTTTAATTTCTTCATTTTTAATTTAGTCCTGCAAGTATTATCAAACTTGCACCACCTCCCCTAATAGTAAATAATGTGAATCAATAGTTCATTCATGTGACTTAATAGTATAATCATGTGAAAAAACTAATTACAGTACCTTCATCTATACCTCCAATTTTAATTTAGTCATGTAAGTATTATCAATCTTCCATCACCTCCCGTAATAGTACATGAATGTGAATCAATAGTACACACATGTGAACAAATAGTTATAAGCATGTGAAATAATAGCAATTAATTGCTCATTTATCCAATTAATTACCCGATTTGTCAATATAACCTCCAGACATCAATTATTATCGAAATAAATGTCGATTTCCACTAACACTAATAATCCCAACACAATGGAACTATCAATTTCATCTTTAATCAACACGAACTTATTCATCATTAATACTATAACTCACATTATTTAACAACCAGGTCGTTCCTAAGAAAGAGGGGCTTTCCGATATTTGATTTCTCCTTATCGACGCCAATTAGGTGACCAAACCTCTCCTCGATGTAACTTCTAGACATTGTCAATATTGCAAATAAAAATATGAATAACTTTGTCATCTCAATTATTGATTTAATAATAATAAATATTATGCAGATGATAATCTTTGACAATAATTGAATCAATAATATGATAGATAAGATGCAATAATTATCGTAGTAATAATTGAGTATAACCGAGTGACTTTCACGTAAAGATCAATAATCAATACCGTGGCTACTACGCAACCACGCCAGACATCGCATTACTTTTACTACCGGGTAGTTCAACAGCTTTAATTGTAACACTTTCGCCATTATTTTTATAAAAGATAATTTCATCATTTTCTAACTACAACAATACTTCGCTGGGGTCCACTAATGATTGTGTCGTCGCATTTAATATTCCCCGTTAAAACGAATATTCCCCACCAATCGAATATTATATAACCACTTGCTTACTTTGCAAAATTTGTAAATATTACCCACAACTATAACATTATATCAAATCCTCACCATAATATTCAAAAATATATTTTGAAAAAATTATTCTTTATTCATGAAAGTTGGGGTCTTACACTGGACATTTGACTCATATTGTGTTTTTGTTCTAACAGGTTTGCAGGGATGGTTTAGGGTTTCATGTGAAGAGAACTAACTACCTTTGACCTAATAGATTTATTTCATTTTAGGTTTTGATTATTGTAGAAATTTTTGGAGAATTGTATTTAATTTGAAATTTATGGATTATTAATCATTAAATATTTTGAAGTTATTACTGCTCTGTTTACTTATTTTGAGATTTATTGTGTTTTACACGTGGCCTTCATTTCCTATTCGTTTTATCATAATAAAAAGGATTTGGATTCCCTCCATTACATATTCCTTCTGGTTTCATGTAATACACCATATTTTTAGAATTATGAATAGTATAATTGAAATTGATATTGATCAACTAATGTATTATATTGAATAACATAATTGTTTATAAAATTAAATTAATCTAACACAATCACCATTTGATGAACATGTGGATTTTTCACCAAAATTTCAATTTGATGAATTTTTTTGGCTTTTAATGGTAGAAATATTTTTTGTGATTATAATTTTTTGTAGGATTGATCTTAATATCATCAACTATGTATTAATATATTTTGATCATTACTAACAAAATGATTAAAATTTAATAATTTGTATATTGGATGTAATTGGAAAATATTGTAATGGAGAGGAGCCAAATAAAAAAAAAACTCTCTAATAATGGACTTTTAATCTCTTCACTAAATTTTCTTTTCTATTTTTTAAATCTCGCAAACATAGTGTTTTTTTGTTGAACACAAACACAACGTAAAACTCACAGTAACACTATGTTTATGAGTTTTAAACGAAAAATAAAAGAATAAAAAATAAAAATTGAATAAAAAACGAATTGAAAACTTGTAAGTTTTATTATTTATTTATGTTGTTATTGAATTTATGAAGGAAAAATAAATAAACCTTAAATTTTAAATTTAGAATACTATCCTACTCTTATTAAGTTTTAAAAATGATGCACAATTTAAGATTTCTCTTAAGTTATGTTGTTATTAAGTTTTTTAATGAATATAAAAGAAAATAAATGGATGAAAAATTTGACCACTTTTCTTATCTAAGCTGTCTGTAAAAATATGATCAGATTTGGACAAAAAACTAATTAACCCAAGCAAATATTTTGTAATCCTTGTTGTGACATTTACAACATAAACATAACAAAATTAATATAAGAATTAAATAGTATTTTAAATTTATTTGTTCCCTTTAATTTAATAAACTCATTAACAATATGAAAAAAAAATTATAGTATTTTTTCTCCATCAAATTTAAGTTTTCTATTATTTTCTTAACCATTAAAAACTCAGGAATATAGTGTTATATAATTATGTTTGTTTGTATTTATAATGTTAACGCTATAGTAGGGATTCAAAATATTTACTTATGTTATTTAGTTTTCTATTTAAATTGATTTATTTTTGGGCAGAAAACTTTCTGTTAATCTCTTTTGTATTTTTATATTTATAAAAAAAATACCATAATAATAAAATTAAAAGTTTCTCGTCCTTTTTTTTTATAAAAAAATTCAGTCTATTTTAAAACTAAATAAATAAACAGTATAACTAGGGAATTGATATTTCCACAATTAAATTCGACAGTTTCATAAGTTTTTCTTTATATGAATAATAAGAAGGGTCCATCTCCTGTGAGATAGTATTGGGTGAAAGTAACACTTTCAAATTTGTAAATATCAATTCTCTTGCTATCAAGTTAACTTCATGGGCTTTTCGGCTTGTGTGCCGACACTGTACAAATAAACTTGACAGTTTCATAAGTTTTTTCTTGTAGGAATAATAAGTGGGGTCCACTTCGTGTGAGAGAGTATTGTGTGAAAGTAACCCTTTCAAATTTGTAAATATCAATTCCCTTGTCATAACTACTCCCTTGGTCAATTGCTAACTACTCCCACTATAACTAGGAGTGACCATTCGTTTATAGCCGAACCGAATAAGATATTCGGTTATAACCGAATATCGAATTATCCATAATTTTACTATCCGAAACACTAATCGAAATTTGGAACTAACCGAATAACCGAATACCGAATTACCGAATTGTACATTCGGGTATTCGAGTAATAACGAAACTTTTGAGAAGAAGCCCGTCGAGAAGAAGCCAGTGGAGGAGATGAATACCACCGTGGGCAAGAAAGTCCCTGCTAAGAAGGTCGAATACTGAGCATAGAAGCAATCCAAGCCGCCCAAGCTCTCAAAAGGGCCCACAGATCCACCAACGACGACTCTCTCTCCAAAACCCTTTCCTATCTCGTTAAATTCGACCTTATTGCCACCTTCAACGAGCTCCTACGACAAGACCACACCAACCTAGCTCTCAGATGATTCTCAGCTGCCCGATCAGAATATTGGTACAGAACTGAGTTGTTTTTGTACACTAATTTCGTATCCACATTGGCGAAGAAGGGTTTGAAAGTCATAGCCTATGCCTCACGACAACTCAAAGAATATGAGAGGAATTATCCTACTCATGATCTAGAGTTCAAGTATTATTCATCGTCATCGCTAAAGATTTGGAGGCATTACTTGTATGGGGAGAAAGTGGAGATCTTTACGGATCATAAAAGCCTCAAATATTTCTTCACTCAAAAAGAACTCAACATGCGACAACGACGCGTTGGCTTAAATCGTTGAAAGATTATGATCATACCATCCCGAAAAAGTTTAACGTGGTAGCTAACGATCGAGTAGAAGATCATACGCAAGTGCGAATGCGATATTGTCAACGCAAAGGCCCATTTTGTGTGACTTGTAAAGGATGGAGATAAAGTTAAAGACTCAGGGACCCATGTGATGATGGCGAATATCTGAGTAGAACCGACTTTAATTGATAAAGTTAAAGTCGCCAAGCTACGCACTCAAGTCGACGCGTATGAGGAAGAAAGTGCAAGAAGGTGTTACGCCGAAAGCAAGAATCGATGAAGAAGGAATACTTGAGTTAACTCCTGCATTTTTGTGTTCCTAACGACCTACGATTTAAAGTATAAAATCATGATGGAGGCGATAACACACCGCTTTGCAATCCATTTGGGAGTACCAAAATGTATCATGATATTTGTCATACATTTTGGTGGAGAAATATGAAGAGAGATATACTGTTTATCTCAAGGTGTCTAACGTGTCAACGAAAGTCAAGGCGAGCATCAAGTACCAAAAGGTCCATCAGCAACCACTTGAAATTCTAAAATGGAAGTTGGAGCACATTACCATGGATTTCAAGCAACGGCCTTCCCAAAGTTTTCAAGGCATAGATGCGATTTGGGTCATTGTTGATAGATTGACCAAGTCCGCTCATTTCTTCGACACGAGAAACTTATACACTTGAATGTCTTGCTCTACATAAGCGAGGTTGTAAGATTGCATGGTATGCCAAGATCCATAGTTTCGATCGAGACCCAAGATTCACTTCACAATTTTGGGTTAGTTTGCAAAAAAGCTATGGGTACGGATTTACGATTTAGTTCTAAGATATCATCCTCAAACAGATTGGACAATCAGAGAGGATTATTCAAACTCCGGAAGATTTATTAAGACTCGTGGTCCTCGACTTCAAGGAAGTTGGGACAAGTTCTATCATTGGTGGAGTTTTCCTACAACAACAGCTTATCAAGCAAGCATTGGCATGGCTCCATTCGAGGCGTTGTATGGAAGAAAATGTCGTTCTCCAAAGATATCTTTGGAATGAGGTGGGTGAAGCAACGTTGTTGGGACCAGAGTTGGTACGTATGACTACGGAAAAGATTTAAACGATCTGACAACGTATAAAAACCTCACAAGATCGACAAAAGAGTTATGCTGATCTTTATTGAAAGGACGTGGAATTTGATATAGGAGATCATGTGTTATTACGAGTTGCTCCGTGGAAAGGAGTTACGAGATTTGGAAAGAGAGGAAAGCTCAATCCTCGATTCATCTACCCATTTTAATCCTCGATCGAGTAGGAATCGCGGCCTATAGACTCGCTTTCACCGCCGAAAGTATGTCTCGTGTTCATAACGCTTTTTTCACATATCCATGTTACGTAAATATGGAAGACCCAAACCACATTATTGAAGTTAGAACCGGACGAAATAATGGAAGGTTTGACGTATGAAGAGGTTCCTGTTCAAATCTTGGATAAGAAGGAACATATTCTACGCTCCAAGGTTATACCTCAAGTCAAAGTTTTGTGGAGAAACCACGATGTTGAGGAAATGACTGGGAGTTAGAATCGAAATGAAATCAAGGTATCCTTACCTCTTCAATATAATAATAGTATCGCATTCTAATTTCGAATGCTAAATTTCATAAGAAGGGAGATTGTAAACCCCAACTTTTTGAATAAAGATGAATTTTCTATAAATATTATTTTTGAATATTATGGAATGAATTTGATATAATGTTATAGTTGTGGGTAATATTTATAAATTTTTCAAAGTACGCAAGTTGTTATTTAATATTCGATTGGTCGGGGAATATTCGTTTTAACAGGAAATATTTGTACAACGGCAAAATCATTGGAGGACTCCACAGCGAAATTATTATCGGATTGAGAAAATGACAAAAATACTTTATGAAAATAACGGCGGAAGTTTTACCGTTAATCGTTGAAACACCCTGTTAAAGTACAAAGAATAATGCGTGGTTGCATAAGAAATACACAGTATTGATTATTGATGCTTACGTGAGAAGTCACTCGGTTTTGTTCAATTATTGCTATAGTAATTGTTGTCAATTTTGATTATTATTTAGACCCCCCACTTTCCCATTTTAAAAAAAAATTGTCGGTAGAAGTTATCTCAGTTTTCATTTTATATATATATGAATACATATATATATAAGTATTATATATACATATATATATATATATAATATTGTTAATGGGAGGTGGGTGGAGGGGGGGGGAATTAAGGTGGACGTAAGGAGTATTATTATTGTATATTATATTATATATATATATATATATGGAGGTTTGAAAAAATGGGCAGAGGGAGTAAGATGAATTCACGGGTCTTCCACCCGTGATTCTTTTTTTTTCTTGCACATGTTATATATATATAATATATTATATTTTATTTAAAAGATTTTGCTTTAATTATGGACCGTCCGATTAAAAGTAAATCAATCTGGACCGTTCATGAGTTAGTTACTATGTAGTCCATTTTTCTATAAATAAGCTCATTCCTTCATTATTTTCTTATTTAATTCACCGAAACTCTAGAGAGATAAACTATATAGAGAAAGAAGAAAGTATTCTCGCTACTTCACTACTTATATATCCAAAGACTTTTCTTCTTAAGGTAGGGAATATTATTTGTTGTACTGTAAGGGTGTTATTCTTAGGTATTCATGCGAGAGAACTTATGTTATTCCATTCTTTATTATTCTCATTGAATAACTCGTATACACCTGCCACCCTATACTTGGTGGCATTCTTCTATTATTTTGTCTTTACTATTCTCGTTGGAATATCCTCGCTCATCAGGCGTTTTACGCCGGACCGATTCCGCCTTTTTATTATTCTCGTTGGAATATCCCGTTTATGCGCTTTACTACGCCGGACCGATTCCGCCCTTATTAGTATTCCGTTGGAATAACTCGCTCATGCAAAGTACCGCATGCATGGTGATTTCGTTGTTATTCCATTCTTTATTATTCTATTGGAACATCCCGCTTGGCGTAATTTCACCGATTCGGTTCCGTTATTTAGTATTCGTTGAATAACTGCTCATATACGGGCACCGCATGCATGGTGATTTCTTTTGTTATTCCATTCTTTATTATACTCAGTTGGTTAAAGTTTTGACTTCTATACTCCATAAAATTAGTGGAATATCCTTGATAATTGCGCTTCATCCAATATCTTTTCATGAAAATATTCTTCTGGGCATTCTTGAATTTTACTCTACAAAGCAGTATCATGTTAACAATTTGGACGTTATTGGTTCTTGGACAAATTAATTCTTGAACTTGTTTTATTGAATTCTTATATCATTGTCATCATCCTCATATTTATATTTTTTGAAAGTCATCTCGTGGCCTCAGAGTGCATAGATGGACTTGGTATGATTATGACTGTGGATTATCTCGGTGTAATCACTTGACCGTAATGTTACAAATGATGTGGTAAAAGTCCTCATTGGCCCGTAGTACATTGATGGACGATTGTAGGCATGATCATGACCATTAATGAATACACAAATATTCTTCGCCCGTAGAAGTATGGATAATTGTGGTCGTAATACTAAAGAATATCCTCGGCCGAAAGTAGTAGGGTGATTCGATGATGTGGATTATTTATTAAGCTAAGTCTCAAAGTGATAAAAGTGATGAAAAACCTTTTCAATCATAAAAGATAGTAGATTTTATTCTACTTGACTCTTTTAATGGATTGCTTGTTCCACCGCAGCTTAAACTTGATGATTGTTATATTATATCGTTTAACATCGTTTAAGGCTAATGATAATTTATTCTCGCATTATCTTAGTCATAATATTTCTTACTGGGCTAGTTGAGCTCACCCTTTCTTTCACTGTTCTCTTCAGGAAATGAGAATATAGCTGGGACAAGTCGGGGAACGGAGTGATGGCCCTAGATGGTGCATTAGTAGTCCTCACTATTCTGTGAAATAGTGTGATAATAATTGTAATGAGGACTCCTTTTGAGTTTGTATACTCTCTAGTAGACAATATTAGTATTCAAACTCACAATTTATGTTTTGTCGTATTGTACACACGACGCTTGTATTATTAAGTTGTATTTGAATTCTATACCATGTATCTCGCAACTCAAGATGGGTGATGTATACCTAATTTTGGGGGCGTCACAGTTGGTATCAAAGCTTAGGGATATGATCCCTGGCTAAGATGTGAGACTAGAACTAGAAGGGGAGAGACAGGGAATTCCTTCGCTAGTATGACCTACTTAAATTTATTTTGTATTTAAATTGGTTGGTCAGAGTTTAGAGGTAATATGTTACATGTCAACTAACCCTTGTTTTGTGGTAGAATCTGAAATGACATCCGAGAATATTGAGAATAGCAATGGAGCACAAGAGACCGTTGAGTCTCCACATATCAATAATCAGGATAATGTGCATCAAGAAGGCGACAATCCTTATGAAAACAACAACACGGACCAAATGATGAATGATGGATTGTTCAGAGGCTTTATGAAATTCAAGCAACATCAGGCGAGGGCGGCTCCTGTCCGAAATGTAGGTGGAAACACTGGAAACTCTCGGACGGTCACCGCTAAACAGTTCAAGGAGCTAGGACCACCAGAGTTTATTGGAGAGCCAAAACCACTTAAGGCGGAAGCATGGATAAAGCAGATCACCAAGATATTTGATGTCTTGGGATTCTCCGAGGAGCAAAAGGATCCCTTCGCCACCTTCATGTTGCATGAAGAGACATGACATTGGTGGGAATCAGTAAAATGTACCCCTTGACGACTCAAGATGTCTTGGGAGAAGTTCCAAGAGCTATTCAACGACAAGTACTTTCCCGAGAGTATTAAATCACATGAAAAGAAATGGAGTTTATCAAATTGGAACAAAACAATATGACCGTGTCGCAATACGAGGCTAAATTTATGAGTTATCCCAATTTCCATCCCATTTGGTCGATAATGAGGAGCGAATGACGCGAATGTTTTTAAGAGGTTTGAAACCGGAGATACGTCAATATCTTATTTCTCATAAACCCGGTTTGTACTCGGATGTTGTAAATAGGGCTCGCTTATTGAGCGCCTTGTAACGTGTCAACGCAACCAAGAGAAAGCACGGCAAAGATGATGAAATAACCGGTGGTATCACCATCGGTTGTGACAACAAACGTGGAGAGAATCAACATGCCGAAATGGTAACCACTTTGGTGGTAATCATGGCCAAGACAAAGAAAATGGACATTTCAAGAAAAGGAGATTCAACAATGATGGAAAGACGCCAAGACCAAGAATCGTGGTTAAGGAAGGAGAACGACCACCTATTATATGCTTCAAATGCGAGGGAGGACATATCACCAAACTGCGCTGATGCCATCCAAAGCGTGTTATAATTGTGGAAGAGAAGGTCACCTAGCCCGATTTTGTTGTTCATCAAGACAAGTTCAACTAGATGGAGCCACCAAAGGTCAGTCCCGTAAAAGTCAAAGCGTTGGTGCAAGGGAGAGCATTTGTTGTGACCTCCCGTAAAGCAAGGAACCCAAACGAGGTCATCACGGTAAGCTTATCATAAACTCTAATAAGTCTATACCTTATTTGATATCGGTTCTTCCCATTCTTTTATTTCTCCTACTTGCGCCAACAATTAAATTTGACTCCGGAGAAATTAGACTTTGACTTATCTGTCAGAAACTCCGCTTGGGAGAAACCTTCATTACATCCATCGCTTATAAGTCTTATTTGGTTCAAATCGGTACATCTTCACATTACTCGTCGATCTTATTTCATTAAAAATACTTGCATTTGACGTAATTCTAGGATTGATTGGTTAACTACTCATCATGCAAAAATTGATTGTTTTCGTAAGGTTGTTAGCTTTCATATTCCTAACCAATCTTTTAAGAGAATTCAAGCCACCAAACCATTAAAATCAATCACTGTCATCTCAAGCCATAAAGCTATTCGTTTATTGAAAAATGGATGTCAAGCTTTCTTAGCTCATGTCACTTGGATCTAAACAAAATACGCCGCTTTTGAATGATATTTCTATTGTTAATGAATTTCCGACGTATTCTCCAAGAACTTCACCGGTCTACCCTAGAGCATGAAATTGAATTTTGTATCGACCTTGAACTCCGTACAAAACCTATTTCCAAAGCCCCATATCGAATGGCTCCTATTGAACTTCGTGAGAGTTAAAGACCCAACTACGTGAATTGTTAGACATCGGTTTCATTCTGGTCCCAGTACTTCTCCTTGGGGTGCTCCCCTGTCTATTCGTGAAAAGAAAGATGGGAGTATGCGACTTTGTATTGATTATCGGAGTGAATCATGTCACCATCAAAAATAGGTACCCATTGCCACGTATTGATGACCTGTTTGACCCAACAAAGGAGCCAAATTCTTTTCAAAGATTGATCTTCGTCTTGATATCACCAATTGAAGATTAGAACCGGATGACATTCCAAAGACAAATTTTCGTAATCCCCAGACGGGCATTATGAATTTCTAGTCATGTCTTTTGATCGACTAATGCTCCTCGCCGCCTTCATGGATATGATGAACCGAAAGTATTCAAGGAATATTTGGATCACTTTGTGGTCGTTTTATTGATGACATCCTCATATATTCCAAAACCCGTGAAGACCATGAGCAACACTTGAGGCTAATACTCCAAAAGCTTTGTGAATATAAGCTTTATGCAAAGTTGAAGAAATGTGAGTTCGGCTCGAGAAGTAGCATTCCTTGGGCACGTGGTATCAAGTCATGGAATATCTCATTGACCCAAAGAAAGATTGAAGCTATTCAAAGTTGGGAGCAACCTAAATCAATGGATCAAGCACGTAGTTTTTTTTTTGCTTAATTGGGTTATTATCTGAGATTCTGTAGGGTTTTCTTGAATCGCTACTCCACTAACTCATTGCCTCGGAAAGATACAAAGTTCGGTTGGAGCGAGGAATGTGAGAAGAGTTTTAAGAACTCAAGAGGAGACTCATTTCAAGACTGCTCGACAATACCATCCGGTTCGGAGGATTTGTCATCATGCTGATGCTTCGAGCAAAAGGGTTAGGATGTGTTCTCACGCAACATGGGAAAGTCATAGGTTTTGTGCCTCACGACAACTCAAAGAATATGAGAGGAATTATCCTACTCATGATCTAGAGTTCAAGCAAATGTTGTCTTCGCACTAAAGATTTGGAGGCATTACTTGTATGGGAGAAAGTGGAGATCTTTACGATCATAAAAGCCTCAAATATTTCTTCACTCAAAAGGAACTCAAAATGCGACAACGACGTTGGCTTGAACTGCTGAAAGATTATGATCATACCATCCAATACCATCCCGAAAAGTTTAACGTGGTAGCCGACGATTGAGTAGAGGATCATATGCAAGTGCGAATGCGATATTGTTAAGCGCCCATTTTGTGTGACTTGCAAAGGATAGAGATAGAATTAAAGACTCTGTGGACCCATGTGATGATGGCGAATATACGAAAGTAGAACCGATTTTAATTGATAAAGTTAAAGCCGCAAGCTACTGCACTGGAGTCGATGCGTATGAGGAAGAAAATGCAAGAAGGTGTTATGCCGGAAGCAAGAATCGATGAAGAAGGAATACTTGAGTCAACTCCGGACTTTGTGTTCCTAACGAATTCGATTTAAAGTATAAAATCATGATGGAGCGCATAACACACCGCTTGCAATCCATCTCGGGAGTACCAAAATGTATCATGATATTCATCATACATTTTGGTGGAGCAATATGAAGAGAGAGATAATATTTGTTTATCTCAAGGTGTCTAACGTGTCAACGAGTCAAGGCGGAGCATCAAGTACCAAAAGCTCCATTGCAACCACTTGAAATTCTAGAATGGAAGTGGGAGCACATTACCATGGATTTCGTTATCGATCTTCCCAAAGTTTCTCAAGGCATAGATGCGATTTGGGTCATTGTTGATAGATTGACTAAGTCTGCTCATTTCTTACCGATACGAGAAACTTATACTGTAAGACCCCAACTTATTATAAATAAAATCAAATTTCCTCTAATTATTATTGTGAATAATAAGGTATTAATTTGATATAATTCTCTGGTTATGGGTGAAATGTGCAAATTTTGCAAAATATGCAAGTGGTTATAAAATAATCATTGTTGTCGGGGAATATTCATTTGGTCGTGGAATATTCTTGTTGTCGGGGAATATTCGAACGACGGCGCAGTCATTTGTGGGCCCCATAACAGAATAATTGTCGGATGAAGAAAATGACAAGTTTGTGTTTTTATAAATAACGACGTAGTTGTTACCGTTAACATTGTTGGAATACCCGGTGGTTAAACTACAGTAATACGCGTGGATGCACAATATTGATGAATTATTGATCCTTACGTAAGAAGGCACTACTCAATAATTGTTACAGTAGTTACTGTTTAATATTTTATTTTATTGATTCAATAATTGCTGCGTTGATATTTTATATTATTGTTGTTTCAATAATTGTCATCGCACAAAGATTTTCCATTATCAGATCAATAATTCATATTATTTGAATAATATTATTAGATAGCATTATTGGAAATGTCTAGAAAGTTCTGTCAAGGAGAGGTTTGGTCACCTAATTGCGTGCCAGTAAGGAGAAATTCTTATTGGAAAGCCCCCTCTTTCCTGGGAACGGTCTGGTTGTCATAAATGTGATTATGTAATATTATTTGTGAATAATTAATTATTGATTCATATGATAAGGAAATATTTATTTTATGTGGATATAAATGTTGGATATATTTATTGTGATTAAAAATGAAAGAGTTAATGTTGAGGTGTTTTATCAAGATTTTTGCTTGAATGAAGGTATTAAAAATTAAATCAAAGTGTTTTTGAGATATATCATGTGAGTTATAATTTTTAATCCCGACCGTTGAATCGTTGTAATTTTTGGATATGTTATACATATATAAGTTGAATATATGTCCACAAATTTTGAACCGTTAAAAATGAACGTATGATTTGTTATGAATTTTAAGATGTGACCGGTTCGTAAATTGTCAAGTATCCAAATTTAGCATTTTGGTAGAAAATTCTAGAATTGAGTAGGCCCCACTTGTGGTTGGTGAAGAAATGTGCTTAATTTTATTTCAAATGTGGTGGGTGGGAATAGTAGCGAAGTAAAGCCATCAAAGTCAGCAGTCAAGTCTCGCTAATATTTTCCTATAAATAGAGGGCTAAGTTAGAATTAAAATCACACCGTAAACATAAGCTTTTCTTTTCTCTCTAGATTATCGAGTGTATTTTGTGAGTATTTAGATACTTTGTGAGCTTCTATTCATCAAGGTAAAGTTTCCTTCAAATTTTATACCGATATTCCGATCGTAAGTAATCGATATTTTGAGGTAAGGGTGTTATTCTTTTGTATTCACGAAGAGAACTTATGTTATTCCATTCTTTATTATTCGTTGAATAACTCAGATACGCGGGCTACCCTATACTTGGTGACATTCTTCTATTATTTCGCCTTTATTATTCTCGTTGGAATATCCTGCTTCAGTTGCGTTTTACGCCTGCACTCGTTCCGCTCTTTATTATTATTCGTTTGAATATCCTCGTCTGCGCGCTTTTACGCCGCATTCGATTCCATCCTTATTAGTATTCTCGTTGAATAACCTCGCTCACGCCAAGCATCGCATGCATGGTGATTTCGTTGTTATTCCATTCTTTATTATTCGTTGGAACATCCCGCTTGCGGTGAATTTCACCGACCGGTTCTCGTTATTTAGTATTCTCGTTGAATAACTCGCCTCATGCCAAGCACCGCATTTATCGTGATTTCTTTTGTTATTCCATTCTTTATTATACTCAATTGGTTAAAGTTTTGACTTCTATACTCCATGAAATTAGTGGAATATCCTCGATATTTGCGCTTCATCCAAAGATCTTTTCATGGAAATATTCTTCCGAGCATTCTTGAATTTTACTCTACAAAGCAAAGATCATGTCGATAATTTGGACATTATTAGTTCCTCAGATAAATTAATTCTTGAACTTGTTTTATTGAATTCTTATATCATTGTCATCATCCTCATGCTTATATTTTTTTGAAAGTCATCTATGGCCTCTGTAGTGCATGATGGACTTCTGGTATGCTTACACTGTGGATTATTCAAAGGTAATCACGATCGTAATGTTACAAATGATGTGGTAAAAGTCCTCATTGGCCCGTGAAGTGCATTGATGGACAAATTGTTGGCACGATCATGACCATTAATGAATACACAAATATTCTCGCCCGTAGAAAGGTATGGATAATTGTGGTCGCGATACTAAAGAATATCCTCGACCGTAGCTAGGGTGATTCGATGATGTGGATTATTTATTGTCGAGTCTCAAACGATAAAAGTGATGAAAACCTTTTAAATCATAAAAGATAGTAGATTTTATTCTCTACTTGACTCTTTTAATGGATCGCTTTGTTCACCGCAGCTTAAACTTGATATTTGTTATATCAGATCAATTTAACATCATGCTTAAGGCTAATGATAATTTATTCTCGCATTATCTTAGTCATAATATTTCTTATCGGGCTAGTTGAGCTCACCCTTTCTTTCACCGTTCTCTTGTGAAATGAGAATATATAAATGGGACTTAGCCTGTGAAGGCAGATGAGTGATGGTCCTAGATGGTGCATCAAGTAGTCCTCACTATTCGCGTGAAATAAGTGTGATAATAATTGTAATGAGGACTCTTTTTGAGTTTATATACTCTCTAGTAGACAATATTTGTATTCAAACTCACAGTTTATGTTTTGTCGTATTGTATACCCATACAATTGTATTATTAAGTTCAGATTTGAATTTCATCACGATCCATGACTCAAGATGGGTGATGATACCTAATTTCAAAGGCCACATCATCGCTTACTTTAACGTCTCACAACTTTTTTGATTTGAATAACTTAATTTTAATATTTTAATTAGTTTAATGGGGTAATATAAAAAATTAAAAGTTAAGTGGTGTAATAAGTAAAATTTTCAAGTATAGTGGTAAAAAATATTGTTTTGCGATTGATTTTATATGTTATTTTGCTTGCTCGTGACTATAACTATCAAATGACGGAAAGAATGGACAAGGGTTAATCGGTTTAAGGAGGTAAAAGAGAACAAACTCGACCAATCCATCAGAAAACTAAAAACAAAGGCGCCGATGAAGCTGTGGCGGCCACCCCGATCACTCCATACTCGCATGAAGTCTTCTATCGTTTCACTTCCATCTCTCTCCTCCCCTTCTTCATCTTCATCAACAACTCTCCGTGCATTTCGAACACTTTTCTCTCTCTCAAACCCTAGCACCACAACTCTCCTCCCGCCACCACAATTACCATCACTGTTATTATCATCGAATAAACAACATTCTTTCTCTTTATTTCTCCCCGGAACCCTAATTCTCCTCCGGGATTTTCATTTTACTAAGGCGGCCAGTTCGGGAGCTGCTCGAAGTGTATGCTTTGTTTCGAGCTTTGCGGTGGCCGGATGCAGTTCTTCGATATCTTCGACTGACACGTTGGATTGGAATGCTGAAGAGTTTACAGAAGATGACCTTAAGCCCTCTATTCCTGTCAGGGCTTATTTCTTCTCTACGAGGTTAGATATGGAACCTCACCATTTATTTTTTCAACTGGCACAAAATATGTATACATACGATCCCCTCCATTACATTTTTCACTTAATTTCCATGACTATGGAAATTGGTTGGAATGTGTAATGGACAGGAACTTGTAAAAGAAATGAGGGTTCAAGGACAGTACCTGAGCCTGAACTAAGTTTTGATAGTTTAAAGCATAAACTATCAAATGCTTTTATATTTTCTGGTTGGCTGCTTTGAAGTATTTTTGAACCATTATGTCTATTGTCAATTTGAATTCTATGCTGATTAATGTTGCAGTGTGGATTTGAGAAGTTTGGTGGAACAGAACAAACCCAACTTTATTCCACCTACATCGCGAATGACTAATTATGTTGTTTTGAGGTTTGGCAACCTTAAACCTGAGCTCAATGTAAGTTCTGCGTTATGTTTGCTTATTGTTAATATCTTACATTACATATTTGATTGTGTTTTAATTGCCTTTTTGAATAATTGGATCTGTTTACAGCACCTATTGAAAAAAATTACAAAAGAATAAAGTTTATAGATACAGTGAACTGTATGGTGTAAAGTTATTTGATAAGTTCATTTGAACTCAGTACTTCATGTGCCCAAGAAGTTTTAGATTGAACTAATCAAACTACATCCACTGTCAGACTATACGTGTACAGAATTCTGAACGAATGTGACATAATTATTTTAAGAAGGGGGCTGGTTCCAGTCTCCGCATGCTTGGGGCCAGACTCAAGTACTCAACTATCAAAAATATATTTTTATTTTATTTTAAGAAGGGTGTGCAGTGTGCTGGTTTTATGGTGGAGAAGAAGCATTTTATAGGAAATGCATTTCGAGTGACCAAATGCCTGGCAAGTTTCTGTTTCGTTTTTAATACTTACTTTTGTGGGGTGCTGTTATTGTCAGTTGCATTGAATGTAATATCTTCAAGTGGCATTGTATGTCTGAAGTTGAACAAGAATGTGTAATATCTTCTGGTGGCTTGGATATTTGGAGTATGATGTTCATTTTGAAGTGATGTGAGTTATACTGCTTTTGGCGGTTGGTGCAAGGGATAGCGTCGCCTATATGCTTGGCTGTTGTTTTCTTCGGAAAGATAGGACTACATGCACCTATCAGAACTTCGCTACAACTTCGCTACTCTTTTTCACGAAGGAAAAAAAACTGCCAGTTATAGATCTAACTTCTCCTCACCTACTAATCAAACTAATCAATGGGTGGAGAGAGCTGGTATGTTAAGGTTGAGTAGCTATCATTCATCAACCAGCAAATTAGATCAGGTTTAGCGACTCAAAACTTACGCATCTTGATGGCACATTATTCCCTTTTGGTTTTCCTGTGTTGGGTATTTGTTTTCTTGGATAAGTTGGGTAACAGATTCAATTATCTTTGTTCTTTAAATGGGACTTATAGTTCTGAATTGCAAAAAGTTCATAATATCTTTGATGAAGATCATGAAGGCTTGTTGTGCCAAGCAAATAAGCTTGTGTCCATGCAAGCTTAGATGTAGTTGTATATCCAACTGATATAGCTTAACTTGCATAATATATTAATATCTTCATTTTTCGGGTTTTGTTATATTGGTATTGCGATATAATAAGTAAAGCAGCATTCTTTTTGGTTGAAATTCTGTCTTTGATGTACTTCGCAATTGTATTTCGAATTAATTGGTTTAAGGCTTACTTTGTGTTATCCAGCTTAAACTATAGATATTCCTTAAGTTTAAGGAATTCATTTATTTTGTGGGGTTGTTTAATCTGTCTTGGATTACCTACATAAAGACCTTTGATGTATTGTCATTATTAAGTATTTATGAATTCCATGTTAAATAATCTTCTGAGTTCTGCCTAATTCTCTCTCTCTCTCTCTCTTCCTGCTCTTCAAGTTCCTTTCCTCTATTATTCCCTGCTATATTGCTTTTTCTTCTCTCTTTCTTCTTTTTCTTATACTGTGCTACCTGTAATTGCTGAATATTATATGCGTTCTCTGTTTCAGGGTTCAGGTTCCAGTTTATGTGGAAGTGACTGCTGTTACATGGTAGTTTTCCAGTATGGCTCAATTGTCTTATTTAACGTTCATGATCACGAAGTTGATGGATATCTGAAACTCGTCGAGAGACATGCTTCAGTATTGCTACCTGAAATGAGAAAGGATGGTGAGCTCTTGTTTTAGGAACATTGCATATGTGTGTGTCTATATACATTTAATTTCCATGTGCTATGCAGTAACATATCTTTATTTTCATTTCTCATTCTTTGTTTGATATGTTATAATTATAGTATGAAATGTGCATATAATGTAAAAAGGGTTTATAATGTATTGAAAATTCTTTGATGATAGAAGAGAACACATATGGTTCTACTTTGACATCATCTCTTAATATGAAGTATGATATTTGCTCTGTATTTTGCAATAAATAGTAATTGATCTTGAAGGGTTAAGTAATCCTACAAATTACAAGGCACATGGACCCCCTTTCTAATTGTTAAAACTTTGTAGCTATTAATCTTAATGAGGTTGTTTCAAGCAAGACTTTTACACCCGGACTGGTTATTGAATTAAAAAAGGTACCGGATGGATGGGTCACTGGTCCAATCAGTGATCGAATCATTATTGACCCAATGACGTCATTAATATATAAAAATATATTATTAGCAATTAATAAATTTTTTAAAAATCTCGTTTTTTATGAACTAAAACATAATAAAGTTGAGTTATAATATTATTAAAAGTGATTAATTTTAATATTAAAATTTTTTTGGTACAAAAAAAAATTTAAAAACCGGTTTGACCAGTGGGTCAACCGGTTTTTTTACTAAAATGATTTATTGGTTCAAACCGGACTGGAGTGCTGACCGGTTCTGGTTTTAACCGGTTGAACCGGCGGTCCGGTCCGGGTTTTAAAAATTAAAACCATGGACTTTCAAGTGTGGCTGGATATGTGGCAGTAGCCTGGTGATCCTTTTTGTTTGTGGGAAAGTTTCTTTTGTAGGTAGATGCAAAAATGTTTCCTTTAATAGGTCCTTAAAGAATCACAAGTTCCCTAGACTATGTACATACATTCAAATACTTGGAAGTTTTTAGTTGTAAAGCCTACTATCAACTGGATCCTATCTTAGGTGGTTTAGACAACAAGCATAAGACATTTTAAAAGAGAGGATTTCCTTACGTCCAAAGATACTGGATGCTTGAAGAACACAATTCCCTTATTGAAGTGTATTAGTTAGCAGAAATATTGTCTCTGCAGTAACTAGCATCACATATAATTAATTTGTTTGTTTAGAACCACTCTATCCTTTTTATATTATTTCTGTTTATTAAAAAATGTACAGGGACAAAATTGCAGTCTTTTGACACCCTTACACAAATAGAAAGGTGATGCACTGAAGCATTCGAAAAAAACTCTCCAGTCAGTGGAAGGTTTTTGTAAAGGGGCTTGTACAAATATCCCACAAATGAAGTTATAGCTAGAAACAAACTTGTAGATTGGTGGTGCACAGGTTTGAAACCCTGTAGAGGCGGTTAGAGTTCAATGTAGTTCTCTAAGAGAATTTGCTGTGCTCTTTAATGGCCGCCATATCCTTTTATTAAAGAAGGTTTTAGTGGTTCAGCTTTTATTGCATATTGACCTTCTTACGAACTGTTGTAGCCACCAAGTAGCATTTTCAAAGAGAATACTGGATTTGATTGTGCAATTCTTAGACCCTCGGACAATCCATACATGGAATGCCCTTGTGTAACTGTAATATACCTAAAGGAATTTACTGGTCTTTCTGTTTTAAGTTCTTTGTGTCGCTGCAAAATTAGCATTTTGGTACGTTGTATTGTTATAAGTAATGTTTTCTGCTGTTATTTTATAGTTTTTAAGCCGGTTGCTTTTGCTGTTCTCATCTTAATTCCTTCTGCAATTTCTGTTACTTTATGTTGTGGGGTGTAATTAACGATTGGGAAAAATATTAATTGTCCAAATTATATTTTCTCAAATTTAATTTCATTAAAAGAGTAGGGTCATTGTAAGAGCAATGCAGGGAGCACCAAAAAATGAAATGCATGACAAGTCAGTGTCTACCTTATCCCATATTGCACTCTTGTGAATTACCTGGATTGAAGTCGGTCTTTATGTAATACACTAATAATATTAGATGGAATTATAGATCAATAGACTTGTGGCAAGAGAATATTTAACAAATTTAGGGCTGCTTGAAACAAGTAGAGGGATTTTGGGAGATTTTTGGTGGTGTGGATGTTTGCTGTTTCTATGGGCTTATGGGGGCAGAGAGAAATGCTCAGATTTTTCAGGACATATTAATGCGTTTTGATCTTTTGTTGGAGAGAGTGGCCTTTTTAGCATCTCTTCAGCTTATACTTTAGGGATTTTCCGGGGGTTTCCATATCTGATATCCAGAAGGGTTGGCGGGCTGCCTACATTGAGGGCTTTGTTTTTTTCACCTATTCTTTTTGCAGCAGAGGACTCCTTGTTCTTTTCTTGTATTATCCTTCTATCTCTAATAAATTTTCATTTTTTTAAAGATAAAAGTTGAAAATTTTATTATGCCTATGTTGAGGGCTTTGTTTTTTCACCTATTCTTTTGCAGCAGAGAACTCCTTATTCTATTCTTGTATTACCCTTCTACCTCTAATATAGTTTCATTTTCTTAAATGATTAAGAAGAATTTTTTATTAGATGAGAAGAGAGATTACAAGTATGGTATAAAAGCAATAAATATAAGCTGGGAGAGTTAGATGCTCTAATTTCCCCTGAATTTGCTAATGATACTTGTGTCCATGGTAAGGGATTGTTTGGGGTTAGTTGATGATTATCACTTAACCGGAATAAGAGAAACTATTTGAAAGCTAGGACATCATTTTTGGTGCTTGCATGGGATTGAGGAGACTTGTCCTATAGACATCTTTTTCTAACATTATTTTTTCTAACACAATGGATACTTTATTCACTGCTAAGGATCACTTCCCTTCAAGTTCTGATGATAAACCCGACAGTCATAGAGGTCAAAGTGTTCTAATATTGTCCATGTGATTCAGGCCCAAAGGTTCTATTAGGCTGATTATTGTTGGGTTTTTGGTTAATTGGTAAGTTGAGCTACTCTCTTTAATAGTTGCATGAATTGGGCAAAACCTGAGGCTTAATTAGGAAAGGAAAAAGGAGTGATTTGAGGCAATTAGGGCCTTTGTGAACACTCATGGTAAACAGTGTTTTCAGTGCCTTTAGGGGGTGTTATTTGGAAGAGAAGCACAAGGTTTTAATAATCTGGTTGGTGTATATAGGCTTATAGTTGCAGAAAAACAAAGAAAAAAGAATTAAAATATTCATTTTTACTGTTTCAAGATTAAGGGATAACTAAAGGAGGACATTTTGAAATGTGCTATCTCGAACTCTAATAACTCACTAATCTAATGATCTACTCTTGTTCAATACTCCGTATATTCATTGACTCAAGAAAGTATACAGAACAATATGTTACTCATCCTCCTACTATTAGAATTATGAATCAATAAGTTTTAAACTCAGGATTTTTAGTTCACCAAGAAGCAAAATAAAACTAAAAATGATACTGACCTAAATTAAAATCCAGGGACCATATCAACTGTTTATGCCCAACTTATCTATAAATTCTCAAATGCTCTAGACTCCTGAACCCTATTTAAAATATATATTATATATATATATATATATATATATATATATATATATATATATATTGTAGATAATCCTAATTAATAACAATTAAATAGATATGAATATTAGCTTGTTGGGAGGAGGGAGAGGCATTAATTGCTTATTTAGGTCACTTTGTGTTCTTGAAGGCACATGAATAAGAGTTTGGTCTGCTGAATGCTTAAAACCTTATCTGGCTTGTAGAAATTGCTTCTTTAGTAAAATAATCAAAGGATGAGGGCCTGACAATTGAGATGGAAGAAGCAAAGGATAAAGGTTTTGAGGAACTTGGAACTCGTAACACCCCTTCCCAATCCATTTTGTAACATCCTTAACATCCATAGTCAGGCTGTTAATATCCTAATGCTTTCACAAGGTTTTGTGAGGTCCTCAATCCACTTTCACCTTGCTTTTTGTGACCCATGTCTAGTTCCCTTTAAGTTGCAAACATGGTCTGCAGTTTGTTTAGATTGTGTAGAACTACGTTATCCCCTACCTCCCTGTATAACAATTTGACCATTTGTTGTATAATATTTTTATACGTCTTTTTGTTAATTTTGGCTAGTCTCTGTATCTAGTTAGTTTTTTTTCTTTTTTTTCTTTCTATTGTCGTTTTGATCTTTTTTCTTCTCTCTGTGTGTATCTCTTATTGGCTGAAGGATTATTTGACTCATTACTGATGCAGTTCATATGAACCAATGTTCCAGTCTTTTTTCCTTTATTTGAATTTACTATCTGAAATTTTCAATCGACTGAACTTCACTTGCGTTTGAAAATTAGAGTATGAGGTGAGAGAGAAACCATCTTTAAACACATGGATGCAAGGTGGATTAGATTATTTAATGTTGCAGTACCTGAACATCGATGGAATCCGTACCGTTGGTAGTGTCCTTGGTCAGAGTATTGCTCTTGATTACTATGTACGCCAGGTAAGTATCATGAAGTTTCTGCAATGTGAATATTCTGCTTTAATAATAGCTGTATTAGAACTGAATTTTTAATTATTTGTCTTTCAGGTTGATGGAATGGTTGCAGAATTTACTGATATCAATCGCGGGATGGAAAAAACTGGAACCTTTACAATGGAAAGAAAAAAATTGTTTCAGTTAGTAGGAAAAGCAAATTCAAATCTTGCTGATGTAATTCTCAAGCTTGGCCTTTTTGAGAGGTACACATTTTATAAAGTTATTAAAGAATTGGGAATTCTTATTTTGCTTTTAGATTTTTGCAATGTGATTACCACTTCAATTTCTTAATTTTCTGTGACATAGTTTCTTAAGTGAGCATCTTTCAGTAGATTTTCTGTGGCCATCATAGACAGAACCATGTTCTCCCATTTATCTGTCTGACGTGGCATCTTTCTTAGACACACTTCTCTATTGTAGAAGAACAATAATAGTTGAACAAATTCATAACCTCAAGGGGTGGTAGAAATGACATGACCTCAAGGTTGCTGGTTCCAAACCCTTACTTGGGGTCAAACTTAACTATCAAAAAATAAAAATAAAGAAATAGAACAAATTCATTAAGAAAACCTAGGCGAAACATTATTTTTGTAATCTTATACATATGTTAAATTGTTCAAATCAGTGGAATATAAGATGTAGCACCAAGTGTGAGAATTATAAGAGTGGAGGATTAATTGTCTTGAGGAATGATATCACTGTCATGACAGTTAAAAAATGGTTTAAGCAGTGACATTTAAATTTGTTCCTCTATGCTTATATCTCTCTTTTCATCTAATAGGATATCTAATTTTATCCAAAAAATAGCAAACCTTTGTTTCTTAGCTGTAATTTAACAACTTGATTTTTATTTGGTGCCATTCACTTGCTAAAACAAGCAAGAAGTTAGTTACTCTACATGAGAATGCAATTCAGCAGTCTCAATTTCAATGAGGGTTTGGTGCATGACTTGTTGTCTTTTCCAAATCATCAGATTCATCTCCTTCATTTTTCTTCCCCAAGTTCCCATCATTAATGTAAACATAATTTCAGCGAAAGTGCTCGACTTGTTTATTGACATAAAAATCCCAAGTGCAAAGCAGTCACCAGAAAAGTATGTAAATACAATGTTAATGACATGGAATTTAGATAGATGTCAAACTGATGCCAGTCTCTCTAGTCTTCAAACTCGATCACTGGAAGATCATAGCATCATGCCAACATTTGTCAATAACTTTGTAGTGCACTTTCTAGATCTACCTCCTGCAAATTAAAAGATTGAGGTGCTGTAACACAAGGATTTCAATTTTGTGCACACCTTTGCAATATCAATTTGATATTCATAGAAAGATTAAAAAGGCATTATGTTATTCCTCTTCCCCAGCCTCCTCCTCATGTGAGTTATGATTGATTCGTCAGAGTTTCATATAAAACACAGATTCATATATCAAGTATATGGCTTATTGAATTTTCAAGGCACTTCATGATAAACTATGGGCTGACCCTGTTTCTATGCATCCAAAACCAATAAATTTTTTATTTTAGTTATGTTGTTTATTCAGTCTAAATATGAAGTGCTTAAGAAATTTATGGATCAAATGATAGCTTGCTTTTGCTGGAGATCAGTCTTTATATCTATTAAGTACTAATCACTCATTCCAAGTAACTGTGGCAAATCTAATTTGCAGTAGAACTTTTATTTTTAGCTGATTGAAAGTTATTTCTCTAATTTAGATCAGACATTGCCTGGAAAGATGCTAAATATGCTCAGATTTGGGAATATCTCAGAGATGAATTTGAATTAACTCAGAGATTTGCAAGTCTTGATTTTAAATTGAAATTTGTGGAGGTAGAGTATCCCTTTTGTGGAGTTCTTTTGACTTGATACTGAAAACTCTGGCAGTTTGATTGTCGTGGTGACACTTCCAATTTATTCTTTTGCAGCATAATATTCGTTTCCTTCAGGAGATTCTTCAAAATAGGAAATCTGATTTTCTGGAGTGGCTTATAATTATCTTGATAGGGGCTGAAATTCTCATATCTGTGTATGATATTGCCCACAAGTCCGTAATCCCTTCTTTATAGCACTAGATAACAGTAATATTTAAAGTTGGAACCAATTTAAGTTCTAAATGACATTCAGATTTGCTGTACATATGTATTCCAGTTAATCTGTTACATGCATGAAGCATATCAACGGAGAAGTTTTTGTTCGTGAATTGTGATTTATTAACATACGCTTTAACTTGGCGATAATTGTGCTTGTGTATTGGAAATGTATTCTTTTAACCAATGTAACCATAAATGGTACTTGCTGTTCAAAATCTTTCTCCCAAGTAATGTTGAGGAATAGGCACGAGTTCAACTTTCTTCGTGTAGTCTGATTTTCGTGAGATGTAAATGGCTTGGCCTTTTCCTTTGGATCAAGGAGTGTAAGTTCCTTCTTAGCTATTTGTTGATGTTTCCTTAAATGCAAGATTTTTGATTAGCTTTCCTGCCGTGGGTCGCCTTAACTTGATATTGTCAATGTGAATACAGGCTTAGATTTTTGCAAGTTGATGAGTCTGTAGACAAGGTTATCAAGGCGACAAGTCGAGGCGAGGTGATAGCCGAGAGCTTAAGCGCGTCGACAAGTCGTTAACAATGTAAATTTTATACGAATAAAATTATATATATTTAATATTTATATGAATATTGATATATTAATTTTTTTAATGATTTACCATATTCATAATGTAGGTTGTAACATATCAAATCACAACAAAAAGCCCTAATATCTTTAATTAACAATATAAAGTTAGCTAGATATAAAGAAATTAATTTCAATTACTGACTAATTATATGAATAGCCATTATACAACTAATTTACAATAATTAATTGTAGTATTATACAATTAAGTTTTAAGTAAAGTTAACAATTTTTTTTAAAAAAAAAATTCTAATTTAGACCATTATCAAATCAAATAAAAATATAGTAAATAAAAAACAAAAAAAGCAATCACAATGCCTGTAGAGTTTATAATAAACTGAGTATATATACAACACAGTACACGCTACCCAATTTTTTTTGAAGAATGCATTGAAATTCTCGGCAGGCCTCAAAATTCTCGAAGGGCCCATGCACTTTATCTAGAGGCACGTATAACATTACTAAAATTTTAAAGTTTAGCCAACAGAGTCCGAAGAAGTCTAGCCAACAGAGTTTGAAGTCACGACGAAGAAGACGACGACGAAGACGACGAAGAAGAAGACAAAGAAGAAGAGAAGTTAGAAGGAGAGAAGAAGAATATAAGAAGAAGCAACATACCGGAGTGGAGGCCGAAGTCGCGAGCTGCCGGAGTCGTCGTCGGTGAGTCCCCTCTATGCTGCTGTTTTGCTCTTGTTCTTGCTCTCTCTCCCCTTTCTCCCTTTGTTATTGGGTTATTGTAAGTTTGCGACTGATCGATCGATTAGGTTTTAGACTGATCGAACTTATTTTTTTTAACCGAGTTAAGCTTCGGGTCGAACCCTGTCCAAGTTGACTGCTTAGCAATCTAGTCGTCCGAGTCGCCACAAAGTTGTCCAAGTCGTCGCCTTCGACATCTGAGAGCTCGACTTTCTCCCCTTCACCAAGTCGCCTAGACGCCTTCCCAAAATGCACCGACTGGACGCCTAAGCGTCGCCTAGGCGACGACTTGATAAGTATACTTCTAATTAGTTTAAAGCCTTTTATTCTACTCCTTTTTTTTCATGAAGATTGAAGTTAATTAGATTATCCCGTGCCTCCTGGGAAAGCTTATGCACTGAAATTAAAGTTTGGTTGTAAGCTGCTCTAGTTTCACCGACACCTGTTTCTTGAGGAATCTTGAAGCAGCTGTAGCATATATGCTGGTTGTCTTCTCTTTTCAAATTTATTTTGCTATTTTTTCTATTGAGGACAGAAGAATTTGCAACTCCACAAAATATTTGGTTTTGTTTCAGCTGTGGATTACATGAAGAACAAAAAACCATTGTCACAATGGTTTCGTTACAGAACTTTTAAAATGTTAGAAGAATAATGCATGACTAATGCCTTAATGGCAGTATGAGAAACAAGTTTTTGTATAATTGTATTACACGGTGGGTAATGGTGAACATTATTACTAGATGAAATACCATAGTTCTTGTGAGCTTTTGGCCCTCTTTCACTGCAAGGCTTGTTATTGTCCACTACTACTTCAGGGTTGATCCATTAGGACCTTATTTCTATGCTTGGTGAGCGCTTATGGCATGGAGTCATGTATTGGAACTCAATTTGCAGGAGACGATGGAGTGGAGCTTTGTCAGCTATTCCCTTTTCGATGTTACACTGCAGTTCTTGAAGTGGGAGTGCAGCAAGGAATCCTTTAATGAATTCTTTGCTGCATAGCTTGCCTTTACATATTAGTTCATGGCGGTCTCTCTTGTCATTTTTCCCTGAATTGCATAATTCAGTATCTTGTTCATCTCCTGAAGCCATCTTTGAGTTGCTCGACTTTGATTGCACTCTATAGACCGTACTTTCTCTGTTGAACTTTAGTATGTATGCTTTATTGCATCCTTCTGATAGCCTCTCTCCTAGTGTGTCAATTATGTATATTGCTTCCTTTTCTATTTTGAGAACAAAGAAATGGTCATTCCAACTTACAACATAGATTTTCTCTTCTGAAGTGGATTCACTTTGTTGGAGCTCCTCCCATATACTGTCAAAGGACATTGCACCTTGCAGGAAATCCAACTGATTTGGCATATTTTCAAGCTCAAAGAAGCCTATATAGGACTTTTCTGGCACCACCATCAAAGGTCGAACTTGCGCTTGTAAGACAGTATCAAGGTCAAAGTGCTGATCTGAAAACTTTTCCCTATGAGTCTCCTCTTTGCATAGGTTTCTCCACTCCAAAGATCCATCTCTGATTAATTTATCAAATTGGCACTTTAGCGGTAGCAATTTTGGGTTCTGATGCAGCCAATCAGCAATTACTGCAGCAAGAACAGTGCAGGCACCTTCACCTGATGCTTTGTCACTCCGCTGATCAATAGAAGCCAGGAACATCTCTGTCACTAGTTCCAGCTTCCCATCTCTGCTTATGAACTTTCTTTTCTCCCAGCTGCCTACTTCAAAGCGATCACTGCCCGTGAATCCTGATGGCTGGAAATCATGTTTGACTTGACTTTCTCTTACTCCTAAGGATAATAAAAGGCAGCGGCGGACATTATCAATATCGTCGCCCCCGTCTTCCCCAAATGCTTTGTTCAAGAGTGGCGTATCTCGGGGATGATCAGGTACTCTGAATCCAAGCCTTCTACTGTTCCATGACTTGAGGCTGATTAATGATGGTTTGTGCGTCTCTTGGTAACTGAATGGTTGGTCTTCCTCCCAGCTCAAATCCTTCACATGTTTGACCTTGTCATCTACTAGACCGACCTTGTCATCTATTAGACCAGCAATCTGTATATTTGTTGCGGTTATGCTTCTGTAGCTTTGTTCAGCATCCTCGTCGTCTGATTCCAAAGATAAGCTGTCTATGTTGTTGGTAGTTTGAGTCATAGTATGAGTAGTTTGAGTCTGGAAGCTGACACAAGCTGATAAAGATGGCAGTAGCTGGGTAGGAGAAATAGGGTGTACAGTGCCATTTATCTGTTTGGTTTGGATTTCTAGTAAACTGAGTTTCACCTGAAATTCAGTTGCGGCAATTTAGCACAAAGAATTATGAATAGCTTCTATTTATTACTACACAGGCTTACCCTTATCCTTATTATTAGTCTGGCCTCGACTGTGGACTCATCGATGCAGCATTTAATTGGGAGTCCGAAAGTTTTCTCTTAACTTTCGGTTAGACCAGCAAATTCAGCAGTATTTACTTTGAGTTTGGCTAAAACTGAAGGTTTGCTGTTTGATTCTGCATCTAATCCCTGATAATATTGTTTTTGTATGTAAGTTTAACTTCTAACTTAAGGATCACATGTGATTTACCTGATTATGTTACCAAACGTTATTAACTTACTTGAAGCTCAAGGTTGATCTTCCAGTGTCTGGTACTCTTGTAGTCCTTCAGTTTCAGCTTGCAGTTATGCTCAAAGTGTTCGTCCAATGGACACATCCGTCGGAGTTTATGCGCTGCTTTGAGGTGTGATTCTTTTCACCAATTCTTCTGGACAGGTAACTTTTCTTAGGAATTCTCCATTCTATCTGTACTTTAAAACTATAGTTCTCCTTGCTTTTTATCTCTTCAACTGACAAACCTTCAAGCGCACAGATTGTGAGATGGAGCTTAGAACTTTTAGCTTCTGGTACACCTGTAGAAAGGCTCCATTTTCTCATCTTGGTGTCACAATTTCTGTAATTTGATCTTCTTGAATGTGATGATATTTGTGGATACCGAGAGATTTACTTGCTTAGAGTTGCGCAAATTTGGTGTATTGATGGTGTTGACATTTGGTTGCAAAAAAGTGCAGTTTGAAGTCAACTTTTGATTATGTAAGCAAGTTTGAAAAGTAGTATTGATACAATAGATTAGCCCATGTATGTAGAGATATGCTTTTGACTAATTTAGCACCTAACTTGCCAACTACTGTTGTCAATTTAGTCCTTTTTCTTCCCCCATTTTTTTCTCTTTAGAGATGCAATTACTAGAGGCATGCTTCATTAAGGAAGTAAACGAACTGAGTCGAACCGAGTATTGAGTTGTTCAGATTTGGTTCATAAAATTTATCGAGTATAAAATAAGGTTTGATTGAGGTTCATTTAACTACCGAGTTAAGCACGATTCCGAATCGAGTTTGAACTTTTCGAACTACAATTTGAGGAGGTTTGAGTAATTTATCAAACTTTAAAATTTGTTCATATTTGACTCATTTATATTTTGAGTAGAACTCAAATCGAATTTTTAATTGAATTATTACTTAATCGAAATCAAATCATTTCATTTTTACTGCTTTGTTTTCATGCTTGAAAATAGTAAGTTATTTGCCGTTTTTATTTAGAAAATTTCCTAGCCCATTAAGGTATTTCATTGTAGATGTAGCATATTGGGAAATGACATATTCGCGATTTGATTTTATGTATCGACTTTTTTGTTGCCAGTTATGTGTGAAAAGAGATGTAATATGGTGAGCGCCCTTCAAAATTGTTTTGCCATACCTAGCATGACTCTACCCCTATCCATTTCTTTGCGAAAATTGTAATAAATGTATCTTGTGTGTAGCTCATAAGTGGTGATGCTGTTCTTCTGGAACTCCTCCGTGTTTATGTTATTTTCATGCACTTGAGGAACAGTTATATTAATAAGATAGAATTTATTTTGAATTTGAACAGAAAAGCACAAGAACGGTTTAGATTTATTCTAATTAATTTGGGCGAAAAAATATAAGGATGATTCAGATTCATTCTAATTGGTTTGGGTGGGAAAGGATGGTGAGAGGAGGAGAGAGAGGAATTGATAGTGGGATTGTTTAGTTACGTCGTGACTTCAGCTAAAGACAATTACTAGTATTAATATATTTGTGGAATGTTATTTTGTTGGCATATACTATTACAAGGTTATGTTTGTTTGTAAGTATTATTTTAAGTTTTGTCATGAATAATCTCAATCAAAACAAACATGTGATTATGATTAATGTTGTGTTTATTTTGCCCATAATTATTTAAAAGATTGGATAAAAATTTATCATTTAAATTATTATACCCTTAACACTAATAATAGGAAACATTGGTCATTTCATTTCAAACAAGGATAAAGGTTAATTATGTCCAATCCAAAATGGTAGGGACTATTATGCATGGTTAGAGATGATATTAAATAGCCTTTTTTTTAAGTTATTTATTTATTTTGAGATTAATAGTTTTAAGTTAATTTTTAAAATAAATAAGATATTTAAAATTAATAGTATAATCCAAGTGTTATCCTCACTCTGTAAAATTTTTATTTGCCAGAACGAGAAAATGACATAAAGTGCTATATTGAGTTGTGCTGTAATGCATGGTAAAAAGATATTATATTTGCAACTGAAGACACCATTTGTTGGAAAAAAATAAAATCATCTAGGGGTGTATTACTTGTTGAATTAAAATCAAATTTTGTGTTTTAAAGTATATATAATGGATAATAATGGGTCTTAAATTTTGAAAATTGATATTTTTGTGAAAAGTAATAGTATAGCGACAATAAAAACCGTGGATCTATAGATAGTGACGATTTTCATGTGAAAATATTAAAAAGTTATGTGAAAATATTAGTTTTTTAATTTTTTTGTCAAAAAAATCGTCTTAAATAACGTGAAATAATTTTATTGGTTTAGTAGTGTTTTGTGATTGTTATGTAATAAAGTATGACACATTTTAGACAGAATTTTGTAATTATAATTCGACTTAAATTTATTATAATTCATAATATATTATATAACTCTTTTGAATATAATAAATATTAGCCGGAAAAAAAACATCCACCTTACTACTTTTAATAATTATATAAAACCACTTAAAACTGGTTAGGGCTTCTGACTCGATCCTCCCTCATGCTGCTAATGATGAATGACTATACTTTGATTTTTTTCTTATTTCCCCCTCCCCCCTCCCCTCCCCTCCCCCTCTTAATACTATTAATTTTAAAATAATAAAATTACTTAAAAATGAGAATTATTTAATATCATGTTCAAATAAACTTTATAATCCCTACTAGTTAAGACTAAAAATTTGTAAACAAAATTAACCTTTAATTTTATTTAAAAAAATCAATGTATACTATCTATCAATACTCAAACTAATGAGAATATAATATCTTTGTTATTACTCCCTCCGTCTCAGGATAAAAATCCTGGTAGACTTTTTAGGCATATTAGAAAGATAAATGAAATGATAAAATTGTCCATAATAATGTCATTAATTATTTTCAATGTAGGTGAGAGAGTGACTTTCTAGTTATTCAATTCAAAATATTCTCTCTATACTTATTAAATATGGAGAGAGAATTATAATAAGAAAAGTATGAGATATTTATGCATGGGTATAATAGAAAAAAATATGTAAAAGTTTGGTTATTAAAGGAAAGTGGACATTTAATCTGAGACTATCCAAAATAGTAATAAGGATTTTTATCATGGGACGGAGGGAGTACTTATTAGTGGTAAGAGTATAATAGTTCAAATAGTAAGTTTTTTATTCAATCATTTAAATAATTTTAGACAAAACAAACATAATATTAAATTATTTTAAGTTATCTCATAAAAACAAACATGTGACTAAGACTACTTAATCTGAATTAATTATTTTAAAATTATAATTCATAAAAATATAATCTAAAATTATAATTCTTACAAATAAACATATAATATCTAATTCTATAATATAGCCATTCCATATATTTTATTTGTTTAATTTAGAGTACATCTTATTATAATCTATTGTACGGCCGACCCTTCTGACTTTATATGTATTTTTGGACCATAAAATAAGTTTCGAGCTTCCTAACGTAGTGGCAATGGACTAATATGTTATTTACTTATTTCAATTTTTTTAACATTGCAATCATTTAAAATGGATTACAGTTTTAATATTTTTTAATCAGTTGGAATTTTTTTTAAAACATATTTATGTTTGCTTGTAGGAATTAAAGTGGGAATAAAAAACTTGTTCCCATGAAATGATAAAAAAAATGTGTTTGATTATTCTATTAGAATGAAATGAACCATTTCTATTTATACTAAATTTGAGAACTTTATTCTTCAAAAAAAGGTATGAAATAACTCATTCCACTCAGAAATAGAATGAATCATTCCACTCACCATTCTATTCGTTCACCAATTTCATTCATCCAATTCAAACATAGCATTAATGTGACGCCCCCAAAATTAGGTATACATCACCCATTATGAATTAATGTCCGGATACATGGTACAAAATTCAAATATAACTTCATTTATACAATCGTTGAACTGTCAGATAGAATACGACCACGATTAATCATGTGAGTTTTAATACAAATGTATGTAACTCTCATGGTGCCTCGACCACAACCTTACAATGGTACTTTACATAAAAAGTATAGTCAAAAAGCTGTTTTTAGAAATTAAAATCTTTGGGAAGTGCTCAAAGAAACCTTCCGTGCATGGAGGCCATGCGTCAGGTTATGATAAATATCATATGTCCACAGAATTATCCTTGGTTGACCCAAAAGTCTTCAAAGAAAAACAAGAAGATTACTATCATCTTCTTTCCAATAGTGAGTCTTCTCTTGACATATAAATATCTTCGTTGTCTCAAAGTGAAAATTATATTTCACATAAACCCCAAGATCATATAGGTAGTGCTCGTAGATATATTCAGCAAGTGGATGTGCACAACCATGTCTTATGAGAACACGAGGTTGTATGTCATTAGACATCTAGTATGATAGTGGCAAAACACCCTTCCAAAGTTGGGTTCGCCTCACCCTATTTGATTCACCAAATATAACTACTAAATGATGTATAGAATACAACACACTTTTCTATACTGTTTAGGGAGAACCTCCACAGCTAGAGACCACCGATTCTATTCCCCGTTATCCCCAACAAACCGTTGCAACACTCTTATTACTTGAAAGGAATTGTGAAGCAGAAAGGGTGAGCACAACTAGCCCAGTAAAGAATATCATGACTAAAGCTAATTTACACTATCAATAGTCTTCATCATCAATAAATCAGAGATTTAGAACATATGGTAGATGATAAAAGTTTTCAACCATAGTTGCAACGGAACGAGCAATCCATTAGAAGAGTCAAATAGATCATCAGGTCTATTAATATTCTCCATGTTAAAAGTCCACCAATAATGTTTATCCCTATAACATCAATCAACAATTCCTGTCCACAATCATATGAATAACTCATAATCATAATTGTGATTCTAAATTCCTCTTCGCACCCAGGACGAAGATAATTTTTATCACTTATCTTTACCTGAAACATCAAAAATCATGGTTATACCAAATCACAATTCTTGTTCATAATCATACTAATAAATTCATCTTTGCACTACGGCCAAAGATATTCATTAACAATTCATCTTTGCACTACAAGCCAAAGACATACAACTGTATTTTAGAAAAGTCAAGTAAAGTATAATATCTACTATCTTCTACAAATTAAAAGTGTATAACCAATATTTTATCGCTGAGACTCAGCTTAATAAATAATCCACATCATCGAATTATCCATGCACTACGACCAAAGATATTCGTTAGTATCACATCCATGAATTATCCATGTACTACGGCCAAAGATATTCATTATTATCACATCCATGAATTAATATTTCATCACTGAGACTCAGCTCAATAATTAATCCACATCATCGAATCATCCCTGCACTACAGGCCAAGAATATTCATTAGTATCACGACCACGAATTATCCATGCACTACGGGCCAAAGATAATCGTGTTTCCATCAACGGTCCTGATCATGCCATAAAATAATTCATCTTTGCACCCTTGGCCGAAGAGAATCCATAGCCATAATCATACCAAAAACTGTCCATCAATGTACTACGGGCCAATGAGGATTTTTTTTTTTCCACATCATTTGTAACAGTACGGTCATGATTATACCGAATAATCTCTGGTCATAATCATACCAAGTTCATCTATGCGCTACAGGCCACATATGAATTTTTCCACATCATTTGTAACATTACGGTCATGATTATACCGAATAATCCCCAGTCATAATCATACCAAGTCCATCTATGCACTCTGAGCCACAAATGACTTTTTTCACATCATTTGTAACATTACGGCCATGATTATCTAATAATTCTCGGTCATAATCATACCAAGTCCATCTATGCACTCTGTGCCACATATGACTTTCAACATAATATAAACATGAGGATGATGACAATGATATAAGAATTCAATAAAACAAGTTCAAGAATTAATTTATCCAAGAACTAATAACGCCCAAATTGTCAACATGATACTTCTTTGTGGAGTAAAATTCAAGAATGCTCGGAAGAATATTTTCATGAAAAGATCTTTGGATGAAGCGCAAATATCAAGGATATTCCACTAATTTCATGGAGTATAAGTCAAAACTTTAACTAACTCGAGTATAATAAAGAATGGAATAACAAAAGAAATCACCATGCATGCGATTATTGTGATGTAGACAAAGTTATTCCAACGAGAATAATAATAACGGAACCGTGTCGTGAATTTAAATTGCATGCAAGCGGGATGTTCTAACAAAATAATAAAGAATGAAATAACAACAGAAATCACCATGCATGCGGTATTTCAGATGTATGCATTATTCCAACGAGAATACTAAATAATGGAACTGTGTCAAAGCGTAATACGCGACCGGCGAGGATATTCCAATGTAATAATAAATAACGGAACCGGTCGGCGTAAAATGCATGCAGACGACGGATATTCCAATGTAATAATAAAGAATGGAACTAGGTCCGGCGCAAACGCGCATACATCTGGTGATATTTCAATGTAATAATAAAGAATGGAATAATGTAAGAATTTCACCAAGTATAGGGTAGCTCAGCAGATCTGAGTTATTCCAATGTAATAATAAATAATGGAATAATGAAGTTCTCTTCATGAATACAAAAGAAATAATACCCCTTATGAGTATAACAAATAATATTCCTTACCTTAAGAAGAAGAGTCTTTGGATATATGAGTAGTGAAGTAGCAGAATACTTTTCTTTCTTTCTCTATAGTTTATCTCTTTAGAGTTTCAATTGAATTCGTAAGAAATAATGAAGGAATGAGCTTTATTTATAGAAAAATGGACCGTGCATAAGTAACTAACTCATGAATGGTCCAGATTGATTTACTTTAATCTGACAAATTCATATTTAAAGCAAAATCTTTTAAATAAAATATAATATATTCTATATATAATCTAATAAAACGAATAACTTTATAAAAGATTTTACTATGCAAACACTCTGCAAGTCTTATGCAAATACTATGCATAATAAAATATAATATATTCTAATTATTGTCTAATAAAAATGATAACTTTATAAAAGTATTATGTTTTATATAGAAAGATTTTACTATTAGCTTTAATAAAACGAATAACTTTATAAAAAGTATTCATTTTTATATAAAAGCTTTTTCGCTTTTTATTACATTAATAATACCAATAAAACAAAACCGAGTGACTTATCACATAAGCATCAATAATCAATACTGAGTGTGCTACTTATGGAACCACGCCAGACATCGCATTTTTAACAATTTACGGGTGTTTCAATAGTTAACGAGTAAAACTTCCGTAGTTATTTTTATAAAAATATTTTTGTCGTTTTCTCAATCCGACAATAATTCTATTGTGGGGTCCACCAATGATTGTACCATCGTACGGATATTCCCCGACTAATCGAATATTCTCCGACACAACGAATATTTTATATCAACCTGCTTACTTTGCAAAAAAATTTTTTTACATATTACCCTTAACTTTAAACTTTTATCAATTTAACTATTTACCAAAATAAAAAAATTGAATACTTTTATTTCATAAAATTTGGGGTCTCACAATTAAAATGACACTTAGGGGCTGTTTGATAAAAACTGAATGAATCTGAATCTGAATTGAGCTGAATCTAAATGAAAAAAATTATTTGGCAATTGATACGTCTGAAACATCTGAATAATAGTCTTTTACTATTTTATTCCTTTAAACTATGATGAAAAAGTATATAATTCTATCTGGATGTACTAAAAAAAATTAAATACAACATTCATTGTACAACATATAAAAATAAATAGTTAAAACGAATTATCAAACAAAGTATTGAATAATTCAAACAAATTTAAAATGAGTCATTCTATAATTTTTTAAATCATTTTATGTAAATAAAAAAATGCATAATAGTAATAATGAATAATAAGTTATCAAAACAACAATTAAAAAAAATAAAATAACAATTAAATTAAATAAAACATTAATAATTAAAAAAAACAAAAACTAAAGATAAAAACTTAACAAAATGTAACCCTTTCCCCTTTATCCATTTCGTCATTTCCCCTTTCCCCTTTCCCCTTTCCCCTTTCCCCTTTTCATCTCGGTCCGTCAATCCCCCATTCTCTTCTTCTTCCCTCTTTTTTTTTTAAAATAATTTGGATATTAGTAACTGTTAGATGAGAGGAGACATGATTTTTATTTAGGGTTGATTCTTTTTTTCTTTTTCGTTTTGTAATTTAGTCATGATATAACTACAGATCTGGCTCTGAGGTGGTAGGATTTTGAAGATGGGTGGTGGAGGATGAGAAGGATTTTCGACGGTGGTGAATCTAGGGGTTTGAAGATGGTGGTGGGTTTACTTGCATGTATTGGGTGTACGATGACAGTCGGCAGATGGTCGAGATGGATGATTATTTGGGTAAAAAACCATCATTCAGACTGATTCAGCCGATTTAGTCAATGTTTTTTAAAAGAATCGCTCAGTGCTATTCAGCCTCATTTAGATTTTAAAGCTTTAAAACAAATACTCTTAATGACTGATTCGTTCAGATTTACATTCAGCAGAAAACAAACATCCCCTTACACTTATAGCACAATTACAATATCAGTCCACTGATGCAAGTGAACCTATCATGTGACGCCCCCAAAATAGGTATACAACACCCATTCTGAGTTGCCAAATACATGGTACAGAAAGCAAACTACAACTTCAATAATACAATTGTCGTGCAAAATACGACAACACATATTGTGAGTTTAAATACAAATATTGTCTTCTAGACAATATCCACACTCAAATAAGTCCTCATTACAATTATTCAAATACTATTTTACATAAATAGTGAGGACTGCTAAAATATCTTTCTAGAACCATCACTCCATACCCATTTATTAGATCCCTGTTATGTTCTCACCTCCTGAGAAGAAAAATGGAACAAAAAGGAAAAGGGTGAGCTCAACTAGCCCAGTAAAGAATATTATAACTAAGATAATATACAACAAATTATCATTAGTCTTCAATAGGAAAAATCTGATAAAATATAATAGACAACAAGTTTTAGATCAACAACTGCAGCGGAAACAACAATCCATTAGAAGAGTCAAGTAGAGAATGAGTTTTACTATCTTCTAAGATTTAAAAGTTCATCATCAATATTTTATTCCTGTAACAACAATCAATATACATCTTTAATCAAATATTCATCTTTGCACTACAGGCCAAAGATATTCATTTGTATCACCAGTTGGTCATGTTTATCTCAACACTGCTCATCTTTGCACTACAGCCAAAGATATTCATCGATTAATCATTCATCTTTGCACTACAGGCCAAAGATATTCAGTAATACCATCATTTAGGACTGAGGATGATGAAAAATATTTTAAAGAAAACGAATCCAGTGAGACAGAAGGATAAATAGTAGGGATTCGTATAACAGTTTATCCAAGATCAATAATACCCCATAATAACCAATTTTGTAACAGAATTCAAAAATAAAGATCAAAACATTGATACAATCAAAGATAGTAACCATAATAGACATCTTGGACAAAAAGAAGAAAATTTTATTTTTTTGGTGAATAGTATCGTATTCGTGAATAGTGCCGTATACGTGAATAGTGCCGTATACGTGAATAGTAACCCCGACCCAAAAAGTTCCAAATTTGATAAAAAAATTCAAACCAATATTTTGGCATAATGATATCGAAAGAAATAATATCATTTCTGAAGAAAATAACATCCCTTACCTCAAAATAACCGTACTTCTGACTGAATTTCGGATATAAAGCCGACAAAAAATTGCACGGAATAACAACTCTCAAGGTATCAAAATACTCACTAAAATACACTCGACAATATAGAGAGAAAGAAAATGTGTTTCTGGTGTGATTTTCAATTCTAACCTAAGCGTCTATTTATAGGAAAATGCTAGAACGCCATAGGAGACTAAAATAATAGAATATTAATTTTTAATCAACTTTCTTCCACGCCAACTTATTTGAATCAGCTAGCATGCCCATTTTGAAAAATTCCCAGCAGCCCACATGCATTCCACACCAACTAAAATGGGTCCCACCCAATTAAAAATTTATTTTATTTTCTGAAACTTCAGTAATTCATAGAAAATAGCCCGTTTATCAGAAAAATACGAATTTTATGTCCATTCTGCCTGAAATTGAATTCTATACAACTTTGTAGCTTTGAGTTTTTCCAAATTCTAAATATAAAATATCCAAAATCCACAAACGGATGATTTTTAATACCTCCACACCGATAAAATACTGATAAAACACCTCAGCATTAATTCCTTCATTTTTATCCACAACAAAATAAATATATCCATTATTTATACCATATAAAATAAATATTTCCTTATCATATAAATCAATAATTAATTATTCACAAATAATATTACGAGAATCACAATTATGACAACTAAGTAGTTCCAGTGAAAAGGGCTTTCAATAAGAATTTTTTCCTTCTTGGCTGCGCAATTAGGTGACCAAACCTCTCCTTGACAGAACTTTCTAGACATTGCCAATAATGCTATCTAATAATATTATTCAAATAATATGAATTATTGATCTGATAATGGGAAATACCGTGCAGTGATAATTATTGAAACAACAATAATATAAAATATCAACGCAGCAATTATTGAATCAATAAAATAAAATATTGAACAGTAACTACTGTAACAATTATTGAGTAGTGCCTTCTTACGTAAGAATCAATAATTCAACAATCTTGTGTGTGATACCGTAGTGCATCTCTTAACCACGCCAGACGTATTCGTATTTTAACCACGGGTATTCAACAATGTTGTTAATTGTAATAACTACGCCGTTATTTATAAAAACTCAAACTTGTCATTTTCTTCATCCGGCCAGTTATTACATTATGGGGCCCTAAATGATCGCTACCGTCGTCATTGAATATTCCCGACAACAAGAATATTTCACGACCAAACGAATATTCCCTGACAACAATGATTATTTTATAACCACTTGCTTATTTTGCAAAATTTGCACATTTCACCCATAACCAAAATATTATATCAATTTAACACCTTATTATTCACAATAATTGTGACGCCCCAAAAATAGGAATACAACACCCATTTTGAGTCGCCAAATACATGGTACAGAAAACAAACTATAACTTAAATAATACAATTATCGTGCAAAATACGACGACACATATACTGTGAGTTTCAATACAAATATTGTAACGTATATAATACGACAATATTCATATTTAAATAATTACAATGCCATATAAAGTACAACAACAAATAATTCAAGTCCCGAAGAAACACGAGAAGATTTTTATTCTCCTTATTCTAATGAGGTGTATTTTTGATGCTTTCAAGGTCGGGTCCTCATCACCCTATAGTTGTTCACCAAAACCAATTAGTAAATTATGTATATAAATATGTCACACACATTTTATTATTCTCAACATAATTATTATGCCACACCGTTTCATATTTTGATTAGGCTTGTGACTAATTCGTATCACCACTTTATACCCAAGTTCTCTCTGCTAGTCCCAGCTACACTTTTATTACCTGAAAGGGGTGGTGAAGTAAAAGGGTGAGCACAAACAAATTTCGGTAAAGAATATCATGACTTAAGATAATTACATTATCAATAGCCTTCATCAATACTAAATCAGATATTTAGAATATATGGTAGAAGATAAAAGTTTTCAACCATAATAACAGCGGAACAAGCAATCCATTAGAAGAGTCAAGTAAAACATAATGTCTACTATCTCCTCTAATTTAAAAGTTCATCGTTAATATTTCATCCCTGTAATACTCATCAACAGTTCTTTATTGTACCCAAGAGAAAGAGAACTCTCATCACCTGTCTTCACCTGAACCACCAAAGATTATAGTTAAATTCACAATACATATTTATAATCAGGTAAATCAACAGTCCATCTTTGGAATACGTGCCTAAGACATAAAACTGTAAAACCAATAACCAACAGTCCATCTTTGCACTACAGGCCAAAGATATACAACTGTAAAACCAATAATGCTGAGACTCAGCTTAATAGTATCACAACCACGAATTAACCATGCACTACGGGCCAAGGATATTCGTGTTTTCAATTCTGATCCATGATTATACAAGAATGATCCACTGGTCATAATCATGCCAAGTCCATCTATGCACTACTGAGCCAAAGATGACTTTTACCACATCGTTTGTAACATTACGGTCATGATTATCTTGAATAATCCACGGTCATAATCATACCAAGTCCATTTATGCTTCATCGGCCATAGATGACTTTCAACACAATATAAGCATGAGAATGATGACAATAATATATAATGAATAAACATAGATCATCATAATAATAAGATAACAGATCTTAGTGATTTTTAACTTAATTATCCAGAGTCCAAATTGATAACATAATAATAGATGAAGCACAAACTATTAAGGATATTCTAATCCTTTCAGGACCTTTCATCATTTAATGACAATATGAAGAAACGAATAATAACATCTTACCATAATATGGAGTATGAAAGAAAATGATATCACTTTACCATAAAAATGATACCACTTACCATAATAATGATATCCCTTACCTTCGCATGTGACTTGATTCTGCTTTCTGTAAAATTGATCAACTTAAACAATGTTTGCATTCCTTATCTACACTTGGAGTAACAATACACTCAATATAAATACTCACAATATTGTAGTAAAAGAATTCTATATTTTTAGTATAGTGATGATGTGTGTTTAGTTGCTCAACCGGGCAACCTATTTATACTAAAAATTGAGGAAACAATTAGCACACATGCTTTGACAAAATAACCAAATGAGGTATATAATAATGGTAGTGGAATTTATGGTCCCGCAAAGAAAATTAAACCAACTTGTACACGTTTTAACAATATTTGTTCAATAATAGAGTTGTGGTCCATACTACTTTAGAAAAAATAGAATGTCGGCAAGTCCTGCCAAACATACTTTTGTAAAAAGAAAATAATTGAACAACATCTGTATATCATACTTATCTTTAATCAACACCCTTTTCAATCTTTGAACCATTATTCACAATTATTAACATAGATTTTAATATCTTAATTGGTTTAATTATATCATATCAAATAATATGAGTCACTGTGTAATAACTACTGTGGTTATTATTGAAATAAATACCGAGTGATTTTTTACGTAAGAATCAAATCAATACCTTACTTATAAATAAATTTAAATTCTATTAAAAGTAAGGATCAACATCAATTCATAATTATCCCGACTAACATATACACCAACTAATAATTCATTATTCATTTAAGTTGTCTTTATTTATTGCATCATATCATTATATTTAATAATATTCATATTTTATAACTTAGAACAACATCCTTTATCGTCAAAAACATTACACGTTGCATACGTGCATGTCCGACATCCTCCGATTGCCTCTGAATGCACATTAGTCCCTAAAATAGCCATTTTAGGCCTTGATCCTGACCTCAAATTTCAAAACATAAAGAATAAAAGTTTTAGGTATACTCGTTATCTTTCCGAATCATCCTGAATCATCTCAATCGGAGTTCGTATGAAACAATTATGCCCAATTTACTAAAGGACGTCCGAACAGATTTTGGCTTAACACTTGACCAGCGCCTAGGCGCCCAAAATTGGCCTTGGGAAAGCGCCTAGGCGCCCAAAAATAGATTCTAAGCGCCTAGTCCAGCGCCTAGGCGCCCGACCCTTGACACTTAACTCCGATTTCTAGATTTTTGTAACTTTTGACACACATACTTCAAATCTTCATAACTTCTTCATCCGTTATCGGAATTAGTCCGTTTTCGAGGCTATGGAAAGCTTGTAACATGCTCTACAAAACCCCCATTATTTCATAATTTTTTAGATTCATTAATGAGTCCATAGGTTGGCTCAAAAGTGCCTCAAGACAAAGATTTCCATCGCTTAACATGATTTTACGAAAACTTTCACCACGAATTCGTTTTAACTCCAATTTGGTTCATTCAAGTTGGGTTATGTTCTTAACTCAGAGAAATATAACATAAAATTATCAAACTAAGCTTTAAAACATAAAACATAAGAATATAAGGTTCTCAAACTCAGTCCAAAAACTATCCAACATGGATCTTTGTCAATCTTTCCACCCTTTATACATAGGTTCGAATTTTGTGTATTTTGGTTTCACTTGGATGTTCTTAAGAGTTCATTTAGCTTCTGAGAATCATTCTTAAGAAGATTCTTTACACATATAACTCAAAATAACATCTAACACGATATGAAGCTTGAAGAGAAAAATGGAGATTTGAGGTTTTAAGAACTTACTTCTTAGATTTTCCTCCTCTAAGATGTTAGATGATGTGCTAGAGATGGTTAAGATAATCTCCTCTACTTCCTTGATGCTTCCCGTAGCTAAAATAAAACTTCTTCATCAAACCCTTTTATTTCTCTCTAGGATTCTTGGAGCTTGATGAAGAAGATGATGAATAGTGGTTATGGAGGTTTTATAAGGAGTTTGCTTCTCTCCTTTACTCAAGTCATACCTGAACTCTCCCTCTCTCCCTCTCCTCTTCTCTGATTCTTCTTTCTTTCTTTTCTCTTTTCTCTTCTCTCCGTTCTCCTTCTCTTTTCTTCTTTCTCTTTCTTTTCTCTATTATACCCGTGAGTGTAAATAATATGGGAGCATTCTCCCTTTTTCTTCTTTCCTTTCTTATTTTCTTCCTTCCATTATTCCTTTGTCTCCCACATGTTAGCCGCCCAATAATTCCCACTTTCTCCCTCTCTTTATTTGCTCATTAATTCAATTAAATGTTCGTTTGACCATTTAACAATTTAACATTTTTAAATTTAAAAAAAAAATCATAAATTAAATTAGACTTTTATTTTATAAAAGTCGGAGTTTTACAATAATAATTAGAGAAAATTCGATTTTATTTATAATAAGTTGGGGTCTTACATATCATGCATTAATCATAGTCAAATTGTACTAGATTTATAGTTGTGTGGATATAATATTATAATCATAGTCAAATTGTATATCAATCTTGCAATCTTTTTTATGGATCCGGTGCTGACACGTATAGAAAGAGATCACTTTTTGGTCTGCGTGTCGACACTGTACTGATCAATTGACCAAAATTAATTTCATGCTAACTATTCCCTTTATTTATATGATACCTTCTGCAAATGCCATCAAGTTCATTTGCAAAAATAAACAATAAATCAACAATACCACCAATTGAAATTAGTTTTGATATCAATTTTGCAATCTTGTTACTACTCTCGACTCGACAAATAAAGAAACTACTAAAAAAATGGTCATTTGTGATTGTCAAAATCCATCACAAAAAGTAGGAAAACCATAAATACGTGATAGCTTTAAGAATCACAATGACCTTCTTGTATACGCCCATCATGAAAGGTTTTACGTGATGATTTTGGCAATCACGCAAACACTTAATGCTTTTGTGATGATTAATACAATCACATTAACACGTAATCTATTGTGATTATCAAAGTCATCACAAAAAAAAACAAGACTTTAGGGATCAAATATAAGAACGTGAATTTCTATTTATGTATAATTTATTTCACTATATTAATTGTATCAAATGATACTTGTAGGATTCGAACCTCCCCCTATTTGCAAACTAAATAACGAGTATTACCACTACACCAAATTAAGCCCAGATCATGATTATAATTTTAAAACAAAATATAAAAGAAAACATATGTGAGTTGACTTACTAAATAAAATTACTTCCACATAAGATTTAGTGATTGCAATGACAGTCACAAATACTCTATAATGATGGTAAAATTAGTCATCACTGAGAGCCATCATATATTTTATTATTTTATGATGGCTTGGAAAATTTCATCACAAAATACCTTCTTTTTGTAATTACAAATAAAAGTCATCACAAAATTTATTTATTTTTAATGATTGTCATGACCGTCATAAAATATTGTTTTGATTATTTTTTACGTTAAAATTTTAGTGATAGCTTAAATGCAATTACGAAAAAAGTATATCTATAAGTGATGACTTAGTGCGTCACAAAAAGAAAATTTATTTTGCGTGAAAAAATTGATGTGATTGACATGGCCATCACAATTATAATACATTGATGACAAAATTAGTCATAACTAAGAGCCATCATATATACTATTATTTTGTGATTGCTTAAAAAGTCCATCACAAATTATTATCTTTTGTGATTATTTTTAAAAGTCAGAAAGCTCTGTCACGTATTCTTGTTTTTTAGTAGTGAAATAAAAATAATTCTTTTATATCTATAAATTTTATGATGGATCAATTGGATTGATACTAACATCAACTCTAAGTAATAAGATAAAATAAATTAATATGGACATACACCTTAATTATCTCATATCCTATATCTACATACATCGGTATTTATTATTGACATAAAATTTGAGAAAATATATAGATGAAACTTTTTATACAACTTGATTAAATGCTGATATTGCATATATCCATTTTCTAACCTATAATTAGTTGGAGAGCTGCAGCAAGCTGAGTAGTGAGTACTTTATACGTGACCCTAAATACTAATTTTATGTGCATTACATTCAAACAATACTAGCCACTACATTCAGTTCATTATCCAAATAATTAAAATCTAATGTATACTTCATTATCCAAACCTACTAGCTCTAGGTTCTTATTAACATCCAATTAATTAACCAAAATAACCTCCACGCATGCTTCTCGTGCTTCGCAAGGGGTTAGTTGGCTTCTTAATTCATTAATTTTACTTTCTTATAAATTAAACACAACTTTTATTACACAAAAAATTAAGAAAAATGATATATATTGCAAATATTTACGTACGTCGACTTTTTAATTATCTTGAATTACATTTATAAGTATTAGTAGTACTAATTTTTTTATAGAGATATGTAATAAGTGGAGCACTCTTATAATTTTTATTGGCATAAATTTATAACTCAAAATTTAATAAAATAAGTTTTCTATTGACTGAGCTAGATTAATAGTCTAAAAATGTCATGGATATGGAGTTCCTTCTTTTTCCTCTCTCTATAATATAGTAAATATATACACAACATATCATAATTTATGGTTTGATTATTCACGTAAGAGTTGGATCGGGCAGACCAAATTCATAATAGGTCACCGAAAACGTCGGCGTTTCATTTAGATTTTGTACAACATTTGATGTGGCCGTCAAGATTCCAAGGGACGGTTAGGATTCGAGCCGTACAAAAGATTACCGTTGCCTTTGAATATGAAACCCTAATAATCCAAGTTTTCCCTCTTGAATTAATCTCCTTTTCATTATTCTCCATCCATCCATGGCGCCTTTTCGAAACAGTGCTTCTTCCCGCCCAAATCCCACCAATCACATGCACCCCTTCATTTCTATATAAACCCGATGAATCCCCTCCGTTTTATCATACACTATCCATACATACATACAATTAAAATGGATAATTATTCTAATTTATTCTCGTTTTCTAATTCATTTTCCATCCAAATTACTGACGAAGAATTCAAACTATTTCACACTATCGATCGGCTACTATTTTGCAGACTAATCCACGCCCTTGGCCGCGATGTTAATGAGTCGATGCGCGTCCTGGCATTTCTTATATGGCTCGAAAAAGCCTGTTACAGTCATAATTCGGTGAAGAAAGTCCTGGATTGGCCTTTGCTTTTGCTTAATGAGCTTTGTAATGAGATCGCAGTGTGTTTAAGTTGTTTAAAGAACGACCAACTCTCTCATACGGTGTATAGTAGTCTCTCTTGGCTTCGAAAGTTGTGTAGAAACCACATCAGCTTTTACCATTTTCACGAGAATCGGAGTAGGGTTATTGACGGCGTCTCTGAAATTATGGATGGTGTTTGTGTTAGGGCTTTTGAGGATATATTGAGTCCTCGTTTTGGGCATCTTCTTGATTTTTATGCGAGTATTGCTGGTAGAGTTTTTCCTCCTAGGGAAGATCATCATGATCAGAACACTGACCTTAGTGAAATTTTTGGTGGGATGAAGCTAGTAGATGGTTGCGAGGAAGAGGAAGGAGTGGAACCGGATGATAGGACTATCTTCTTGACATTCTCCAAAGGTTATTATATTGCTGAATGTGAAATTAGAGATTTCTTCACAAGGTATTTTTTTTAATATATTTTAAAAAAGTTTGGGTTTTATTTTCATTTCATATCGGATGATTGATGACAACTCTACGTTCTACACGTTACTCATGGAGAATCTCTGAATTTCGTTCCCGACATAAGTGCGGTGGAGATTTCTTCGTATGTGTGGTTATAGTAGATCGACCACGCTTGCTGATGATACTGAGGGTTTTGAATATCTTATTAATTTGTGTGTTTGATTATTTTTATTATAGGATTTTTGGGGATTTTATTGAAGCAATCTACATGCAACAAGTGCCACCGAATGACCAACCACTATATGCGCGCATGGTTGCTCGTTCGTCTTCTATAATTCCTGCAATTGCTCCTCAAGGTTCCAAAGCAAAGTATTCGATCAACGGGAAGCATATTTGGGCAAAGAAGTATGTCAAGAAGAATAGCGCAACAACAACTTCTTCAGTACCGGAACCAAATTCTCCTGGAAGCAACTTCTAATGTACTGGAAAACTAGCCTTGTTATTGTTTAGGGTTGTAATTCAAGTATGCTTTGGCTTCGCTTGTGTTCCTATATATGGAACTGCTATTCGGTTATTATTGTTGATTGATTATTAATATTTATGAGATCATAATATTTAATTTAAATAATATTTTTTGAGACATTCAGCTTGGTTAATTTGCTGCCATTTTTATTGTTTGATTTGCAGAAACGTTAATTTGTTGATATATCCTCCTCTTGCCCTATATATTAATTTTTCTTTATTTATTTATTAATAAATAAATTATTCTAACTGTTGTATGTACATACATTCTTCTCATCTGGCCCAAGTACTATTGTCAGCATAAAATATTTGACAAATTTATGAATTATATTAACCCTAATTAAGTTGTGGTGCATGTTTGGTTGGATAAATTATTTTTTAAAAAACCCTACAATTCTTTTATTAATTATCAATGTGGGTGAGGGGACATGGATTCATTAACGGAATTTGATCCCTGCACGTCCCTAACAATTATGACAGAAAAGAGATCGAAAGTGAATCTCTAGCCAAGGCTACAACTAGAAATTCAAGATACACAATTCAATTCATTACTAGTATAAACATTTTACAACATTTGTTACATACTTATTGAAATACTAGTCAACTTATTTTCCATTTACAACAATACTGATCAGAATTAAGGATGTTATCACTGTTGTATTAAATATTTTTATGAAATTGTACATGCAAATTTGAATCTCATGATTTAGTACTGGGGACCAGAATCCCCTCCATCCTTCTCAGTATCATGGTAGTTAAACAAGTTGGCACATATTAAGTAATACCCAAAGTTCACCACTCCTATCCCTGCCATAATCCAAAACACATAATCCACTCTCCCATCATTGATATTATCCGGCAACCATATGGTGCTTCGTCGTACTAACCCTACAATCGCGCTACTTAAATAAAATCCGATCGCGATTATCAACGACATCATAGCGGTGGAGGTGCTACGTAGTGATGTAGGAAATTCTTGATAATAAAATGTCACTTGTCCCGGAAAATGGAAAGCATCAGCAATGCCAATAATGACTAGGGGTACCACCAGCCACATTGCTGACATAGGTACAACTGAGCCATCACCCATCAGATGGTTAGACTTAACAACTTGTAATCGTTGATTTTCGACTAGGGCGGATCCCACTAGGGCTAGGATGTTGATTACGTGGCCGATTCCTATTCGTTGAAGTGGTGTCAACAAGTGGCCAGTTAATTTTTTCCATCTAGGGAGTATTAAGCGGTCTAGGATTGAGAGGGAAATGGATGTGGCTAAAATGTTGAAGACTAGGATTGAGGCTGCTGGGATTGCGAAACTTGTTGTGAGGTGTCTGTCCATTGTTAGGGCTTGAAGGACCGTTAAACTGATGAAGATGCCTATTGTAGTACTTAACATAATGCTGGTAGACCATATTGGAATTATTTTTATTAGGGTTTTGAGGTCTTCTACTTCTTGGACAGTACATAGGTTCCATGATTTTTTTTCGATCAAGGCGTCTGATTCAGTGTAACCTTCTGATTTTAGTGCTGCATTGTTTAAGAAGCTGCATATAAAATGACAAATACGGTTATTGATATTAATTGTTAGCAATAATATATTGAGCTAGCAAATGAAATCTAATTAAAACTACCTCCATCTCACTTTAATTCCTACACCTTTGATGTGTTTCCTTGATTTTAAGACATTAAAATTATATTTAAATATTATAAATGGAGAGTGATATGATATGAGTATTTAAAATATTATAAATGGGAAGTTGATATTTTCAACGCCTTTTTTTGCAGCGAAAATATTACAACACATACTTATACCATGTGTATTTAATATTATACGTTTATATTGAACAAATAATAGGAGCACTGAAAATCTCATTTTTCTTATAAATGCAGATAATTAATATGCATGTATATGCTAATGAAGTTAAAAATATTACTTTTGCATGTCTTTAATTATGAATTCATACATACCTGAAACTATCGGTAGGACCACTGTTTATTCTAGAAATCCCTGCATCATCACCATAGAAATAACCTTTTGTTCCAATTACTTTCCTCTTCCTTATAGCTGCAATAACAACCCGAGCTATGCTCATAAAAGGGCTCCCCTTAGGCTTAATATGCCGGTAATAACGCTTCCCCAATATGAACACAGTTAATCCAATGGCATTAGCAGCAACACAAACTCCAAACCCTAAACCCCAACTTACATTGTCTTGAAGGAACACAATAACTGTGGAGCTTACGGTTGCACACGCGTATAAAATGATAAAATACCAGTTAAAGAATATGTTCTGATCATTAGGGTTTTCAAATTGATCTGCTCCCATTGTAGCGACAGTGAAGCTGGTCCCTGCTGAGCCAAGGGAAGCTAGGGTTATACCCGTGAATAAGGCGGTGAGTTGAATTTCCGATGGGGTCTCACATGTGTTTGGTGCATTTAGGCAGGGTGGAGGGTGCAATGAATTGATTGAAGCAGTTAGAGTCATGAGGATTGTACCCTAAAGAACATTGCAAGAAATTGTGAGAATTATAAATTTCATTTGATCTTTACAAGCATGTTTTCTTTCATGCTTGCTTTGTTACATATCTGTACAATTATTTGGTTTTGTAAACATGTGGTGTACTGGCAGAGAGCAGGTACTTTTCTTTTGTCTAATTTTAAATAACAACTTTTTGTTGAGTATGGGACAAATTGTTGTAATTTGATTTGATTTTTTTTTTGGTCAATTTGTAAAATTTTATACTCCATCTGTTCTTAAAAGAATGAGCAAAATATAATTTGCACACATATTTGAAAAAAAGTAAAAATAAAGAAAAGAGAGTATGTACTTTTATTTTTTTATACTAATGTATCCCATTAAATGACTTAACTAATTATCCTTTATTTTATGTAGTTTATCTCATCTAATAAATTTTGAAAGGTAATATTTAAACTATATACTCATTTTAATGATAAATCAAATAAAGATAACTTTATTTTTTGCAAACGCTTTCTTTAATATGGTAATTATATATTGAGAAGGAATTTACTTATAATTTTTGTTTAAAAATCTAGTGCATAAGTTTTTATTCTTATTTTTGATTTAAAGTTATAATAACTACGAGTAGTGTTTGAAAGTTTAAATGTATTTAAAAATTGTGTTTCTTTGAATTAGTTTATTTTAAATTGAACTTTTTTAATTTACAAATATAGAGTTCGAAACTCAATTATAACACACTAAAAATTATGAGATGTGTTTGGAGATTCCAACGCTATTATCCGCAAATGCTAATAGCCGAATAAATCCATATTATTCAGGTGCCGTGATTGCATATTCTGTCAGGTAATCTAATTTCTTTTGATTTATAATTTTTTTCTTTCTATTCTTGTTCCATTAGGTTAAAACTAAACTGAGTTTCTGACAACAAGAATAATTATGGATCCTTACCAGTAAGGAAATAAATGAGAAGAGGGTGATGACAGAGAAGGAGCCGAAGTAAGAGTCGGCGATGATAGCTCCGGCAACCGGAAAGAGATTGTTGCAGCCGGCGACAGTATTACTGATCTGAGTAGCATGGATGGTCTTCAAATTGAACTTAGTTATCAGGTAAACAAGCAGGTTGGATGACAACCCTCCAGCCGCAAGGGACAATCCTAACTCAGTTCCTGCATACTCAAAAAATCAACAAACATATACATGTACTTATACATATATATATATATATACATATATATATATATATATATATATATATATATGAAAATTTATGTACACAAATACAGATACACTGCGTCATTATGGCGACAATTTTTTTGTTCAGTAGCGATGATTTCACCCGTCGTCATAGCTATTCTGGGCTATGACGACAGTTCATCGTCGTCATAGCCAAAAATCCGTCGCTTATAATCTCCCATGTCAGTAATACATTGCAGTATATATCATATAATTATATATATATATATATATTTTGTATATATAACTAACTGATTTATTGCGAACGGTGGTAATAGATATATATAATTCTGGCCACTATATCTATATTTATTTATAAATTATTCATCCGCTATAACTGTATATGACCAACACATCTTACGCCAATTATATATATATATATATATATATGAGGATCGATTCATAACAAACAGTGTCAATTTAAGATTATCTTTACAACAAATCGTGATCGTTCAATCATAAATCTAACGGTGTAATTAATCTCCCGTCCGTAGTTTAATTATGTGGAAGAGACAAATATACAAAATACCCCTCTTTGTACTAATTATTTTTTTAATCTATAGTATTAAACTGCGGAGCCTGAGCCTGAAATATCTTCTCTTTCCCAACCCGTTTATTCTGGTGATACTTGTATTTGGATTAGTGAGATTTTGGAATTGTGGTGAGGAATGGAAGCCTTCTAATTTTCTTCCTTTGTTAGATATATCAAGCACAACAATACATTGCAGTTCGGTGTGAACTTCGACCCTTTAGAACTTCAGTCGAAGAAGAAAAAAAGTTCGGCAAAAGATCTGAAGTCTCCTCCAGACTTCGGAAAATGATCGGAAGTCTCCTCCAGATAAAAATCTCATGCCTTCAACTGTATAACAAGTCTAGGAATATGAATTTTCGACAAAATATCGATTTCATTCTCATTTGGGCTTTTAGGTGTCAAAGAAGAAGAAAATTGAGGCTTAGAATGGGTACCTCTAGAGGGTCTTTTCACAGAAACATGCTGACCATTCTTCAAAACAACTTCATAGACTAAGCCATGGCTTCCTCTGCCTCGGAGCTTCTGGGGAGAGAATTTGTTGTTGGCTGCTTCAAGATTACTGTAATTGAATTCTTTGATTTTGATGGGTTTTTCATGCTGTGAATTGGGTTGGGTTTTGTTCTTGGAAAAAGAAGATGAATTGCGTTTTGAGAATTGGAAAACTAGCGTCCGCAGTATTAAACCGCATAATATTAAAAATTAAATTGCGGACGGAAGCTCTATTAAACTGTTAAATTTTAAGATGGATAGTCACGATGTGTTCCACGTTAGTTATGAATCGATTCTATATATATATATATATATATATATATATATATATATTTTGCTTTTAGAGGTAATGGGAGAGACGAGAGCTAGATTACCTGTGATAAAGGGGAAGGCTATCCAGCCACCTCGTTTACTCTCCATGCCTTTCTCTCTTCTATCTTCATTTGCTGTATTTTGGCCTGAGAATTCCCCCTTAAGATGTTCTACTTCTGAGTATCTCATTCTCTCTCTACCTCCGTCTATGAGATATTATATTACTTTCCCTATCTCATAAAATATCTCAAGTAAACTTATCATTTAATTTAATAAAATAGAGAAAAATAGAGAAAAATATATAAATAAGTGCTCAGTGATCCCATACATAAGTACTAACCCCCATATAAATACCACAGCTTCGTCCGTGCCTTAAAAATTGGTTTAATTTGATTTTTTATTTTATTAAATTTACCAATTTTAAAATTAAAGATTAATTACATTTACTAATATTTTTAAATTTATAAAATTGGAAGTGGTAATAAATTCTACATAGTTTTTTTATGATAATAGTTTCTATACTTTTATTTATATAAAAATAGTATAAAATTTGATTAAAAAATGGTCAATTTAACTGAAAAAGTTAAACTAAACTAGTTTTTACGGGGTGGAAGGAGTATTTCTTTTTAACTACTAAAAGTAGTGAAAGTCACTTTAATATTTTTAAGGACAAAATAGACTTTATATAACATTTGAATTGTATATTTTAAACATTTTAATATTTGATAAAGTTGGATTGCGACCAACGTGAAAGTGTATGTGATAAGATAAAATAAATAAATGCCGGACACTTTTTAATTCATACCTATCACATGAATGCACATAAGGCGCAATTATAATTCGGATGAAAATTTTCGCAATATATAGTATAACTCCATTTATATTACTCCTTCTATCCTATTAAATAAAAGTTCGATTTATAAAAAAGAACTTTTAACAATTAATAAAATTGGTCTACTTTTTATATACTTAGATTATTTATTTTTCAGTTCAAATTTATATTTTGGACAAAAACTTTTAAAAACAAAATTGATCTAGCTACTTTTTTATCCTTTTTTATTCTTTAGGAAACTCAAATACAAGAAAATTAGATAGAAACTTAAAATTTTCAAAGATATGATTAGTTGTTGATGATGGTAAGTGGTGGGTGGTGTGTGATAAGATGATAGAATTGTCAAATACATCCATTCTATTGCAATGGATCTCATTTCACAATCTCACACATGAAATGAAAATCAAGGAATTGAATGAATTTTCATTCTAAGTATGATTTATCATAAGAAATGATCATCAAATACACCTTTTAATGGTACCATTCCTTCAATCTAATCGAACACTTTATTCATGTTTGTTATATTACTTAAACATTGTATCAGAATGGAATGAAATATAATGTAATAACCAAAATATCTCTGATATATATATATATATATATATATATATATATATATATTAAACTATTTATCAATCTATTTAATAAAATACAAATGTTTTTGAATTTCCATTTCACTCAATAAATCATCTCTAGTGCTCAAAGTTTGAGATAAATTATACCGTCCATACAGTGCAGGAGGCACGGGACCCAACTAGTATAACTATATTACTTCATATCTGTTCTAAAATTAGAGATACAATTTAACTTTTGAGGTCAAACGATGACATATTAAACTTCAAAATTGATGTAAATTTATTTAATTTTAGTTGATACAATAATTAAAATTGTATAACATATAATTTTTTTTATTAATTATATGAAATAAATTTTTATAAGTCTTACTAATTTTGTAGTTTAATACGCCATTGTTTGATCTCAAAAATCAAATTGTATCTCTAATTTTGAAATGAAAATTTGATATGCCGTTGTTTGATTTTAAAAATTAAATTGTATCCCTAATTTTAAAATGAAGAGAGTAATACATAATGATTCCAACTTTAGAAAATTAATGATTGGAAATCCGAATGAAGATGGCATAACCACATTTAATTTTATGCTTTTAAAAAGATGGACTACATACGGCCGACAGTATGGTTTAAAAATTTGAAAAGTCACAACCAAAAATACTTTTGTTACTTTTTCTTTGTCAAAGGCATAATAATGTATATTCTAGTGTCAGACTCCATGTGTTTTGCAGAATATCTTTTTCGCAAAACTTTATAAATAATACTATTATTAATGACATGGTAAATACTAAATAATATAGTGAGAGAAATTAGAAAAGCACTTTATTAGTGAAAATAATAAAAATAATAACCTAATTCACTATTATTAATAGTAAACTGCATTACTAGTAATTAGAATCTAGTTGTCCACAATTCACAGGGATTATTATAAATCTGCTTATTTTAAAAAAAAGTTTAAACTTGTAATGAAATGTTATTCATTGGGTAATTAAGATTTGTAACTTAATATATAATTTTAATAGACTGCTTTATTTATTGTCAATTGATTTGAGTTAAAGAGTTTGATGTGATTGTGTTTTAATCTTCACTTTGTTTTTTCATCAATTCTTGTGTGAGATTTCACTTGCATATATACTTGTTTAGGGTTTTCATACTTATGAAACTCTGTTGTTTCTGTCTGTATTGAGAATTGTGGGTTGATTGAAACGATTATTGTGTTTTCTGAAATCTCTATATTTATCATGACTAGTGCAGCTGCTTCTACTTCTCTACTCAATCACAAACCCTAAAATTTTCAATAGACTCCGATATGCATCCATTATTCATTCACAATAATGATCATCCTGGCTTGGTGTTAGTTAATAATAAACTTACTGGTATTGATAACTATATATGGCAAATTGTATTTTCTGCAAAGAATTAATAAGATGAGTTTGGTTAATGGACTTTAAAATGAACCTGATAAGAATTCTCCTTTGCATCTATATATTGTGGGATAGAGCTAAATGTGTTGAAAATTGTCTCATATTTTGTCAGATGGTGGCCTCCTCATTAGTTAAAATACATTCTACCTGTATAATTCTACATACAAACAATCACCAAAATACATTCTCATTTAAAAACAAACATTCCCATACATCGAAAATTTCACAATCTACATTGTATTTTGTACATCGTCATACTAATACCATATACGTTCTATTTCAAATAAGAAAACATTATTTCTTGGTACACCTTCTTTTCCTTATTATCAGATAACAAATATTATAGCATTGAACCTTGAACATGCAAAAAGATTATTTTTGCAAGATTGAACTCGACAGCTGAACAAATCTAGCAATTTTCATTCTTTACTTAGCACATAATATCATGCTCAAATCATATCTCAAGATTATTACAGTTTAAGTAACATATGCAACACATGCATATCAAATATCAAGTCAAGACTGAGTTTTAAAAACTCAATCAATTTTAGTCAACAATTGACCTTCATCATTTTTCAAGTATAATATGTAATCCATGTAATCATGTCAAGTTCATATAACAAATAGGAACTGAAAGACTTATTTTACGCGTAGATTATAGCTTATAGCTAGTGCTTCGTGAATCCTACACAATGTATAATCATGCATATACATCCATCAGTCATACATATTCACACACAAACCCATTAGATTACATTAACTCTACCAGTCTTTGTAATATTAGCTTTTGTTTGCTATCCTCTAATCAATCTTCCTTTTACTTACCATCTCTTAATAATTTTTATTTATGTAATTATGTAAATAAACACACCTAGAGTGGGGTTGAATAGGTGTAACTACCAAAATCTGATTTACAATGGTCAATATAATCGGACAACTTATAATCGGATAGGTTAACCCTGTCTGTTTAAGTATATGTTTTTTGTCTGTTATAATCGGACAACTAATCCCTGTCGATCTATTTTAGTATATGTTCAGGCACGAACTAAAACTAAATATGTAGAATACTAAAGAAGATAAAAGAAAATAATAGAACAGTAAACTTTGCAAAGTAAGCAAGCTGATATAAAATATTCATTGTGTCGGGGAATATTCGATTGATCGGGGAATATTCGTTTTAACATGAAATATTCGTACGACGACACAATCATTGGTGGACCCCACAACGGGGGTATTGTCGTAGTTAGAAAACGACAGAAATATCTTTTTATAAAATAACGACGAAAGTTTTACCGTTAAACTGTTGAACTACCCGGTAGTAAAAGAAATGCGATGTCTGGCGTGGTTGCGTAGTAGTACAGTATTGATTATTGATGTTTACGTGAGAAATCACTCGGTTATACTCAATTATTATTCAAACGATGGTGTTGTATCATATCTCTCATATTATTGATTCAATTGTTGTCACAGTATCATCTGCATAATATTTATTATTATTAAATCAGTAATTAAGACGACAAAGTTATTCATATTATTATTTTTAATATTGACAATATCTAGAAAGTTCTGTCGAGGAAAGGGGTTTGGTCACCTAATTGCGCGCCAATAAGGAGAAATCTTTATTGGAAAGCCCCCTCTTTCTTGGGAATGATCTGGTTGTTAAATATTATGAGTTATAATATTAATAATGATAAGTTCGTGTTGATTAAAGATGAAATTGATATTTCCATTATGTTGGGATTATTAGTGTTAGTGGAAATCGATATCTATTTTGATAATAATTGATGTCTGGAGGTTATATTGACCAATCGGGTAATTAATCGAATAAATTAGCAATTAATTGCTATTAATTCATATGCTTATAACTATTTGTTCATATGTGTGTACTATTGATTCACATGCATGTACTATTAGGGGAGGTGATGCAAGATTGATAATACTTGCATGACTAAATTAAAAATGGAGGTATAGATGGAGGTACTATACTGTAATTATTTTTTTCACATGTATAAAACTATTGAGTCACATGATTGTACTATTGATTCAAATGATATACTATTAGGGGAGGTGGTGCAAGTTTGATAATACTTGCAGGAGTAAATTAAAAATGAAGAAAAAGATGAAGGTATTATACTGTAATATTTCGAGCCCCAAAACATGTAATTATCGAAACTATATTTTTCTATAAATAGAAGTTCATTCTTCCTTCATTATCACCAATTCACTAAGACTTACAAGAGCAATTATAGATAGAGAAGTTATAGAGAGAAAGAAGAAGAGTAGTTTGCTATTTCACTATTCTAATATCCAGTACTCTTCTTCTGAGGTAATGGATATTATTTTTTTCAGTATTCATAAGGAATAATATTTTTTCCATACTCTGTAGTATATGAGTAATATTATTTCGTCTCGTACTCCTGATTATACCCTCATTTTGTTAAAGTATTGCTTCTATACTCTGTGAAATTAGTAGAATATCCTTGAAATTTGCGCTTCATCTAGTATCGTTTCACAAGGATATTTTCTGCACATTCTTGTTAAATTTTAAGCTTTTCATGCCAGAGTACTGTCCATGAGTAGTATTCATTTTTACGGTACTATTCACAAAGTTCTATTCACGGGGTACTATTCACAAAATACTATTCTTGAAGTACTATTCACGGGTACTATTCACCCAGGGAATTATTCATGGCAAAAATTGATTTCTTTGTTGTCCAAATCATTTTTGATACAATATTATTCTTGAATTTTACTCCACAAAGCAGTATCATGTTGATAATTTGGGCATTATTGAATTATGGATAAATTAAATTATAAATCTTTAAAAATTATCCTTTGCTTTCTTTTAATTGAATTATTATATCATTGTCATCATCCTCATGCTTATATTGTGATAAAAGTCATCTGTGGCTTACGTGCATAGATGTACTATTGATTGGTATGATTATGACCATGGATTATTCGGTATAATCATGACCGTAATGTTATAAATGATTTGGTAAAATCATCATTGGCCTGTAGTGCATTGATGGACAGTTGTTGGTATGATTATGACCAGGGATTATTCTGTATAATCATGACCATTGATGATTACATGAATATCCTTGACCCGTAGTGCAGGGATGATTTGATGATGTGGTATGTTTTTTTAGCTGAGTCTCAGCGATAAAATTGATTATAAACTTTTTTAATCATAGAAGATAGTAGATATCATGCTCTACTTGACTCTTCTAATGGATTGTTTGTTCCGCTGTAGTTAAACTTGATGTTTATTGTATTTTATCAGTTTAACACTGTTGAAGGCTAACGATAATTTATTCTGCATTATCTTAGTCATAATATTTTTTACTAGGCTAGTTGAGCTCACCCTTTTACTTTCATTGTTCTCTTCAGGAAATGAGAACGTAGCTGGGACTAGTCGGGGAACAGAGTGACGGTCCGAGATGGTGGCTATAGTAGTCCTCACTATTTTATGAAATAGTGTGATAATAAATGTAATGAGGACTTCATTTGAGTTTGAATACTGTCTATGAGACAATATTCGTGCAAAAACTCTTAGCTACGATGTTGTCGTATTGTATAAAAGATGTTTGTATTTGATTTATGTACCATGTATTTGGAGACTCAGAATGAGTGATGTATACTTATTTTGGGGGCATCACAGCAACCTTGAAAGCTCTAGAAGAACAGATCCTATCTACTACTAGATAGACCAAACCACACACGGCTTACACTCATAATAAGGATTTTGATTACACAATATTTTTAAATTTATTCTACTAATATGTATATATATATATATATATACATATTCTTTTCAAAATTTCTTGTCAAACTAAATAAAATACTAAACAAATCTCAACATTAAACTATTTATATAAAGTAACTATGAATATTATATATATATATATATATATATATATATATATATATATATATATATGGGGAGGATCTCAACGGACCAAAATAAGCGGATCAAAAAAAACGGACCAAGGCAAAAAAATATGCGGGTTCGGGTTTAACCCGCGTGTTTTAACTAGTTAAACCCTTACCGACTGCGTGTGTTTTTTGCCTTGTCCGTTCTTTTGTCCGCTTATTTGGTCCATTTTAGAACTGCTCTGTATATATATATATATATATATATATATATATATATATATATATAGTTTCTTTCAAAACGTCATCGAGAATGCAGACCAAAGACGGACTAAAAAAAATGATGTGATTCCAACAAAATTCGCGGGTCAAGAATACCGGGTCGAAAACCCATATGAAAACTGTTTCAACCCCCTATCTCTTACTCTTCCAATTAAATGCAGAACAAAACACATTGCCCTCTCTCTCAAAGCGGCGATAAAGTTAGGGTTTGCAAATATGTTCGTCAGTGAGATCACTTTCATCAGTTCGCGAAATCGATAAAGCTTGGATTGTACGCGACCCGTTTGAAATCACTCTCATCAGTTCGTAAAATCGATAAAGCTTGAATTGTACGCGACCCGTTTGAAATCACTCTCATCAGTTCGCGAATCCATCACTCTCTGCCGATTCTCTCTCAAACCCCTTTTGCCCGATTCTTATTCAAAGCGCTGAAGCTGAAGCTAGGGTTTAGAAATTGCCGGACATCGAATACACAGCGTATAGCTTCTTTTTCATTTTAGCTATATATTTAAATTGAGCTCGTTTCTTCTCCTCTAATACACAGAGTTTAATATGAATGCTTGCAAAACTTGTTGGTTGCGTATACATAGAAATTCGATCATCTCGTAGTTGTTCTTTGATTATTAATTATTTTTTTTCCGCTTGGTGCACTACATAGAAATTCAGTCATATATGAAGATATACTAGTTCTTTTCTTTTGTTCACATTCTCTTCCATATCAAGACTAAAGACAAACTCAAACTGAACCAAAAGTAGAACCAGAAACGGATGGGGTTTAATTAATTGACTGATGCTGCCCTTCTTAATTTTCAAAAGTTTAGCTACGACCTGACTTAGGTTACTATCAAGGTTGAAAAACTCTAGATGTAAAATCTAATGGCTCTTCATATATATATATACAGGCTTCATTTGACATTAAATTGTTTGACTTGTTTATTTTAGCATTATTTTTAAGTTAATGACTCGTTTGTTTGCAATTATTTTGCATATTAAAATATTTGTACTTATTTATATTAAATTGATATATTTAAGCATATTTTAGTTTAATGCAAATATAATTAAACTAGTATAATTTCATACGTGGCATTCTATGTTGGGAAAAATAGGACAAACTTAATTATACAGTTTAAATTCAGATGATAATTTCAGAGGCATAGAAGGTGCAGAAAGATTAGAAATGACATGTGAGTTGTTTCTTATAAATATTGTGTTTTAGTTGTTTCTTAGTTTGGTGTCACTTATTAGAATAGGAAAAGTGAGGAATTAAAATGGTAGTTCTTTGTATGTGTGTATTAGTTTCCAGGAATCAAACTAAAGGAAAAGAAAAGTAAAAATGGAAATATATAAATTTCTTATGCAAGCTTATTGATTTGTTTTATCATTTTATGTTTGGCCCGTCATTTGGGGTTACCAACATTTTACTTTGTTTTGATTTTGCAGAAATTGTTGTGTCCGGTGTAATGTCAATGCCCCAGATCTTATCAACATTGGATTCAAGGACTGTTCAGGTGGATAGGAGTAGAAGTGACAGAGCCTGAGAAAAGGAAGACATTAGCTTCAGTAGAGTTGTTTACTTATTTCTTTCATGAGATCCAGATGTCCAAGTGTTTGATATGTGTTGGTGTCTTGGAGATATCGATGGCCGTTTATATAGCTGGATTCAGATTTTTACCATTTAATTGGTCAAATGTTATTTTCGCATCACATCTGTAACGTTGAGTGCCTGTAAATGTAGGTTGTTTGTCTTTGGATTGTTGTTTAACTTGAAGTAACTGTTGCTCATCTTCTCTGATGGGTTTCCAAATTTTAGTGTTGTAAACTGTAGTTGATTCCTGTAGATAAGAAGTATCATTATCGTTGAGGAAGTTGTAAAAGTTTGCAGCAAAAAAATATGGCTTATGAGCAGAGGACTATTCTTCAATTGTCATTTCCAAATTTCTTGGTCTGTTCAAACTATTACCAAGCGATTCTTCAATTGCCATGTCCAAATCGCTTGGTCTCATTCAACAATCTTTAAAGTCTCAATCAACACAATGAGCTGAATAATCTGTAAAATTTCAAAAAAAAAAAAAAACATGAGTAGTTTGGTCTCTTTTGGATTGTCAAACATGATACTAATTTGCAAAATTTGTATTTGATATATTTTGTTTCCAAATAGGATACATGAGCAGTGAAGATTCTACATTCACATAAATTTTGCTTTGTTACAAACATGTATCTAAATCTTTTAATCCTATTTGAAGATGTTCCTCTAATGTCAGCTAGTGAAAAAACTAAGTATTCGGGTTGTGTAGATGTTGTGCCGCTCTCCATTCACTTTTTGGAGCCAGAGTTAAGCAAAGCAGAGTGTCCAATGCATATATACGCATACTTGCCGTACCATTTATGAGTTGAGCCAGGACTGAAAAATGTACAATTCATTGAACCCTTCTCGTTATACTATAACTGAGTTTCTTCTACCTGCTCAACATGGCAAAAAAATAGGTTAATTTGCAAGAACTTTACTATTTTACCTCGATCTTGAGAAGTCAATTTGGAGTTTATACAAGTATCATTCTTTTGTCCATGGATGACTTTTAACTATTTGCCTGTAATTTTCAAAGAGAATGAAAACTAGGCCATATAAAAGAAAACCATTTTCATTAGATAAATCATATATAATATTTATTGTAAACTACAAATTATACAACGCATACATAACAATAAGAATGTGACCTTAAAAATAGTTCAATTTTCAAAAAGTATAACAATAAGAAAAAAATTAAAAATTTAGCATCAACCGAATAATGAATTCTTATAATCAAGTAAAAATAGCAAGGGATTCACATTATCAGTAAAAAAAAATTGAAGAAATGAAAAATTCTAAAACTATCACCAATATGATCAGGCAGTAAGTGAAGAATTTAAGAACAGTCGGTTATTCCTCAAACTCAAACTGCTTGAAGCAGTTCTGAGGACAGAAAACCGCATGAACGTTGGCACTAATCGTGGTGATGCAAGAGCTTTCAAACTTGATACACTGTTGAAATTAATAGATATAAAGGGAACGAATGAGAAGACCACTTTGCTCCACATTGTGGTTCAAGAGATCATCAGGTCAGAAGGCATATAAAGTAATAACTAACTAATAACTTGTGCCAATTGCCTTTGTTTTAAACGACTCTAGTACGTCTTGTACGATACCATATCTAGTGTGCAAAGGTTGATGTTTTGCTGCTGCTGTTGTTGTTTATTTTTTTAAAATGGTTGTTAATTTGTTATTCTTGGCTGGTTGGATATTTGTAATGGCTGGCTAGCACTACTTGTGATGATTGTTAATTTGTAATTGTTGGCTTCTATTATGGTTGGATATTTGTAATGCCTAGCTCTACTGTTTACTTGCTTTATTAGAGAAGAACTGGTATTTTCTCCCAAAAACATACTCATACAAGTTAACACAGATTATAACTTATGGCTCCATGTTAAGTTTCCAAGGACAGAAGATTCCCATCACGGTTCAACACATAATAAGAAGTGTGCACCCAACTTCAGAATGCAAATAAGATCAATTTTCATTTACCCAAAAACTCAAGTAAATCAAACCTTCATAACTTGGAAAGGAAAAAAAAAATCACATTTACTTAATTTCCTACATTCTGACCTTTTTCCAAGTGTTGACAAAGGAGTATCTACACAATTTGTTCACAATCCAATTTTAAGGGGGAAACGTTTTCTAATGACCAAGAATCACATTAGAAGATCTCAGGAGTCAAAATTGAACTAATAACTATTGAAATGATTTCATAGAGAAAAATAAACAAAGAAATATCAGTTGCTTTTGTGATATATGTTCGCTGAACCCACTCAAAATAGCTGACAGTCACACCTCCATCATTTGCATATATATATATATATATATATATATATATATATATATATATATATATATATATATATATATATATATATATGGCAGTACTATAACTCCTTAATTTATTACAACACACATAAATTTTCTTTTATATAACTGATATTTTTTCCTTCAAATCACTACAATTTAGACTTAGAAGTACTGAAATAACTTGGAAGCAGTGTTACCTCGTCTACTTCAGGATCAGTAGGATGATTTGCTGCTTCTATGATGAACTTCGCACTCACATTTCCTTTTTCTCTTTAATGGAGAAGATGAAGAAATGAAGCAAAATAAGTAGGCAGACCAAATTAGGATGACTCGAAAATACACCCAATTTCAAAAATAACTCCAATTAAACAAATATCCCAAAAAGCAAAGTTTGGTGATAACAGAAATTTGTGCCAAACGCATATGCAAATCATCCTACTGATTATAGTTGAAGGACCTTAAGCTTTAGGAGAGAGAACCTCACTGACCTTACGATTTGAAAACCCTAGCTTCAAACCAGCGATTGAAAGTTCTGTTCTAGTCGATGTCCGGCGATTTCCAAACCAGAGCTTCAGCTTTTGCGCTTTGAATGAGAATCGGGGAAAGGGACTTTGAGAGAGAATCGGGGAAAGAGGTTTTGAGAATTCGCGATTCGCGAATGGTTGAGACATGGCTCTGAGAATACGAGAATCGCGAATGGTTGAGATAAATTTTCCAATGGGTTTTTAACCCGAAACGTTTTGACCCGCGTGTTTTTTCCCTCTCAGTTTTCACGTTGCTTTTTTTTACTTTGGTACGTTGCTGGTCCGTTCCTATAGACCGTTTCTAAAAGGGATTCTATATATATATGTAAACAAATATTCATATAAATATTTATAAATTTATCTCTAAATATTCATATAAATATTTATAAAAATAAAGTTTTTGAGCTGAGATTTATGTAACGTAATATATATATATATATATATATATAGTAAAATACACAGACACCCATTGTAGATAGTCATAATAACACTCACCATCCTTCTAGTTTTTGAGAATAATGATCGATCTCTCTACAATCTACAATATAACATTCACTATCCCTAGTGTGGTTGACCAACTAATATCTAAAAATATTTTTAATATAATGTCTAAAACACCCTTCAAGTTATAATGTTTAATTTCTCCACTAAATATAAATTTGTATATCATAATTTTTACTTTACTTGGATCTAATTAATTAAATTATGAAACTGTGAAATAAATAACATAAATGTCAAAAATAATAAATATTCATTTTATTAGGAAAATAAAGTTATACAATTTTTGCTAATTAAATTTCTCAAATATTAAAATTTACGTGATATATATTCAAAATATTTTTTTTGTAATTAAAAAGTAAAATGTTAATACCCATAAAAATTACAAATTAAAGCAATAAAATTATAATTAATTTTTCCAAATATTAAATTTATCTAAAACAAACTTATTATTAAAAATTAAACGAATCTTATTACTCATATAAAAAAGTATTAAAATTATATTAATTATTTTTCTCATATATTAAACTAAACATAAGTGGGACTTAAACATAATTATTTACATTAAAAATGACAAATGTTGTTACTAAAAAAAGAAGAAAAATTATATTAAAATAATTTCTTTTACAAGATAGAGTTAGTAATAAATATAATTATATATTTTTATTTAACATTGCACACAAAAACAACGCCTAATCATTTGTATACTAAAAAAATGTGATCAAAATCATAAATATCCCAATTGTTTATATATACTCAATAAAATTATAATATGAAAATAAGATTCAAATAATATTTTGTATTGTTAAGAACCAAAAACTAAACTATTAACATACTCAATCACTCTAATTAGAATAGCTTCATTAATAATTTAATTTATTTTTTTAATATTTGTATCACTTATCTAGAAATATGTGTTAATTAAACTAAATTAGTTTTTATAAGTTACCAACAATTTAAATGAGATAGTTTTAATTAAAAATAAAACTATGATTTTTGTATTAAAAAAAGGATAATTAAACACACACACACATACACACACACACACACACACACACACACACACATATATATATATATATATATATATATTATTTAGTAATTAAAATTTGATAATATACAAGGGTAAATATGTAGTTTTATCTATTTAGTCATTCCTAAAAATTTGCAGGGGTACTAACTGTTACTTAAAAAACTAGAGGGGAGGTGAGTGTTATTATAGTTATCTAGAGGGGGGTATCACTGTATTTTACTTATATATATATATATGTGTGTGTGTGTGTGTGTGTGTGTGTGTGTGTGTGAAACGAAAATGCGAATAATCGTAAAATGAAAAATACAACGAATGTGCTAGTGAGATAAAATAGTTATATATGAGGCAACAGTCAGTGTTGACTTATGAACGAACAAACTGATGTAAAAATTATTTAAATTAAAAAAATATTATAGTAAATTGAGTTTTACTATAAAAGCTATGCATTAGATATATATTTAAACTCCGAATTAGCGAGTAAAGGTAAAAAGATATTTCTGAAATAAAATATAAATGGTTTAAGCTTCAAGATGTAAAATATTTGCATCTTAAAATGTGTGAGACCTTTATTAGATAATGATATAAATATTATTAAATGGTTAATAATATTTATGAATGATTAAGATTATATTAAAGGAGTATAATTAAAATATTATTAAGTGATTAAAATATTATTAAAGGAATAATAATATTAGACAAGCGTTTAAGATAATGGTTAAGTGATAGTAATATTATTAAGGGATAATAATATTACTAATGAGTTAAAGAATTATTCAATGTTTGATTATGTGTCGTCTAAATATTAGCTAATTTTGTATTCGAGTAATAGTATTGTGATATAAAGTGTATTATGCTAATTGGAAGATCGATCTTATTAATGATAGGTCTTTCATAAGAGATTTAAATAGATTGATTAGCAGTAATCAGCGGTACATGCAAGTTTTCTAACTCAAACTCGAGTTAATAATTTTCAAGAATGTTAGTGGTTTAATTATTGAAAATTATTCCACATCTATGATTATTTATTCGCACTTAGTGCACATTGCATATGTTTATCAGGTATGAAAGATTGATCACCTTCATTAACAAAATATTTGTTCATGGTCATTGTTAACACTCAACGTTATTAATTGAATCATCTATGTATTGAAATTTGATTCATACTCTTTCACAATCATTATATTGTTGTAAACTTGAAAGCTTATTCTTTCTTTCAATCATGATATATCTTTATTGTATTTAAACTTGCTGAGCAAAGTAGTTGCTCGCCCTTGCTATATCATGATAAAATTTTCAGATTAAGACGAAGGCTTGAATAAAGACAGAGGCAAAGGCAAATTCCAGAATTGGATTATTATCCGGTTAGAATTATTAAATTTTCTGATGTGAATGACATTGTAAGTCGTGTAAGATATTGAATATATGTATGAAGTTATGGTTATAGACCTTGGGAATTATGTGTAAAAGTTTATTGTATAAATAATTTATGTTTATATCTTCTGCATTAGTTATAGAAATGATATATCGTAACGTACCAGGTTCGAGGTAAAAGGTACTCGGATTTGGGGACGCTACAATAACATTATAACATAATCATTACCAATATATCTCTCCTCCTTTGACATCAACAAAAAATAATTCATAAGAATGAACTATTTAACACCACCGAAATTCCCGAATTTTGTTATCTCTCCCCTTTTGACATTATAGAAAAAAGCGCAATGATAAAGAATGACATTGAAGCAAGCTTATAACAACATCACATATAACAAGTAAACAATATGATCATAAACTTTGTGATTTATTACATATATATCAACATTGTTATTACCAGTAGTAATCTTGATATATGTGTTCTTTATTGTAGCTTTCGATTTTGGATTTTCATAATCAAATCTCTTCAAAAGCACTTCTATTGGTCACCCCAATGTTGAGGTCTTTAAAACTCAAGTTAGGAGGATGATTTTTAATAGTTCTAGATGATTTAGGAAGCCTGACAGTGGTCATTTGTTCGTTAGATTCAAACTGTGGTATGTCAAATTCTGTATCGAAATGTTCATATGATTTTTCTTTTAAATCTGACGGGTCTAGCTGTCTGTTTTTAGGTGTCTACATGTCTGAGTTTTCTAATAAAACGGACGGGTCAGGCTGTCTGATTTCATCATTCTTTCCCTATGATGCAGACGGCTTAGGCTGTCCGGATTGAACTGTTTGGGTTTCACGAATCAAATTTTCATTTCCTGAAGAAACTTCATCTTTTGACATATCATGGTTAAATTCATCAAAAATTACAAATACAGATTTCTCATCATGATTGTCGTCATTTGTATTAAATATGGAGCATTTAGCACAATAAAAACTTTAGAATAAATAATATTATGAATCATTGTGTTACAAAATCCATATATCTAATTAAAACTCTATTAAAAAATAACATGAGGTACTTACAAATTCCGCCAAATAATTTATAAGTAACTTACTCTCTCAAAGTAAAGTACCATCCGTCTCTTTTTGATCTTATAGACATCTACAAAATGAACAAATAGTCTCTACTATTTTGGTACCCAAATTTTCTTGGGTCCTTTGGGGTTAGTAGCATATAAATCAAATTTCTTTACCCAAATTTACTATATTCTAATTTTATTACAATTAAAATCAAAATGACCTTTAAAATCACATTTTTTAGAAGTAACAAACGGTGAACAATAAAGTGGTTTATGTCTTGATTTACTATTAATCATTATAATATTATTATTAGTCATATTTTTCACATTTTTAATAAGATTATACCCAATCCCTTGTTTATCAAGATTGGACCTTTGTGCTTCTAACATAATATTTAGGTTCTCTTCTCTTTGTACAAATTTAGCAAGATCATTTTTTAAAGATGTTATTTCTGCATTTGTTAAATTATCATGTTTTACATTCATCATTTTTCCATCATTAAAAGCATCTAAGCATGCATCTCTCATTTTCAAATTTTCTTTTAAAACTTCATTTTCATTTTTAATATATTCAGTTTCTTTTCTCTTTTTAATAAGCGAAGTACTTAACTTCATTCATTAGCTCATTTACACAATTCTTAAAATAAGCGGTTTTCTTTTTGAGCTGTTGATTTTCATTTTGTAAAGCAATATAATCAGGCATAGATATTTCAAAAGTTTCATGAAAAATTGTTAGCTCAAGTTGATCATCATTTTCTAGTCCCATGAAACAGAGTTGGACAGTTTCTTTTTTTTGTTATGTTTTAAACTTACTCACTGGAGTTGAGCTATCTTTTTTATTCTTCCTTTGAAGCTCTTTACAATACATCTATTTATAGGTACATCAACATCAATATTTGGAGTTTCAAAACTCAAAAGTCATGATCCAGTTTCAAAACTTAAAGAATATGAGAGTTTCAAAAGATCAAAGATCATTACAATAAAGATGAGAGGAATGAATCTAGACATCCATATATATATATAACGGGTTAAATGCAAAGTCGACCATTGAACTTTTTTGATATTTGGGTATTGAGCCCCTTTCTTCCGGTCAACGCAAACTGAGCCCCTTTCTATTCAAAAATTTAGACTTTGAACCCCCAGGCGCCACATGTGCAGCAAAGGGAGTATATATAAAGACAGTCGACATAAAAAGTAAATCATTCCTATTCTAGAGGGAAGAAGTAACACATGAAAAAATTTTATTTGAAAGGTAGCATATGATTAGATGCATCCCTTGCATTTTTAATGTGCCAGTATAAGAATTTGTAGTGTTGAGCAAATTATACAAAATTGCAAGCTCATTTAACACTACTAATAAATGTAATATATGCACAAAACATGGCTACCGGTCACGGAAGTACCTTGCAAAAAATAAAAAAGAAAGAAGATACATATTCAAGCCAAATCCATCCATGCATGCAAAAGGAGGAAGAACAAACAGCTCTACAAAAATGCACAGAAGGTATAACTTGTTTAAAAAAAGTTGAAATTACAAATTACAGGTGAAATGAACAAAGAAGGCAGCAAAACAGCTAGGTAAAAGAAACTAATTTTCTTTGATGAAAGATGAAGCTGTGTTTCAACTTGTCGACTATACAACAAAGGCTACATATAGTAATACATGTAAAGTACTACCAATGATGTGAAGGGGGAAGCAATTGTATTTGTAGCCATGCTATAACTTGCCCTTGCTTGCTTGTTACAAACTAGCCAAAAACAAGAAACAAAAATTTGTCCACAAAATTGATGATATAGTTGAAAATCGTCAATCACACCAAGATGAGCCCACAAGAAAAGTGTAATTTGGGCATCAGAGAAAAATTACATACACATACATGAACACATAAACTTCAACCACAGCGAAACTTCAAGCAATTACATACACATACCTGATTTGGAGAAAAGAGAGAAGCTAGGGCTTCCGATTTGGCTATACTTGCGTCCGATTTGGAGTGAAGAGAGAAGAGAGAAGCTAGGGCACGGTTTTGGGTTTTTAAAAAAGACGCGGAAGGCACGGTTTTGGCTTTTAAATACTTATGCTCTTTAAAGAATTATGTTACTTAATACTTATGCTTTTGAACTTTCCTATATATATATATATATATATATATATATATATATACACACACACATATTGAATCTGGATCAGTGGGACTCTCGGACTGATCAAAAACAGATTTAAATTTTTTTTTTTTTTTATAAAAAAATAACTAAAAAATATTTAATATTTTATGAATAGAAATTTTTCATAATACAATGTTTTGGGGTGGTTTGGATACCTATACCCAAAAATGGTGAGTACAGTCTACACGGGATATGCATACACATTTTGTTATGCGCACCCAAATCACGCCCAAAACAATCAGATATGAAAAATTTCAATTCCATAAAATATTAATTATTATTTTTAGTTGTTTTAAAAAAAAAAAAAAAAAAGTCCAGGACGAGACTAAAATCCAGGCGTCCGGATTTGGGCAGGACTATATATATATATATATATATATATATATATAACAAGAGTAGTTATTTCAAATTCAAGGGCTAACGGTCATTTTGGAAGACCATATCGCCCCGGCCCCATAATTAACATTAATATCAATACTAACATTATACTTAGGGGTGAAAATGAGCCCGAGTCGATCCGAACCCCATAATGTTCAAGTTCGGCTCGGATCAAAAAATTTGTGTTTAGTTTCGACTCGGAGTCGAACTTATAATTTCTAAGGCTGCTCAAGTTCGACTCGTAAATTACTCGAGTACTACTCGACTCGGATTTACTCAACTCGTTTTCACAACGAGTAATTCGCGAGCCATTCTTTTCGAGCTCGAGTCTGAGATGGATCACACCAAAATGAGACATAAAGTGAAAACTTAAAAAAACTTCAATTTCATTTATATATAAAAATACATGTGTTACAAATATTACAATGATAAATTTACAATATTAATTATTCTATGATACAATTTCTACTTTTCTAGTAACATCATTACATTTATCCAATCTCTTACATACACATCACCCTCTCTTTATTTCCAATGATATCATTAACGTTCAGCTTTAATTTGCTCATTCACAATGTATTCAATCTTTCTCAGTTACTCTGGCTTTATAGGCTTGCCTGTAAATATCTTAATCATTTAGATAAAAGCAGTTGCAACAGGAGCTTAATAGTATGATTAAGCTTTACTATGAGAAACAAAACTAAAATTATGATTAAGCATACCATGAGAAAAATCGAATTTCAATTTTTCAAGAAGAACAATAGATCCTTTCTGGTCAACATGATTACCAAGTACTTCCTGCACAAATATTTAAATATTCAAGCCAAAAAATGAAAAACAAAAATAAAAGAAATAGAAGAATGAAATGAAAGTGTACTAGTGCAGAATAATATCAATTGACATTACCCTGAGAGCAAAGTTTAGCATGTGTGTACAAGTATGGTTGGGAGCAATGAGCTTACGCCTGTTGTAATCAACATGCTCAAGCCATTAGACAACTACTTGAATGTTAGAACATAAAAGCAATTGTGTGTTTGCATAAAAGTATGGATGCAACTATAACTGATAATGAGCCGATTCTTGGACAGTACAAGCTCAACTTTGCTACACTAAATCTTGTTACTGTTCAGATTGGGCATGTCTTTGTCCAAGTCTAAGTCTTTGTTGAGCTTGGCTCATACTGATCATAAAAATACATATAGGAAAGATCAAGTCATAGCATATGCAAGTGTTTGACGAGACAGATTGACTAGTTCAGGAAGTTATACTTGAAAAGAGCAGTAGCACTAGGAAAAATAGTTTCCAAACAAAACAAAAGTAATGCTAGTTAAAAAGTGCATACCTGCATTAGGAGGAAGATCGCAGCAACAATGATAACTACACAAGCGCAAGTCATTTTTCACATGTGACCTTTCCAAATGCTCCACAGTTCTCTCTTGCATTTCTGGATGAACATGGCCATTTGGAATCAAATTAGTTGCGTTATGTCCTACTGCTAAAGAAATGAAATACGAGGGATCAACACATGATTTATATACTTGGTCTGTACACCTCATAACATGGGCAATCAGGCATTGGGCATGAAATGCTTCTAGAGTTATCCAACTGGGCAGTTAAAACAATACTCATATGTTGATCCATTTAACAGAGGAAGTAGAAGTCTATACCACTGAAATGTCTGAGAAATTCGAGAGAACATCAGTAATCTCAATAGTGTCTAGGTGGTAAGAGCTGATCCATTCCTTTACTCGACCCAATTGTTCTTCATCTCCAGTTGGATCCTGAGTATCATCTACATATTGGACAGCGCAGTTGGTTAAAATTTCCCTAGAGGTAGTATCAAATTTTATTAATATATAAGGTTTTCTGGGAGGGATTGCAGTGATACCTTCATCAATCTCCATTTTCAGAGGATTTTTGGCCCATGGATTATATGAACTTCTTCTTCTGTGCAGCCTCTAAAGAATTGAAGTTCGTAATCCATAGGCTGCAAGATCAGGAAATGTGTAATAGTAACTTAATATGGTTTAGGATCGCAACAAAATGAGACATAAAGTGAAAACTTAATTGAAATAATTGTAATAAAGACAAGGTTGCCCAATTATTATAAGGGAAGTAAATGTACAAACCAAAAAAGAAATGAATCCAAGCTTTTGTTAGGCATGTATTTATAAACCAGTAACTTCTCTTTCCCTTCAATGCAACAGCCAAGCAGTCTAACCAGATTACGATGTTGTAATTTTGCTATTAGTATCATCTCAGCTTTTATCCTCTCATCAGAAGCAAAGAACTGAAACAACCCAAGAATCGAATACTTCAAGAACTAGCGTATGCTATTCGCAACAAAAAACGTAAGTGAAGGGTACCTCATTGATAGACTCCATGGCACGCTTGCGTGAGGTGGTAGTCACCCGAATCGTTTCTAGCACGGTTGTTGGGTGAATTGCTTGCAACACCTTAACTCCTCGTCTATACTTTAGACGGTAATCTTGAAATCTGATTCTTCAAGCGTTCGTAAATCTGCGTTGAATGGACACCTTGCGACACCTTGACCCTCGCTTATATCATATGCGGCGTGATAATCTCCGATAATCGACGATTGATATCGGTGAAAGCCACACAACACGCGATTATGAATTGTTGTATGATAAGTCAAATTAAAATAGAATTATAAAAATCTAAAATCTGCAATTTCCGTGTGAAACAAATTATTTGCCGCGTGACTCCTGGCAAATGCCGCGTGAATCATGCTGACACCGTGTAAATTGATAAGACTGATAATCCTTTGCAAGCTAAGAATCTGTGTACTGTTAAAAATTGATATGGTCCAGCAGCTTGATGATTTGTAATTAAAACGTGACCCACCAAAACAATAGGGCCCACACGCTGCTTCATGAATATTAATGTTGCCCACTTGAATATTAAGTCTGATAACTTTGAAAAAATTATGGCCCACGTGAATCAAATAACCTTTAGCCCACATGATTAAATAACCTCCTTTGCACATAAAATATGTTGACTTTGTTAAGAAGATTAAAATTGGGCTTGTATTAAATTGACCCAAATTTGTGTCTCATCCTTCCTTGCGTTATCTTCAGCCCAAACATCTTGGATAAATCCGTTGAGACTTTGTTTGAACCTCTTTGTCCTAGCCTTGCTTGATCCCCACGTCCCTTTAGTCTTGTTTGACTCCACGCATGCTATGTCCTCATCATTCCTCTCCTCTTGAAAAGGATTTGTCCTCAAATCGTCACCTACATCAAACGGACTTAGATCAGCAACGTTAAATGTAGCACTAACATTATACTCACCTGGAAAATCCAATTTATAGGCATTGTCATTAATACGCTCGAGAACTTGAAATGGACCATCTCCCCTCGGAAGCAATTTCGACCGTCTTTGAACTGGAAATCTTTCTTTCCGCATATGTAACCACACCCAATCTCCGGGCTCAAAGATCACTTGATGTCGTCCCTTGTTCGTGTGCTTAATGTATTGTTCCGTCATCCGTTCAATGTTTAGTTTGGCTCTTTCATGAATCTGCTTAACAAGATCAGCCTTTTTCTTTCCATCCATGTTAGTATATTCAGAAACAGGTAATGGTGATAAATCCAACGGTGTCAAAGGATTAAACCCATATACAATTTCAAAAGGAGAAAAATTAGTAGCAGAATGAACAGAACAGTTATATGCAAACTCAACATGTGGTAAACATTCTTCCCATTGCTTGATATTCTTTTTAATGATAGCCCGTAATAATGCCGACAAAGTCCTATTTACTACTTCAGTTTGACCGTCAGTTTGTGGATGACAAGTCGTAGAAAATAATAATTTAGTACCCAATTTACCCCACAAGGTCTTCCAAAAGTAACTTAAGAACTTTGCATCTCTATCAGAAATAATAGTTTTAGGCATACCATGCAAACGCACAATCTCCCTAAAGAACAAATCAGCAACATGAGATGCATCATCAGTTTTATGACATGGAATAAAATGTGCCATTTTTTAAAATCTATCCATGACCACAAATATCGAATCATAACCATGCTTAGACCTAGGTAAACCCAACACAAAGTCCATAGAAATATCAATCCAAGGTTCATTAGGAATAGGCAATGGTGTATACAATCCATGGGGTTGAACACGAGATTTAGCTTGGCGACAAGTAATACATCTATCACATATTCTTTCTACATCTCATTTCATATGTGGCCAATAAAAATGTTCTTTTAAAACAGCAAAAGTTTTATCAACACCAAAATGTCCCATTAAACCTCCCCCATGTGATTCCCTAACCAACAACTCACGCAAAGAACATGCAGGAATACATAGTTTATTTTCTCGAAACAAGAATCCATCAATTCTAAAGTATTTACCCACAGCATTCTTTTCACAAGTTTTAAACTCTTCACCGAAATCAAGTTCATTATCATATAAGTCTTTAATTCGTTCAAACCCAAGCAATTTCGTATCAAGAGTATTTAACAAAACATACCTGCGAGACAAAGCATCTGCAACGACGTTCTCCTTACCTTGCTTATATCGAATAACATATGGAATGTCTCGATAAATTCCATCCATCGTGCATGTCTTTTGTTCAACTTGTGTTGTCCCTTCAAATATTTCAATGATTCATGATCGGTGTGGATCACAAACTCCTTAGGCCACAAGTAATGTTGCCATGTCTCCAAAGCTCTAACCAAAGCGTACATCTCTTTTCATCGTATGTAGGATTGTTTAAAGTCGCCCCACTCAATTTTTTTTGAAATACGAAATTGGTTTCCTTTCGCATCAACACGACTCCAATCCCTAAACACGAAGCATCACACTCAATCTCAAAAGTTTTAGCAAAGTTAGGTAAAATAAGTAAAGGAGCATTTGTTAATTTATCCTTAATCAAATTAAATGCTTTTTCCTGTTCATCGCCCCACTTAAAGCCTACACTATTCTTGATGACCTCGGTCAATGGTGCTGTAATCTCACTAAAATTCCGAACAAAGCATCGATAGAAACTTGCGAGTCCATGAAAGCTTCGTACTTGACTCACATTGGTTGGACTCGGCCAATCCCGGATCGCACGTATTTTCTCTTCATCAATTTGAACTCCCTGTGAACTCACAACAAAGCCAAGAAAAAACAACTCTATCCGAACAAAACGTGCATTTTTCCATGTTAGCAAATAACTTTTCTTTTCTAAGTACATCTAAAACAGATTTTAAATGCAATGCATGATCTTCCAAGTTTTTGCTATAAATCAAGATATCATCAAAATAAACTACGACAAATTTTCCAATGAATGGACTTGAAAACATGGTTCATTAATCTCATGAAAGTCTTTGGGTGCATTAGTTAAACCAAAATGTAATACTAACCACTCATAAAGACCATATTTTGTTTTAAAAGCTGTTTTCCATTCATCACCCTCTTGCATTCGAATTTGATGATAACCACTTTTTAAATCAATTTTTGAAAATATGCAAGACCCATGTAATTCATCTAGCATGTCATCTAAACGAGGAATGGGAAGTCGATATTTTGCCGTAATGTTATTTACCGCTCGACAATCGATGCACATCCTCCATTTTCCATCCTTTTTTGGCACTAGAATCACCGGAACTGCACACGGGCTCATACTTTCTCTCACGAATCCTTTCCCCATTAGCTCGTCAACTTGACTTTGTAACTCCTTCGTCTCCTCGGGATTACTCCGATAAGCTGGACGGTTTGGAATCGTTGCACCGGGAACAAAATCAATTTGATGCTCAATTCCCCGAATAGGTGGTAGTCCATGAGGAAGTTCCTCGGGAAATACATCTTTGAATTCCTGTAAGAGAGATGAAACAACACTAGGCAAAGAATCATTAGCGTTAGTATTCAAAAGCGCCTCTTTATACCGAAGTAAAATCATAGGCTGTTTAGAAATCAAAGCTATTCTCACACTCTTTTTTGCCAGTATATTTGTTTTTTTCTCTTCTTTCTTTTTCTCTCTTTTTTTCTTCACTCTCTTTTCTTTGTACATAATTTTTCTGCAAATGAATTTGATCTTCATGTACTTGTGTGTGGTGATAAAGGGCCTTGAAAGAGATTTTCTTCTTGTCGTCGTGAGCGAATGAATATCGTTAGTAAACCCGTCATGTTGAACCCTCCTATCAAACCTGTCATGGTCTACCCAACAATATATATGTCCGCCTACATGGGCACCACATCACAATACCTCATCAATATCTTTGAGCCAATAACAAATGGAACTAATACTGTTTGGTTACTTTAATGTCTCGCATTATCATTGAGCCACCGCAAACGACGATACTTTCGGATGTTTGGTAGTAGGTAACCCCAATTTCTCCACCATCGTAGTGCTTGACACATTTATACAATTTTGCTCCATCTATAACTACATAAACAAATTTTCCCATTCACAAGACATCGAGTATGAAATAGATTTTTCCCATTGTTTCACCGCTCTCCTCCTTAACTTTGTGTACTAAGTGCTCTTCTTGTAAACGAATTTCACCATGTATCGCATCCTCACCTATCTCCTCTAACGGTGGCATAGAATCGGTGTCGCTATCTTCCCCCTCGGTCTCCACATCTCCATTGTCAAGTAACAACATTTTCCTCTGATTTGGACATTGGCTAGAAATATGTCCCCTGCCTTGACACTTAAAACATACAATATCTCGATTACGATCAAAAGAAGGTTGTTCAGTTTTACCTTGAGTTTCTCGGCTAGTTGATCCTTGCTTGGGTTCCACCTTTGGCTTGAACGCAACTGTCTTTTCCTCTTGCTTTGCCAAATTGGGTCTCCATGATGAACTAGCATTAGATTGTCCTCGTTGTCCTCCTCGCCTCTTGAGTTGTTTCTCTATCTTAGTAGCCATATGCACCAGTTCTTCTAACTCCAAATAATGTTGTCGTTCAACCAAGTCTACAATCTCCCAGTTCAGTCCTGCCGAGAACCTAGCCATCGCTGTTTCATTATCCTCAATCACATTAGCCCAATCCTTCAACATCTCCATCTCCCTGTAATATTCATCCACACTTCGACTTCCCTGTTTAAGAGTTTGTAAACTACGAATGATCTCCAGATTGATAGTATCTTTGGTACAAACCTCTTTTTCATGATAGCTTTCATCTCTCCCAAGTTGTAATGGTACGCTTCTTCACACCTTCTCCGATTAGTCATCAATTGATCCCACCATATCAATGCATATCCAAAAAACTCTGTAATGGCCAGTTTGACTTTCTTAAGGTCTGAATAGTTGTGACAGTCAAAGATTCGCTCCATCTTGGTTACCCAATCTAAATAAGCCTCAGGATCACCTGTGCCTTGGAAAGCTGGAATCTTCATTTTTATGCTATCCAAATTGCTATCTTCTCTGTCCTAACCTCTTCTTTCCCTAGTGTAAGACCCCGAATTTTATGAAATAAAAGTATTTCAATTTTTCTATTCAGTAAATGGTTAAATTGATAAAAAGCAAAGTTAAGGGTGATATATGAAATTTTTTTCAAAATACGCAAGTGGTTATAAAATATTCATTGTTGTCGGGGAATATTCGTTTGGTCGTGGAATATTCTTTCTATCGGGAATATTTATGCTGACTATGGTGCAGACCATTTTGTGGGCCCCATAATGAGAATAAGCGTCGGATGAAGAAAATGACAAAATTTGAGTTTTTACAAATAACTTGAGCGTAGTTATTCTGAATTAACACTTGTTGGAATACCGGTGGTTAAAATACGATGTCTGGCGTGGTTGCATGATGAGCACAAGATTGTTACAAAGTATCTTGAATTATTGATCCTTACGTAAGAAGGCACTACTCAATAATTGTTACGTAATTCTTATTCAATATTTTATTTTATTGGTTCGATAATAATTTGCGTTAATATTTTATAGTATTGTTGTTTTAATAATTATCACTGCACAGTATTTCCTATTATAAGATCAATAATTCATATTATTTGAATAATATTATTAGATAGCATTACTAGAAATGTCTAGAAAGTTCTGTCAAGGAGAGGTTTGGTCACCTAATTGCGTGCCAGTAAGGAAAAATCCTTATCGAAAAGCCCCCTCTTTCCTAGGAACTGCCTAGTTGTCATTATTGTGATTCTGTAATATTATTTATGAATAATTAATTATTGATTTATATGATAATACAATATTTATTTGATGTGGATATAAATGATTGATTTATTTATGTGGTTATAAATGAAGGAATTAATGTTGAGGTATTTTATCAGTATTTTGTCGAATTGGAGGTATTAAAAGATCAAATCAGTGTTCTTACAGTTTTATTGTGTGAGTTATAATTTTTAATCTGACCGTTGAATCGTTGTGATTTTTGGATATGTTATACATATATAAGTTGAGTATATGTTCACAAATTTTGAACCGTTAAAAATGAACGAATGATTTGTTATGAATTTTAAGAGGTGACTGATTCGAAAATTAGGTTTATAAATGATTTTGGTGGAAAATTCTAGAAATGGGTGGGCCCCACTTTTGGTTGTTGGGGAAGATGGCTGATTTTTGGTGGGTGGAATAGTAGCAGGTAAAGCCATCAGGTAGCAGGTCAAATCTGCTTCGGCGTGCTAACATTTTCCTATAAATAGAGGACTAAGTTAGAATTGAAAAACACACCAGGATTCATAAGTTTTCTCTCTTTTTCTCTCTAGATTATCGAGTGTATTTTGTGAGTATTTAGATACTTGGTGAGTTGCTATTCATCAGTGCAAGTTTCCTTCAACGTCATATCCGATATCCAGTCAGAAGTGCTGCTCTTTTGAGGTAAGGGAAAGTAAGGGATAGTAAGGGATTTTAAGGGTTGTTATATTTTTCAGTTTCGTAATTTTTCTGACCTTAAAAAATTCTAGAAAAATTTGAAATGATAATTTGATGAGTTTTCTAGATTGTGTCCAAAAATGGCGATTTTTGGATGTATAGATTATAAGTTATGAATTTTATGAGAAGAGACTATTTTAAAAGTAACCGCTTATAACTCCTTGTGGTTTAACTCCAAAATTGGTAAAATTTTTATTGGGAGTACATGTATATGATAGAAGTATACTCTGTAAATTTCGGAATTTTTGGATAAAAGTACAATTTTTGATAAATATCTAAATATTATTTGTTTTTGGCTATATATGAAAAATAGTAAATGAATTTTAAAAATTTCGAGAAAATATATGTTCAATATGGGACTATATTCTACTAAATCTTTAGAAAAGAAAATTGGTTTGTCTTGATTTGGTATTTTTCATGAAAATGGATTAATTCAGTAAATAAATTAAATATGTTATGTGAAGTAAGAAAATTGGAAAATAGGATTTTATGGCTTGAGAATCCTATATGAGGTATATGCATATTTTTGATGAGGGTTTTGGTTATTGGTGATGAAATCTTATGAGTTTGGAATTTTAGGATGATTAAATGCATTATTTAGTAAAGTGTAAACAATTAAAATAAATTGTTTATAAGTTTAAGAAATATTATTTCAATATCATTATACCGAAATATTGGTATGGATTTTATTGTGAAATTTCTACCTTTTTGTGTCGGGTTTACTATTCATGAATTACTATTCATGAGTTACTATTCACGAAGTTACTATTCATGAGTTACTATTCATGACAAAATTGGTTTCTTTTTCTAACCAAAATATAGTTGATTTATGAATATTACTCTTGAGATTAAATCTAGATGTTTTAATTATATTGATTTTATTATTATATATAACATTTTTATAACCCTAATGATGATATTTACATTTGACTTGAGTGTAAAGATGGGTAGATTTTTGGTATGATCATGACTATGGGTTCCTTTGGCAAGATGAGTGCAAAGTTGAATTGTTGGTGGTATGATCATGACCATTGAATTTATAATTGAATATCTTTAGCTTAAGTGCAAAGGTGAAATGATCAACATGGTTATAATTATTGTTTATATAAATTCTGAAATGATTATATATTTCTTTGAGATATTAATATATTTGGCCTGTAGTGCAAATATGAACTGTTGATGAATATATTTGGCCTGTAGTGCAAATATGAACTATTGAGGAATATCTTTGGCCTGTAGTGCAAAGATGAATTGTTGATGAATATCTTTGGCCCGTAGTGCAAAGATGACCTGTTGTTGAATATCTTTGGCATGTAGTGTAAAGATGGTCTGTTGATGAATATCTTTGGCCGTAGTGCAAAGATGAAATTGTTAGTATGATTATAAACAGGAACTGTGATTTGGTATAACCATGATCTTTGATGTTTCAGGTAAAGACATGTGATGAAAATTATCTTCGATCCCCGGATGCGAAGAGGAATTTAGATACAATTATGATTATGAGTTATTCATATAATGTGGGAAAGGCTGATTGATTAATGTTACGAGGGGATAAAATATTGTTGGTGGACTTTTAATGTGGAGAAGATAATAGACTTTATGGTCTATTTGACTCTTCTAATGGATTGCTTCGTTCCGCAACTATGGTTGAAAAATTTTATCATCTACCATATGTTCTAAATATCCGATTTATTCTTTGTTGAAGGCTATTGATAATTTATTTATCTTTAGTCATGATATTCTTTCTTGAAGTTAGTTGTGCTCACCCTTTTGCTTTCACAATTCCTTTAGGTGTAATAAGAGTGTATTTGGGTTGAAGCGGGGTAACAAGGGAATAGAATCGGTGGTCATCATTTAGTAGTTATATTTTTGAATAAAAAATAGGGTGAAAGCGAACCCAACGTTGGAAGGGTGTTTTGCCACTATCATATAAGATGTCTAAAGACATACAACCTCATGTCATCATAAGATGGGGTTGTGCACATCCACTTCATCGAAAGTATATCTACGGCACTACCTATATGATCTTGGTGTTTGTTTGAAGTATAATTCTCAATTAGAGACCAGTGGAGATAATGATATGTCAAGAGAAGACTCACCATTGGAAAGAATATGATAGTAATCTTCTCATTTTTGTTTGGGGTCTACTGGGTCAAGCAAGGATAATTCTGTGGCCATATGATATGTATTATAACCTAGACGCATGGCCTCCCATGTACGAAGGTTTCCTTGAGCACTTCCCAAAGATTCTAATTTCTAAAACAGTTTTTAACTATACCTTTATATAAGGTGCCATTGTGACGTGCTATCCAAGGTTGGGATGAGAGTCACAGTTGGTATATATTTGTATCAAAACTCACAGCATATGTGTTGTTGTATTTTGCACGACAATTGTTGTAATAAAGTTGTAGTTGTTTTATGTACCATGTATTTGGCGACTCAGAATAGGTTGGGTGGACTGGACCTGTTTTGGGGTTGTCACACCTAGCACCTCCGTGTCTTTGATGTCGAAAATTAGATTCACGATCTTCTGCTGCACTACTGTCCTCACCGTAAGGGTCTTCCTTTCTTGCGTCAGTTTGTTGTGTCCTTGTCTTGTTTTGCATCCCATGAGTGTTTTGGGCTAGCTCAGCCATAGACACCCTCATCTCTTCTAATTGCTCTTGCATTTGCTCCATAATATTTCTCAATCTTCGATCCCATTCTTACAAAATAAAGGTTAGTAGAAAATAGTGTCCTCACCACTTTCTTACGTGTTTCGCTCGAATCAATGGTTCACTCGTGTATACTCTCAATAAATTGGCTTTTACCCTCGATTAATCTCACCACTAAGCCTTTTACCTCAAATATTCTCTCTAATAGGTTCTTATTGAATTCCCTAGTAAAATTCTTGGTTTTACTAATCAATTCAAAATTACTTATCACGAAACAAAATTATAGATGATGTAACTATCAGAATATCACAAAATCACCGATCGATTGTCTTGTACTCCTCTTGTATGCTTCAGATTTGTAAATTGTAGCTCCGTTTCAGAATTGATGATGATGGAACGGTATGACCTCTTGGTTGGAATTTGATGATTTAATGGTGTGCTACAAATTGGGTTAGCACAATAAAATATGAATTTTTTTTTTTCCTTCTTTTTTTTTTCTTGCAATATATATTTCGACAGAAAATTAAAGATAAGTAACTTGCTAGAAAGGCTTAGCTCTGATACCAAATGATAGACTCCACTAAGACTTGCGTGAGGTGGTCGTCGCCCGAATCGCTTTCTAAGACGGTTGTTGGGTGAATTGCTTGCAACACCTTAACCCTCGCTCATACTTTAGCATTTAATCTTGGTACAATTACTCGCGTTCGGAAATCTGCGTTGAATGGACACCAACGACACCTTGACCCCTCGCTTATATTGAAGCGGTAATCTCGGTACAATCGACGATTGATGCGGTAGAAGACGCCACACACAACTATGAATTGTTATATGATAAGTCAAATTAAAATAGAATTATAAAAATCTAAAATCTATAATTGCCGTGTGAAACAAATTATTTGCCGCGTGAATCATGCTGACACCGTGTAAATTGATTAAGACTGATAATCCTTTGCAAGCTAAGAATCTGTATCTTTGTTAAAATTGATATGGTCCAATGACTTGATGATTTGTAATAAAAACGTGACCCACCAAAACAATAGGGCCCACACGCTGCTTCATGAATATTAATGTTGCCCACTTGAATATTAAGTCTGATAACTTTGAAAAAAATTTATGGCCCACGTGAATCAAATAACCTTTACCCCACATGATTAAATAACCTCCTTTGCACATAAAATATGTTAATTTTGTTAAGAAGATTAAAATTGGGCTTGTATTAAATTGACCCAAATTTGTGTCTCATCCTTCTTTGCGTTATCTTTAGCCCAAACATCTTGGATCAATCCGTTGAGACTTTGTTTGAACCTCTTTGTCCTAGCCTTGCTTGATGCCCACGTCCCTTTAGTCTTGTTTGACTCCACGCATGCCATGTCCTCATCACTCCTTGATTTGGAGGTTTTAAAACAGGTCATACCTTGACCATCACTAGCAGTCCACAAATAGACCCTAACCAAGCCATTTAGCTATCATACAAGTATACCAAACAGTGGCCTGGTCTGGCCTGTGCTAACAGGCCCAGATCACTGCCCTGTTTGAACTCCAGAAAAGTTGCATATTTACATTATCCCTAAGCTTCAAAGTTCAGCACATTTAGACACCATATGTATAACATGAGATCAAACTTGTAGCATGACAACTTAAACATAAACAGCTCCTAATTAACAATCACTTTGTTTGGTTTTGTCCCTTAACCAAGCTATCATAGTGTGCAATTGGTTTTGAAAACAGACTATACTTAAGTGTAGAGCAAACTTAAATGAACTACTATTTCCATCATAGCACATAACCATGATTTGAGATTTTTTACACAACTTACACAAGATATATAACACATAGCATAAGAAAGTATTTTAAGCATATTTAACCTCCCCATTACAGTCTTCATAAGCTACCCATTTTGTGTCTTTTAGCCAGCCCATAACAGGCCTCGAAAATGCCCCTCCATAATTGTTTTTAACTTTTTCGCAGTTTTACCCTCTCTCGCTAAAATAGTCATAACTTTTTCGTTTTAAAACATTTTTGAGCGATTCTTGAGCCCACGCGAAGCTAACTTCCGGGGCTACAACTTTTATTCTTTGACCATTTTCCAAATTCAAAACACAGAATTCCAGAATTTCGTGCAAAGGGGACTGGTTGAAATTGGTTGGACAGTTTTGACGCGACTACTTTGAATGGTCGTAACTCTTTACTCCGAAGTCGGAATTTTTCCGTTTTGGAGTCTATGGAAAGCTTATTCAGTGTACTATAACATACTAAAAGCCCAGTTTTCTGAATAATCTAGCTATTCCTGAATTTTTCTTTTAGGGTCAGCAGTCCACTAACTTTTCGAATTTTGTTTCTTCATGCCTCCTAACGGTTAGCGTAACTTTTGCTATACCAGTTCAAATGACTTGAAATTTGTTACTACTTCGAGACCTTGTTATAAGGTACATTTTTCATCCAAGTGTTCGTACCCTTTTTAAGGAAATTTCATTTGATTTAATTTCATTCCATTGCTTTTCAAACTTGTTTTGGTTCCACTAACCAACAACTCTTTTTATAAACTCAGTTCCATTATCAGACCTTTAGGTGATAATTGAACATTGAAAATGAGTATGAACATACTGAAAGAAAGACTGCAGAAAACTACACTTGTGATTTTGAGTAGTACAAGTAGTCTTAACAGAAATGGTATTCTATTTATTGTTGACACATCACAAGAAAGATGTGTTCATTACTTATTACTTAGAGACTAGGAATCTTAGTAAAAATGAAAAAAAGACGGATGACCAAGTGCGGAATGCCACAAATTGACACATCACAATATATCATGTTTTTTTGCTGTATTCATATATCATGTTACAGATGCAAGAATCATATATATATATATATATATATATATATATATATATATATATATATATAAAGCAACATCAGATAATCAGTAAATAGTTAACAATAAATCAGATGTGTAAATAGTTAACAAAGCACATGGACATAACATTACATAAATCAATAAAATCTTTCAAAACCACATACCCATCAACAAAAAATTGCAGATCTATACTGAACATACCTGAAGCATCAAAGTGTTCCATTGAATAAGATCGAATTGAAACTTGAAAGTTGAAAATTAGGGTTTAAATTTTTTGATTGGGGATTTTTGGTATAACAAAACTATAGAAGTAATCAAAAGAAGAATATATATTATATATATAAGTAAGAACTGACTTACACACATGTTCAGTTCGACCTTTATGGCTTCAACTTCATCAATCGTGTTTTGGGAATAGGGCTTTAGTGATTCTGAGATTGAATCACTAAACGAAGAGGCGAAGAGGCCATTGAAGAGTCGGTGAAGTGAGACTGAGAAGTCTCGAGAGTCGAGAGGCGATTGAAGTCTGAACTGAGAAGTCTCTAGAGTCGAGAGGTGATCGAGTCAAGAGATTAATTCAACGTGAACTAAACCTTTCCACTTCTTTATCAGAGATCGAGCAAGTATCGAACCCTAAACGAGTAAGGTTCATCCAGCAAGAATCGAGTAAGGATCAAATGAAAGAGGATGATTCGAACCCTAAAATGAGCGAGTAGTACTCTGCTCAGATTCGATATCAGTATTATAATCTAAAAACGAGCCTTTGGCCCATATTCGACTCGGATTCAAACTTTGAAATTGGCCTAACTGAAGCCACATTTTTAAACTTCATATACTATTAAAATCCAGGAATTCTTTATGCACTAATTATTTTCTCTTTGTGATCTCTAACTATAAACACAAATATTTCTGTAAATTATGTAACCTAAAAAGGGTGCAAGCAAAACAATTTTACAGCACCTAAACTCAAAAACCCCAACAGAAACTCAAAAATCTTGTTGGGAAATATTTAATGCTCATATAAGCTTATCTAGAACTATATAATATTTGTCCATTTGACTATTATATTTTTTAATATTATCTCAAGTAATAATATAAGTAATAATATAAGGATAATATAGATAATTGATATTATATTTTTTTAATACTTGTACACAATTCTAAAATAACACTTTTGCATGTGAATGACTTCAATCAAATTCATTATTTAAAATAACACTTTTTGGCTAGAAGAAAACAAACAAAGCAAATATATATGTTACAACAAATAGTATGTTCATCTTATTATGTGACCTAATAAAGAAGTTTCTAACTAGCTAGCCCCAAATTCAATACTTCATTTGTTAATCTTTCTCAAAAAAAGCTACAGTAAATAGTTTTGACCTATCATATTGTTCAAATATCATGTTAGAAATAGCACTTTTTGTACTTTTACTTTTGTTACTGTTGGGCTTAATTTAATTAATTCAATAGTGTACATAATTTTATTGAATTAATGGCATAATCTCATAGTTTTTATGTGAAGAACAAGAGAACGTAATTTGATTCGAGTAGAAATCATAAGGTGTTAGTTAATTAATTAGCTTATACATTGTAAAGGAACAAAATCCCACCCATCCTGGTCACGTGACCAGGTGCGGGACAATTATGTGATTATTAAAGGTTTAATTATGGGACTGTTACAGGACAAATATAACTAAATAATTAATATCTTATCATTTTTTATTTGATTTTAAACTCAGAAGACAAGGATTACGTGTGTCACACTTCATGCGTAAACATATCTGGCTGTCAAAATATCATACATTTGTTATGTTTCAAAACTCGACTTTGTGAATTATATGGAGCAACTAAATTCATTTTCCCCTATATTTCTTACATATAATATTAGTCAATCATTACCTTGAAAAAAAGAGTGAAATATTCATCCATAATTCAAGCACAAGAGTTTTGGATACTCCAAATTTCTGCACGTTTCAAATGTTTCACAAAAGTCCAAAAAGGAAAAAACGTTCAGTTGTATACCTAATATAAGAGTTTATCCAAAAATATTTTAAATGATAAAATCAGATATAATAATAGACTAATTTATTCGTAAAATCTAAATAAAGAAATATAGAGCAAGAGGAGGATCAAATTATCCAAATGTCTGAAAATATATTATTCAAATAGCATCAATATTCTCTCACAAGTAATAATCGATCAACAATGATATCCAAATAGTTCCATATATAGGAATTGAACAATACCAAATTAAGTCAAGCCATGCATACTTCAACAACCCTAGACAATAACAAGGCTAGTTTTCTAAATTTTTCACTGGAGAATTTGGTTCCGGTGAAGTTGTTTCCACGGGAGAATTTGGTTCCGGTGAAGAAGTTGTCGGGCGATTCTTCTTGACATACTTCTTTGCCCAAATATGCTTCCCGTTGATGGAATACTTTGCTTTGGAATTTGCAGGAGCAATTGCAGGAATTATAGAAGACGAACGAGCAACCATACGCGCATATAATGGTTGCTCATTCGGTGACACTTCTTGCATGTAGATTGCTTCAATAAAATCCCCAAAAATCCTATAATAAAAATAATCAAACACACATATTAATAAGATATCCAAAACTCCCAGCACAGTGGATCTACAACAATCACACATACGAAGGAATACCCACGGCACTTATGTCGGGATCAAAATTCAGGAATCCTACGTGAGTAGTGTGTAGAACATAGAGTTGCTATCAACCATCTACTATGAATGAGAATAAAAATCCAACCTTTTTTAAAAAATAAATAATATATATTAAAAAAAAATACCTTGTGAAAAAATCTCTAATTTCACATTCAGCAATATAATAACCTTTGGAGAATGTCAAAAAGATAGTCCTATCATCCGTTTCCACATCTTCCTCATCCTTACAACCATCTACCAGCTTCATCTCACCAAAACTTTCACTAAGGTCAGTGTTCAAATTTTCCCTGATCATCATATCTTCAAATTTACTAGGCACAAAATTTTGAAATCCCACATTTCCTCCCCACCCCAAATGCTCAAAACGAGGATTACCATAAACCAAACTCCCTCCCTCTCCTTCATCATTAGTATGTTGCACTATTATATCCTCAAAAACCCTAACACAGACATTTCCCACAATTTTTGAAACGCCCTCAATAACCGAATCCCGTTTCTCACGAAAATGGTACAAGCTGACATACTTTGTACACAACTTTCGAAGTAAAGAGAGATCACTGTACCACGTATGAGAGAACTTATCGCCCTCTACATATTTTAAACACGCCACGATTTCATTACAAAGTTGGTCAAGCAAATGCAAAGGCCAATCCAACAATTTCTTCACCGCATTATGACTATAACTCACTCTTTCAAGCCATATGAGGAACGCCACGACGTGCATTGACTCGGAAACATCGCGGCCCAGGGTGTGGATTAGGGTTGAGAATAGTAGCCGATCAATGGAGTGAAATAGGCAGAAATCTTGCATGGTGACAGTGAAAGGATGGGAAGAAGAAGAATCCATCTGTATGTGTAAATAATAATGTGATAAAATGGATCAGGGGGATGGGGTTTAAGGTAGGGGTTGGGGAGGATTTATACAGAAATTAACGGGTGTGGTTGGCGGGAAGATAAGCATCTTTTGGAAAAGGCGCCATGCGTAGGGTTTCATATTCAAAGGCAACGGTTCATTGGAACATTGACGGCCAGATTACATATCCATCAGAGTTATTCGAAATTTAAGTGAAACGGCGACGTTTTGGGAAGTTTTAATATTAGAAAATGGGCTGAACCTGAATATGATACGTCCCAATTAAATTTAGTCTGGTCCAACGGATTGGGCTAATTCTGCTATGTCTTCCATGGAGGCATGAATAATCAAATAGTATTGTATAAGTAACTGATATTTTTATATTAAAAAAATAATATTTCAACATGATCTCTTACACATAAATAAAAATTTATAGAAGAAGAAATATTATTTTTTAATAAGAAAATATTAATTTTTTATTATACATTACGATGTAAAAAAATATGTCAATTTTATTATGAATAGACATAATGATGTAGTCTATAAAATACGACAAATACATGGATAAATTTATTGATGTATTTAGTATTTACTACCAACAAGAGTGTTTATTGACATTTTTTTCTTAAGGTAATTCTAAGTTTTTACGACTCGAACAAAATCAATACCCAAAAATATGAAAGAATTGATATATTGTAATAGATAAGTTTTATTATAAATAATTATTATGTTAATTATTTTTTTAAAATATTTAAATGTCTTAGAACTTGGGTATGTAATAATAGGAGTGTAATAGTTAGTAATTATTTTACTATTAGTATGAATGCATGAATATGAATGATTATGTTTAGTACCGTGGAGCACCATATCCGGAGTTTAAAGGTACTCGGATTTGGAGGCGTGACATATATTCAAAACCAAAATTTGATATTTTTATAAGATATGTTACATGAGTGTGTGACCTATTTACATAAAAAATAATCGGGAATATTTTTACTTATAAAAATATTATTTTCTTTTTTTTGAGGGGGAGGGGGAGGACATCGAAACAAAAGTTTAAAAACAATGTCCAAAATGATTTACTTTCTCTCCAATAATTTGTCTGACGATGCCCAAAACCACTCTTCTTCTTTTTATGTGATTCATTCTCCAGTACTCAATTTTGGCATTGTGGGCAAGGAAATCGCGTCTTGCTTGTTTAGGGTTTCGTGTTGGCTGAGGAGGAGAGAAATCCACGAAGAATACGGAATTGATTAATTGATTCAGAGAGGGAGAACGATGTGTGGGCGCTTATCCAACGACGCGTGGCGTAACCCTAGAATCCCGGAAACCGTGTTAGGTTATTGAGATTCCAAGAGCTTCTTTCATTCTTCGAGTCGAGAGAGAGTGTTCAATCTTGTTAGTGCTTTTAGGTGGAATATCCAAGCCTTAAGCTACCAAAGAGTCCTCCTCCTTCCTAGAATGGAAGGGGTATTTATAGAGTTCCTGGACTTAAGTCATCACATGCTAGGCACATGTTCTCAATGAAATTCCGTAAATACCCTTCACCATTAAAGTAATGCCCATATTGCCCTCGTTCTTCAGCCACCAAACCAATCCTCAATCAATTCCCAAAATGAGTCGCCTCCACGAAGTCTTTCGCCTCGGGACACGTGGAGGCTTCTCCTGGCCCCAGCACATTTATTTCGACTTTTCCATCTTCATTCCATTAGGTTATGCGAACCCTAAATTGCACATTTAATGAGGTCATGGAACCCTAATTGTGCATTTACTTTAATTAGGTCATGTGAACCCTAATTTTGCACATGGGCCCACATTTGTCCCCTGCGCGAGAGTCGCATTTCCAAATAGACGATCGTGCAAGAATACTTCAAACTTTTGAACTATTTTGCGTGACTTCACTTTACGGGTCTTGAAGACCATGGTCTTAGTAAATGGAACTCCTGGGGAGACAAACCCTTGGATTTGTTTCTTTATTTTTCCTGAAAATTGAAAACAAGAAAAATAATCAAATAGCATTTAAATAAAAAGAAATATTTATTTTGGGTGGTACACAAAATCTTTCTTTTTCATCAAACCAAATAAAATCATAATTTTATTTTGGAAATAAAATAAAATCTTAATTTTATTTTGAAAATAAAATCTTAATTTTATTTTGCGTATCAAATCTCTCTTTATTTTGGAAACAAAATAAAATCTTTCTTTATTTGGAAAATAAACCAAATCTATCTTTATTTGGAAATAAAATCAAATCTATCTTTATTTTGGAAATAAAATAAAATCTATTTATTTTATATATATATATATATATATATATATATATATATATATATATATATAAGCCATTTTCGCAAATTACCTCTTCTTGAATAAAATTAAACTTAATTTTTATTCTTTTCAGAAAATAAACTTTTTACTTATCTTATTTTTTTGAGAGGTAAGAAGTCGATATTCAGAATCCGTGGCTACATGTCTTGCTTCTAAATTGTAGTAGGGCGTCTTGTTACCATATCACTTGGGTGCACTTTTTATTTGCAATAAGGAAGTACCCTTGAAGCCATACATCTGAGCTATTTCTACTAATAGCCATCAAAGCTTAATCCTTCCACATGTATCACTAGGAACCACGAATTGAGCATACGTATATTCATCACAATTCCAGCCACGTCTCACCATCAAGAACATCTATGCGGTATCTAACACCAAGTAATTGTAGACTCTCTTCTGTCTTCCGAGCGTCATCACCATATCTTGGTTTTTTTTTTTGGAATTCCTCAGAAAAAGGCTATAATTTTCGCAGTGAAGGAGCATTCGTCCCAAGCCGTGAATTAGGAGAGCAACAGGACCTCAAAGGTATGCGTGGGAACAAACCCCTAGGTGGTGGCCGAGCCCTATAGGGGCCGAACCCTATAGGTCACCGAACCCAAGCACTTTTTTTTTTTGAAGGAGACATCCTGCCCTAGGTGGTGCCGAAGGTGGTGGCCGAACCCTATAGAGCCGAACCCAGGAGGGGTAACCCAAACTTTTTTTTTTTGAAGGAGGGGCCGAACTCAAAGCATTTTTTTTTGAAGGAGACAGGCGCCAACCCTAGGTGGTGGCCGAACCCTATAAGAATTTGAGAATCCCGCCTATAGGTGGCCGAACCCTAAGGGGCGAACCCTAGGGGGGCGAACCTTATCATTTTTATTTTTTTTTTTGAAGGAGACATCCGCCCCTAGGTGGTGGTGGAACCGAACCCTATAGGGGCCGAACCCAACCGAACCTTATCAATTTTTTTGAAGGAGACCAACCCTGTGGTGGTCGAACCCTATAGGAGCTGAACAGGGGGGGCCGAACTTTATCATTTTTTTGAATCTCTCCAAACTTTCTTTTGTCTTCCGAGCCCCAATACCTTGAGTACATCTTGGTTTTTTTCCTCGGATAATAAAGAAAGATTTAACATTTTTTCTTGACGAAAACGCGAAAGGAGAAAAAACTGCTATGTTTGCATACGGCGAAACCACTCCAGATGGCCAAACCCCTAGGGGGCCGAACCATAGAGGGCCGAACCCTAGGCAGAAAACCATGTTTTGGGCGAAAAAAAATGAAGTTCGAGCCTCTACTATTAGGAGCGTCATTTGGAGTTTTGGGGCCTATAATATATCAAAACGACCGTATCGACGAGCCCTTCAAAAGTCATCGCTTAGCCATGACATATGCCGTTATAAGTCCAAAAAAGGCTCCGAAGGATGGATTTTGGCCATTCGAAGTTTTTTTGAAAATTTTCAGGAATTTTTTCTTGCATAAATGTACTCCCTCAATCTTTCTGACATTGTTTTTTCTTATTTTCAGGTGTTTTGAAGGTTAACTCTCAGACGTTCGCTCCCTTTTGCCATGGTGAGTACTTCAAGCTCACATACTTTACATCCTTTCTTTGTTTTCTTTACAATTGTTATAATGAACTTCCCCTTTCTTGTAGGCCCTTTCTCCTGAATGCTCTGCAGAACTAAGAACTACCGAGGAGTCCCCATTCATCACTGATTGGGGAAGAGCTCCCTTCTTTGGTCCTTCTGACCTCTTTTGGGACAGAGTTAGAGACTATGACCGTACAACTTTTCCTCCACCAGAGAAAGAAGGCTTGTTTCTGTATGCCCCAGCTTCTGGAGGTTGGGATGACTTTCCTCATGCCGATTGCATTCCCCGCCTATGCATAGAGAAGCAAGAGTACCCATTCAGTCCCCTTCGCTTCCTGTCAGATTCATCTGGTCGCATTCAAGGATGGCAGGATTGGACCGACGAGATCCTTGACAACGCTGAATATGTGGAAATACTCAAGAATGCGAGTATCTTTCGCTGTGTTCAACTGTGTAGAGACCTACGGATTTACCAGGACCATAACGCACTTACTGTGTTGATCTCACGATGGTGTTCCTCTACTTGCACATTCGTCACTGCCTGGGGGGAATTCACCCCTACTCTAGAGGATGTTTATGCCCTCTATCAGTAAGTTTTCTTCTTTTATTCCTTTCATTCATTCTCATATTTTCGAAATATGTATATTTATCCTAAATTACATCTTGTAGCCTTCCTATTGTTGCTTCAAACTCCTGTGGTCCTTCTAGCATGTCCACTAGGGATGACGACTGTGTGGCCTACTTGACGGAGGCGTTCAAGTAATCTTCCCACTTCACCTTCCGCTTCAAGGGCGATACGCTCCTTCCGGACTTCGAGAGCTCAAGTCGGCAAAAGAATTCTTGGTTATCCTGGGTGCGCTATTTCTTCCGTGATTACAAGACCAACCAGTGGAACAGCTCTGTTCACGACAAGTCTGTTCTTGCCTTCCGTGAAAAAACTTGTCCCTTTCCTCTGGCGGCTTATCTGGTTATGTGGCTGTCCCGTTTCATCTTCCCTGAGTCTCCCATGGACGGTCCTTCTGCCCGTATGTTCAGTTTGGTAGCGTTGTTATCCCGAGGCTCGGAGATTCCCCTTGCTTCTCTCTTCCTAGGGACCTTATATCATCGCCTAGACGAAACAACCCTTGCCATGAAAGAATTCGTTGGGAGGTAATCACTTTCATATTTTATATTTAATTGTCTTTCAAACTGCGCTTCTTTTCCTTTAACCTTTTCTATAATATATATATATATATATATATATATATATATATATATATATTTTAGTTACTCAGGTACGATGTCAATTGCTTCATTCCATGCTCCTTCCTTCAGATCTTTCTTTTCGAGCGCTTTCCGGGCTATTCCGATCTTGAGCATCTTTCTATGAAGAAGAAGAAGTCTCATTCTCTCCCACCACGCAACATCATTCCTCGCATGTTACGTTGGATTGATCACCGCTTCTAGTCCCGATAAAGATTTAATTTGTGACATTTCCTTGATGATTATTCATGCTTCACCGTCGTCCCTATACCATTGTTTCAGGGGTTGCGTAGTCATCTACCTCATTTTCTACAAGCACAAATTTCGTACCTTCTCCAACCTCAACAGAAATAGCTTGAGTGGCTCCACACTGTCTTGGTTCTTTTTCCTTCGATCTACAGAGCTTCCCTATTTCCTTGAGAATAATAGTTTTGGCATTGAAGTGTATTCTCCACATTGTGGTCATGAAACAATCTTGATATGACCAGAACGCCTTTCGGCCACACTCGCCGGGGAATTACGAGGATGCTCTTCTCAATTTTGTCTCTACCTCCTCTTCTTTTACATGGGCATTTCCGAGGCTATCAAGTGATCCCTATAGATCCCTTCCTTTTGTCATACCAGATGACTCCCAGAGCGGGCGATATACTACTTGAGAACGTAATTACTGGCAAGTCAATCTTAAAAGATGGGAGGATGATACCTTGATTTGTTCATTGCCAGTCTCTATTCCCCAACGTCTTCAATGGGGTCGGCTGCTATGCTCTCCCAAGCCCAATGTTCGCCAAAGACTTTGGCTACCAAGAACCGGTTGGCTGAGCGTGACATTTTGATGCCTAAGTCGTCTCCCCCTCAGCAGATCATTCCATCGCAGGTTCCCACTACTTCCAGGAGTCTTCCACCACGGGTTCCGTTTCGGGTGTCCTCTCTAGCTCCTCCCCAGGGATCCTCTGATGCCGAGGAGATGAGAGTTACTCGTTTCTAAAACGAGAGAAGAAGCATTACCATCGATTCTCGAGATAGCTCCTCCTATTGCTTCGCTGTGGTTCCAATCACCGTCGTCCTCCTATCAAAGCTTATCATAAAGCCATTAGCAAAACGCCCCCTTGATAATGTTGATCCTAGTATCCCGGAAGCCTAGGATCCGATCAAGAAGCGCCGTAGAAATTTGGTAATTTGTCGTACTATTCTCATTTTTCTTTCATCCTTTGTATTACTGCTTTCACATATCATTGAGTAATTATTTCCTTTATTTTTTTTATTTTAGGTTACCGTGGTCGATGAAGATGATGATGATAATGTTCCTCTTGGGTTAATGTATAGTACTACAAATGAGGCTTCCGTGGCGGCTTCCACTAGTCGTGAGCCCGTCCAACCTATCCTTGTTGATATGGAGTCATCTACTCCTCGCGATGATTGTGTTAGTCTAGATGCTAAGGATACTTTGTCTTATGTGAGCTCGAGTCTTGCTGTGGGTGATATAGCAATTTCTTCAAACCTTCCTATGTCTGCTCCTCATGATGAGTCTGAAGATGTTGATGAGACTCTTACTTCCCCGAGGGAGAATCATTCTGAAACTATTGGTGATGTTCATCCTCTCCGAAAAGATTCTACCGAGTTGGTGATTGCTCGGGAGGGCATTGTTGATATTACTTTGGGTGGGTTGAATGACATTCCCCTTTCTGTGGCATCTCCCGACTCCTTTTCCATTGACTATATTGTGAGTATCCTTCTTTAATACACAAATGATTTATCTTGAATTTCCTTTCCTCTTTTTCTTTATAATATATTGTGCTTTGACATCTTGTTTTCAGAGCGAGAGGATGAAAGATTTGCCTTTGCCCGTTGAAGCACTCACTTTATTTGTTGTTCTCCATCCGGATGTTTCCCACTCGCCCTATAGTGACCTTGGTTATCCTCCAGGTGACTAAGGCTTCGAGGAATCTTTAGCCGTACAACATCTTTCTGCTCCTCCATCCCTGGTCTCGATAGATTCTATGGTGGCCTCTAAAGTTGCTCTTGTCAGAGCTTCCTTCAATCCAAGTGGGGATCTTGTTTCTTGGAGGGGTTTCCAAATATCATCTTCTAGTCAGGAAAGTCTGGAGAGTCTCCTAGCTTGATTCCCGTAGATTCTTAACCGGCTGATTATTAAGATAACTTCCACCCAAACCCTCTTCCTAGACCAGCTCGCAAGCCTTGTTCTTGGGTTGCATACTCTTTCTTTATATTCCTCATGAAGTTAAGGACTTCAAGAAGTTTAGCGATGATGTAGATGACCTTGCGGTACCAGTAGGTGTTGACATGTTTCCTTTTCGTGATAGGTTGGATCTTCTCAAGTCGAAGTTTTAATCTTGTTTCACCACATTCAGAGGTTATTTATCGTAAGTGTGAAGATGAATCCTTTTCAGTGCAGCTTTCTAAGCTTGATGAAGCCGCAAACAAATTGAAGATCCAGTCTCAAGATTTAGAGGGCCAGCGCCGGGATCTAGAGGCAAAACTTCAGGAGGTAGAGTGTCAACGCCGGGACTTAGAGTCGACTACTCAACAGGTTAGGGAGCTGAAAGTTGCAAATCTTAAGATTCGAGATGCTGCCGTTGCTGACTTGGAAGCTTTAGTTGTGCCTCCTCTTCATTTTGATATGTCTTGGCCTTTAGATCATAACTTATTGTAGTAGTTTTTTTTTTCAATTTCCTGTTTCAGAAAATCATTTACACATATTTCATTTATCAGAACGTGGTTTCTTTAACCTTGTTGATTGCCTTTAATTTGAGTGATTCCTTAAAACTCAATATTTATCATTGAATCTCAAGTTATTCAAATTAATATTCAAGACAACAATAGGTATTATAAGAAAACATGAATTTTGTCAAAAATATATATATATTTTTCACAAACCAACACTTGAATTTATACTTTTTTTTAGAAAAATAAAACATTCAAGTATAAGTGAAAGTTTGTCAATTTATTGATAAAAAATTGCTTTTAACGAAAAGCATAACGTTTCACATAGTAAATCTTTCTTTTATCGAAGAAAGCATAATGTTTGCCACTTTTAGAGATAAAGTGTAACTTTCTTGCTTTTGTCGAATAAAGCATAACGTTCTCCACTTTTAAAGTAAAAGTGTAACTTTCTGTGTTCGAGGGCTTATACTGTGTGCCTCTACCACTTTTGAGGTTGAAAGTGTAACTTCGAGGGTCAAGTAGAAAGTGTAACTTTTCGAAGTTGAAAGTGTAACTTGTAGGGTCTCGATCACTCGATTTGAAGTTAAAAGTGTAACTTCGAGGGTCGTGTGATTGTGTGCCTCGATTACTTTTGAAGTTGAAAGTATAACTTTTGCAATGCTCTTCTCATGTGTAATATTTCTTTACCCATTTTAAGTTTAATGGGCCTGAGACAGCATCTGATCCCACACGAGATATCTTGCAATACCCGCTTTCAGAGATCTCTCGTACTCTATACGGGCCTTCCCATTTGGGGTAAAATTTGGTGGTGGAGGTCCCCCTCATAACTTGAGTTGCCGTTTTTAGCACCAGGTCTCCCACCAAAATTTGTCGTGGTACCACCGCGGTATTGTATTGTCGTCGCAGTCTTTCATGGTACCGTTCAAGCTTTTCTTTAGCCTTGTCTTGGAAGTCGCCTAAGGCCTCCAGGGCGACTGGTCGGCTCTCTTCCTCGACTAAGCTTCGAAGTCTCATTCAAGCCGAAGGAATTTCTATTTCGATGGGCAAGATATCTTCTTCACCATAAACCAAAGCGTATGGGGTTTCGCCTGTAGGCTTTCTTTTTGAAGTTCGATATGCCCATAACGCTATTGGTAATTGTTCTGCCCATTTCTTCAGATGACCGTCTAAGGTTTTTGATAAGATTTTTATCAAAGTTTTGTTTGTCGCTTCTGCTTGTCCGTTGCTTTTCGGGTAGTAGGGTGATGATTTGTAATGTTTCACCCTGTATCTTTCCATTAGACTTTTGATGTCTCTATTGATGAAGGGGGTTCCATTGTCTGACAAAATGATCTTCGGGATCCCGAAATGGCAAATGATGTGCTCCTTGATAAAATTTGTCACTGTTGGTCCCGTGGCCTTCTTCAAGGGTATGGCTTCCACCCATTTTGTGTACATCTCGGTGGCAGTTAAAATCCATATGTTGCCCTTAGAATTAGGGTGAACAGGACCTATAAGATCCATTCCCCATGTATGAAAGGGTCATGGTGTTGCTAAGGTACGCAAATCTACGGCGGGAGCATGTATCAAGTTTCCATGTATTTGACAAATGTGGCACTTTTTGACAAATTCTATACAATCTCTTTCCATCTTTGGCCAATAGTAACCATGATCGATAAGTTGTTTGTACAACTTGGCTCCCCCTTGATGTTCATCCTTATGCATTTGATAAATCAAATCTTTGGCCTCGCCTAGTTCTAGACACCGTAGGGGCTTGCCATTGAAATCTCTTCTGAACAATTCTCCATTTTGTAAGAAGAATCATTGCGACTTCCTCTTTATTATAATTGCATCCTTCTTTTCGATCGGAAGAGTCCCGCATTGTAAGAAGTCCACATAAGGAATTCGCTAATCCGCTTATGTCATCAATGAAACAAGATTCATCCTCCCTGTGGTATTCTTGGCATGAAACACAAGTGGCGTTGTAGGGCATCCGCTTCCTTCTTCATTTCAGCCAATAATACCCTTGGCGCCAGAACTCACGACATGCACTCTATATCTCTAAAACCCGCAGTTCTCTTCATGCACCTGATGCAAGACTTTACTTGCTTCTTGCCTCCCCAAACATCATGTCAATACACCATCTGCTTCTTTATGATACAAGACACCTTTGATGATGTTGTACTTCTGTAGCTCCATGATTGGTATTATTCCTTCCTTTGTTTGCAATTGATGAGAGATGTCATATCTCCAATCGTCTATCATGTCTTTGGGGAACAAGTCTAGCACCGTGGTTGGGTGGGTTCTCTTCATTACCTTCACATCCAAATCTTCCCCTTGGACATAGACTCGAGATGCTACTATTGCTAGTGCATCCTGTTGTTTATTTTGTCCTCTTGGTACATATTCAATCACCACCTTCTTGAAAGCTTCCATCACCTTTTGTGCTACAGTTCTATATGGCGCCAAGATAGGTTCCTTCACTCCGAATTGGCCTCTTATCTGCTGCACTATAAGGTTTGAATCTCCCTTTACTTTAAGATATTTGGCTCCCAATTCTTGAGCCGCCAACAATCCTAGTATGAACGCCTCGTATTCTGCTTCATTATTTGTGCAAGGGAAGTCCAATTTGTATGACAAGGATATTTCATTTCCTTCTTTGGTGGTCAACACCACTCCTGCTCCGCCTTTACCTTCTGCAGATGATCCATCAAAAGCCAAACTCCACTATTCTGAGTCCTCATTCCATCAAGTCGATTGATTCTACTTCTCCATCTGGGAGATCCTCAGAAGGGGGTTCATATTCTCCATTTGGAAATTGAGCTAGCAGGTCTTCCAAGGCTTGACATCGGATTGCTTTTGGGGTTACACACTTGATGTCGTATTCTGAAAGGATCATCATCCAAATGGCAGGTCTTCCTACTAATGCTGGCCTAGTCAATAAGTATCTGATCGGATCAGTTTTTATTGCAATCTTTACTTCGTGCGCTAGAAAATAATGCTGCATTTTCTGCCCAATGAACACACACTAAACAATGCCTCTCCACCTGTGAATACCTAGTTTATGGTCCTCTGATTATCCAGCTAATGTAATACACAAGTTTCTCTTCTCCATCCACCTCTTGCGTGATCAATCCTCCTATAGACTTCTTGGTAGATGTGTTGTACAACTGTAATGGCATTCCTCTTTGTGGCACTACCATCATTTGTGCTGAAGACAAAATTCTTTTTACCTTCTCAAGGCCTATCATTATTGGTCTTGCCCTCATCCCCATCAGGTCTTTCCTTTTAGCAATTTGTCGAAAGGTTTCGTGACTTCGCTAATGCCGGCATGAATCTTTCTCATGTATTTAGACCTTCCCTAGAAAGCTCTTCAACTGCTTTTGCATCTTTGGTGGGGGCATCTCCGTAACTGCTTTTTTCTTGCTTGGGTCCACTTCTAAACCTCTGTTGTGCACCAAGAAGCCCAAGAATTTTCCAGCCGTCATTCCAAAGGCGCACTTCTTCGGATTCATCCTCAACTTGTACCTTCTAGATCGCTTTCAAACACTTTCCTCAAGTCCTCCATATGAGTTTTCGGCTTCTTGGATTTCACTACTACGTCGTCCACATAGTCTTCCACTATATCATGAATCATGTCATGAAATATAGCATGCATGGCCCTCTGATAAGTTGCCCCTGCATTCTTCAATCCGAATGGCATTACTACATAGTAGAAATTCCCAAACGGGGTACAAAAGGTCATTAACTCGTGATCTTCTATAGACATCTTTATCTAATTGTAACCCATAAACCCGGCCCATGAATGACATCATCTCATGATTAGTCAGATCTACCAAAGTGTCTATGTTGGGTAATGTGTACATGTCCTTCTGCATGCCTTGTTCAAGTCTCTCAAATCGACACATACATATTCAGAGTCGTCCATTTGATTTCTTTACTTGCAGACGATGTCGGAAAGCCATGTGGGATGTTGAATCATTGATGAACCCTACTTCCAAAGAACTTTTGATTTCTTCCTTTATTTGGGTTTCGACTTGGGTGCATAGTTATGTAGGTGCTTGCTTCATCGGCTTCATTCCCCTGCTTATATTTAGATTGTGTTCCACAAGATCTTTGTCAATTCCGCATCTCATCGTAATTCCAAACAAAGACGTCCCTATACTCTCGCAATAGTTGTATGAGCTCCTCTTTCTGGTTAGCCTCAAACTCCTTGTTGACATAAGTCGGTCTTGGCGTTCCTCCATCTGTTGCCAAATCAACTTCTTCTAATTCATTTTGTTGAGGTTTTGGCCTATCCTCAAAGCATTCTGGAGTTGGTTCTACCTTCTGTTGTACAACTTCTTCTTCATTATTGCTGGAGTGGGGGACACCTCCTGAGCCGTTGGGTTTGCACGCTTCTTTAGACTCTTCCCCCTTGTACCGTCACAATCGAAACACCACCTTTCCGTCGGGTTTAACAACCCTCTCCCATTTTGCCTTTTGGCCATCCTCAAACTGTGCTATCCGCTTGGCATTTATTATATTTCGCATCTTCAGATCATGGCCTTTTTTCTTCTCTCTCTTCCTTCCTTCTCCAAGTCCACTACTCATCGGCTTTTATATTTTTGGAACATTCTCCATGTTCCGAGGTCTTCTTCTTCACTTTTTCTCGCAGTATAAACTTATATTCCTCGCACTTCCTTCCAATTTTGCTAGTCTTAGGGAATCAGGCCTCGCGATCTGGTTCTCTCCCTCTTCAGCGACATCATCGAAGAAAGTTGCTTCGGTGATGTGTGCCTCCTCTGGTCCAAAGGGATTCTGAGTTGCTGGTACCTTCACTTCTCTCCCTTTCCAGATAGCTTTTACATATTGATGAAAAACTGAGGGTACCACCCCATAGTCATTTTTCCAAGCCCTTCCCAGCAAGACATGGTATGCTGCATCCACCTCTGCAACATGGAACATTACAGGGCCTCGAATCTTTCTAACTTGCATGTCTACCTTGATGTGTCCTGTGGTTCTTGTGGTTCGGTTGGTAATCCTCAGAATGTTTGTTTGTTCCTTCACAATCTTCTTCTCTGGCAAGCCTAACCATTTGAACATGGTGTAGGGCATAATATTTACAGATGCTCCATTGTCAATGAATGCTCTTCGCACTTCGATGCCATTGATTACTCGCACATACAATGCAGCCTATCATCTGGGTATCTTATCTCTATCGCCTTTAGAGAAAGATATCTTATTTGTTTCTTCCTCTATCGTCTTCACAAATCCTTTGCTTATGGCCATGCAAGTTTCCTGTGTCTCGGCGACCTTAATGATTACCCTAGTTGCCTCAATCCTTGCTTCCTTGGCCAATCCTATCTGGTTGAAAAAATTTCTGAACTTGGCCCCATTCATCAACGCCGTCACCTGCAGGCCTGGGTCACACTCCTCCTTTTCTTCCATCATCATCTCTACTTCTAGGATCGTGTTGTGGATAACAGTGTTGCATATTTCTTTCCCCTTGTGATTTTGGCAAAGGGCTTGTCATGAACACCGCTCTTTTTTTTCGCTCAATCTCTCCATTTGCCAGCTTCTCGTGGAATATCCTACGCAGACTATAGCAATCCATAGTTGAGTGTCCCGTGTATTGGTGGAATACACAGAAGTCTGGCCTTCTCTTTATCTCTTCCGTCACTGCAAATCTAGGCCTTGGGGTTTCACCACCCCATGTTCAATCCATTACTCAGATAGACCCTCAATGCTTTCTCACCGTGATGTGATAGCCTTCTCGGACCGACTTTCTTGCATATTTATCTCCGTGCCTTCCTTTGCTTCGATCAAAATTTTTCTCATGCTTCTCCTCTTTCCCCTTGTGGTTTTGATCGAGAGTCACCAAAGCCACGCTTGATGTCCTCTTGCCCTCCATGTAACCATCGCATGGCTAGTGGGCAAAGGTCATGATTCCTCCCAAGTCTTGTGCGAAAGTCGAGAGGGTCGCCAAGGAATCACAAGCCTTGGTAATGAGGTGGGGCTTCAAGGAATCTAAGGCACCATTGTTGCAAATGCTAACTGTGTTCTTTTCTTTAATCGCTCTGCACACTTCTGCGTGGGCCCTCGAACTCGCTAACGTAAATCGATAGCTCCTCATTCGCTTCGCTTGAACCGCATGAGTTCTACAATGGTTACTTGCTTCTCGCACATAGAAAAATTTCTTAAAAATTATAATTTTAAGTCATCCCAATCATGGATGCACCCTTCTCCAAATTGTAGTACCAATCAAGGCACTATCCGTCAAAGTTTTGTTGAATTCCGCGATCAACAAGTTGTGGTTGTTCACTTCATCATATCCCAGCCCACGGAGACATCGACTCTACAAACTCCGGCAATATGTTCCTCGGCATTTCCTCTCTCCCGTTGTATTTTGGAAATTACGGATGTTTCAATATACCCTATCGTGCAAGGTTGCCTCCGAATGTGTGCCGAGGTAAAAGTGAGTAAAGTCCAACTCCGAGGGTCGAGATGTCCGCCACGGTTGATTGATCACATCGATCATATCATCCTTCGTCACATAATCGCTCGGGCGTGAACTCTCCGGGTATTGTGATATATCCGACAGACGGCGGTGTGTATGGTAGAGAGATTGGTTGATGCACACTTGCATCATGCAAAGTTAGCACTGGTGGCAGTTGCTGGCTCATTCGCTGGACATTGCCTGGAATGATTGGCATTTGCACCTATGAAATTGATGGGAGAGCAGTTGGGTGATGTTTGTCTGAGGTTGGCTTGCTTCCAACCTAAGTTGTGGCACGTCGCCACTGTGCTGGGCCTCCAAGTTGATTATTGAAACTGATTGACTTTTTCCGTCGAGGGAGGTATAACTGGTTCTCTTTGTTGTTGCCGCCATTGTTGTTGTCCTCCACTCCTACTGTTCCCCTGCGAACTTTCGAGAACATGGCCTTAAAAGTGGAAATCGGCAGATCAATCGCCGCGTAAATTTCCCATCTCCTCTTGCTTCCTTTCAGATTTCCAAAGATCATGGCCATCATCATCCTTGCGCCTTCTCGTGCTTCCTTCAATGCCTCGAGCATCTCCATTGCACAAGATTTCTCCGTCTCCACCGCATCCTCGCCGCCTTGCCTTCTGCGTTGGTTTGTTGTTGATTAGCTATATGTGGTGATGTCGAACTCCTTCCAAGCGCCTTCAATAATTGGTTGGTCAAAATCCGTGTTTCGCGCTTTGAAAACTTGAGTTACTTGTCTTTTGAACCGGATCCGGTGGACGTAATGATATTTGTTGGTGAAATAGCTTCTTCTGTAATTCTCCCACTTCGAAGTCAGGCATACCTTCACTAATTCTACACCTCCCAAAGAAAGTCGCCAAATAAATGTGGGCAAGGAAATCGCGCCTTGCTAGGGTTTAGGTTTCGTGTTGGTCACGAGGAGGAGAGAAATCCACGAAGAATACTGAATTGATTGATTGATTGTAGAGGGGAGAACTACAGTGTGGCGACTTATCTAACGACGCGTGGCGTAACTCCCTAGAATCTGGAAACCGTGTTAAGGTTATTGAGATTCCAAGAGCCTTCTTCAGCTTCTTCGAGTCGAGAGAGAGTGTTCAATCTTGTTAGTGATTTTAGGTGGAATATCCAAGCCTTAAGCTACCAAAAGAGTCCTCCTCCTTCCTAGAATGGAAGGGTATTTATAGAGTTTCTCGACTTAAGTCATCACATGCTGTACACATGTTCTCAATGAAATTCCAGTAAATACCCTTCTACCATTAAAGTAATGCCCATATTGCCTCGTCCTTCTAGCCACCAAACCAATCCTTCAATCAATTCCCAAAATGAGCAGCTCCACGAAGTCTTTCCACGGGACACGTGGAGGCTTCTCCTCCCAAGCACATTTATTTTTGACTTTTCCATCTTCATTCCATTAGGTTAGGCGAACCCTAAATTGCACATTTAATGAGATCATGAAACTCTAATTGTGCATTATTTTAATTAAATTATATGAACCTTAATTTTGTACATGGGCCCACAGGCGTATAGTACACCAATAATTAACCAATAGCATTTTGTAGGCCATAATTAATTAATGAATACTGCACGGAATTTTCTAAACCATAAGCATAACACGTGATTGGTCTGTAGTATCTCTTTTTCATATTTCCTTCCCTCTCCAATCTCCCAACTACGAACATACAAAAATCAAACGAAAATTGTACGCGAACATGATAATTTGATATAAAAATTAGATATAAGTGTTATAATTTTATATATTTTTATTTTTATTTTTTAATATTAGAGGTTAAAATATAAATAAATAAAATTATAAAATATTCATATTCAATTTTCATGTCCGCATAAAAGAGCTCAAATCAAACACAAATTTATTTTCAAGGAAAATAAAGAAAGAAAAAGAAAAAGAAAACCCTTTCATTAATTAAAAAAATACAGGGCATTTTCTAGACCATTTCCATATATAACATGTGATTGGTAATAACTCTTTTTCATTTCTTCACTCTCCAATCTCCCTACTACACTCACACTACAATCAAACACACAAAATTAATTAAACACTAGGGAAAAAAATGGTGCTGCCAATTATACTGAGATTTATATACCCGCCGCCGCCATCTTTGTTCATAACCGCCATGTCAGTTATCAATGTTGCATCACTAGCCAACGTCGGGTTCAACGAAATAAGAGGGAAAAACCTTCAGTATTCCAAATTTTGGAACCTTAATAAAAATGTTGCAACTTCTCATATCAAACTTTCTGGTAGAACTGGAATGCTTTTAGCTTATACGCCGGCTTTTCTCGCCGGAGTTACCTCTTTCGGTTTCTTTCCCGACGAGGGTCTCAGATTTACTTTGGTTTCTTCGGCTCTAGCCATCCATTTCTTCAAGAGGCTCTTTGAGGTAACCTCTCTCATTATACATATTACGTACACACAATATATATACATGCTTTTTTATGTGAATATTACGAAATTATAAATACTAAAAATTTATAAGATTCATTTAAGTTTTTTATACAACAAATATGATAATTAACAATATTTTTGTTTAGCTTACGATTACAATAGATACATTGGTTAGCAATCTCATATATATATATATATATATATATATATATATATATATGGTGATTCATCTGCATATATAGCTAGTTCACAAGATTAATTAAATGGTGAATTTTTCTATAGGTGTTATTCATTCACAAATACAGCGGCACCATTCCCCTTGATGTTACAATTTTCATCTCCCTTAGTTATTTCCTTTACACAGTAAGCATGATCTACGCTCAATACCTAACCGGAACATTTCCCGAGCCGCGGATTGATCTAAAATACGTCGAAGTTGCAATGTTCTTGGTAGGAATTAGTGGTAATTTTTACCACCATTACCTCCTCTCCAAGTTAAGGAAAGAAGGCGAAAAAGAATACAAAATTCCCCGAGGGGGTCTGTTTGATCTTGTGGTATGTCCACACTATCTTTTTGAAATCCTAGGGTTTACAGGAGTTGCTTGCATTTCTCAAACGGTATATGCATTCTCCTTCACTATGGGATCAGCTTTGGTCTTGATGGGGAGGAGTTATGCCACCAAAAAATGGTACCTCTCTAAATTTGATGATTTTCCTAAAGATGTTAAGGCTCTAATTCCATACATTTTCTAGATTTTGCCAGACGCATATATCTTGTAAACTTAAGCTTCAAGTTGTAATTGGTGTTAGAATCTACGTACTATTGGACTAGCTTTTCACATAATGTATTAAATTTCTTGTATTATTTAAAATTGTTGTAAATTATAATTTGATAATTAAGTTGATTACATTTATATTGTAAATTATCAATTGTGTGGTGTAGCACAGTCTTGAAATGAAAATTTATAGCAGTAAAAATTTCCTTTATGGCTTCAGATTTAATTCAACAAGTTATTCTTTTATTGCTAAAAAAACTAATAAATAAAATTGTTTTCTACTATCTGAGCTAGATTAAACTTCTAAACAAAGGGCTGACACACCTTCTCATTCATCCATCAATCACATTCATGAAAATTTCATTCCATCAGAATTCAGATTTCAAACCCAACCAAAAATTAAATAAACTTTCATTTACCAACTGTAACAACTATAATTTTACTAATGGTCGTTTTTTTATTATAAAAATTATATAATTAATCCACAAAAATCACAACTCTTCACATATTTCTCTCTCTATCTCTCAATTCTGGCGTATGGTACACCAATAATAACCAAAAGCATTTTCTAGGCCATAAGCATAACGTGTGATTGATATATATTATCTCTTTTTGCATATTTCCTTCACTCTCCAATCTCCCTACTACGTACATACATACTACAATCAAACACGCAGAATTAATTAAAAAGAAAATGGTGCTGTCAATATTACTGAGATTTATATACCCGCCGCCGCCATCTTTGTTCATAACCGCCATGACGGTTATCAATGTTGCATCCCTAGCCAACTCCGGGTTCAATGAAATAAAAGGGAAAAACATTCCGTATTCCAAATTTTGGAACCTTGATAAAAATGTTGCAACTTCTCAGATCAAACTTTCTGGTAGAACTGGAATGCTTTTAGCTTAGACGCCGGCTTTTCTCGCCGGAGTTACCTCTTTCGGCCTCTTTCCCGACGAGGGTCTCAGATTTACTTTGGTTTCTTTGGCTCTAGCCATCCATTTCTTCAAGAGGCTCTTTGAGGTGACCTCTCTCATCATGTGGTCTGCAATTGGTCTTATCTGCAACTATTTTTATTACTTTTTTTTGTCTAATAACTGAGTTTAATTTATTACTTTGAGAATTTCTCTTTTTACACATTTAATTTTTATGAATTATTATTATAGGCAATTGATATTGTTGGATAGTCTTATTAGTCCATCTTTTAACTATCTTTTAAGCATATCAAAGTAGTTTGGGACATATTTAAACAAAAAAATTCAATAATTGTTTCTTAGCAAAAATATATGCAAATAAACATCAAATGATGAATTAAATATCTTTTGGGTAAAAATTTAAAATATATTTATTTACTTATTTATCCTCTGACTTCAATATTTTTTTTCATTTTTATCCTCTGAGCTTAAATTCTATCTTTTAAGATTCATAAGATAATATATATCTTATTATAAAGCTTTAGAGGAACACCTGCTTGGTGTTACCTTTCTTAAGGCTCTGTCCCAATTTTATAACAGTTTAATTTGTCCTCTAATTTTTATTAAAATTTCTATTTCATCCTTTATCCTCTAAAAATTTAGAATACTCTTATTTTCTTATTTTATCCTCGGACTTAAAAATAGTTCAGTTTTATCATCCGAGCTTAAATTCTAACTTTTAAGATTCATAGGATAATACATATTACACACAATATACACCTTTGGCTCTAAAACTAGAAATACATTATGCTTTTTTATGTAAATATTACGAAATTCTAAATACTAAAAATTTATATGATTCATTCAATTAGTTTTTATATACAACAAATATGATAATTAGTAGTATTTTTGTTTAACTTACAATAGATATATTGGTTAGCAAATTAATATATATATATATATATATATGTTAGGATTGACTCGTACTTTTGCGAATTCGACGAATGACCACTATGACTACACAGTCGGGGGTCTCGCTCCCCGGTGAGCTAGCGGATGCCTAGCTCGCTGGTGAGCTGGCTGAGGTTGCAAGGGGACAGTGGCCCTAAAAGCCAAGCTCAAAGTGCAATTGGGCTCGGAGATTTATTAGTAGCCTGATCTTGGGTTTTACTAATGTATTGGGCCTCATGTATTTGAGCTCATGCTATAGCAGATAGGGTTTTTCTAGTTACTATAAAAATATTATTTGATGTGTGAATCATTGTAGAGTGTGTGAGGTATCTAATGAATACATTAGACATGCATGACTAGCCAAATTGGTAAACATGAGTATATTGCGTGTTCTTATTTTTATGTCTTTCATATAATATTTGTGTGACTGTAATATTATTCGTTCTTAAATTCTAACACACACACACATACATACATATATATATATATATATATATATATATATATATATATATATCTGATCGAGGATCAAGAGCATTCTCCTTAAATAGCATTCCGCCTTAAATAACATTCTTTTATCAAAACGACGTAGTTTTGGAGGGATGCGGTGACATTTTTGTAAATACGCGGTGGCATTGTATTTACAAAATGCCACTGCTATTCCCTCCAAAACTGCACGTTTTGATAAAAGAATGCTATTTAATATGGAATGCTATTTAATGAGAATACTTTGATCCTTACTTTTATATATATATATATATATATATATATATATATATATATATACGTAGGGTCTCCATCCACAAAGAATCATTGTTGGGGAGCTAACTTATTTGGCCTAGAGCTTTGTACCTACTTTAGACAATTTTTTTTTTTTTTTTAAGTATAAGTTTCTCTCTAGCTGGTGGCCAAAATGGGTCAAGCTTCCCTCAACAACCGGGTTCTTGTGGATGGAGGCCCATATATGTATATGGTGCTTCATCTACATATATAAGTAATTCACAAGATTAATTAAATGGTGTATTTTTTTTTATAGGTGTTATTCATTCACAAATACAAATGCACCATGCCCTCGATGTTACAATTTTTCATCTCCTTAGTTATTTCCTTTACACGATAAGCATGATCTACGTTCAATACCTAATCGTAACATTTCCCAGCCACGGGTGGATCTAAAATATCTTGGGAGTTGTAATGTTCTTGGTATGAATTAGTGGTAATTTTACCACCATTACCTCCTCTCCAAGTTAAGGAAAGAGGCGAAAAAGAATACAAAATTCTCGAGGGGGTCTCTGTTTGATCTTGTGGTATGTCCACACTATCTTTTGAAATCCTAGGGTTTACAGGAGTTGCTTGCATTTCTCAAACAGTATATGCATTCTCCTTCACTATGGGATCAGCTTTGCTCTTGATGGGGAGGAGTTATGCCACCAAAAAATGGTACCTCTCTAAATTTGATGATTTTCCTAAAGATGTCAAGGCTCTAATTCCATACATCTTCTAGATTTTGCTAGACGCATATATCTTGTAAACTTAAGCTTCAAGTTGTAATTGGTGTTAGAATCTACGTACTATTGGACTAGCTTTTCACATACTATTTTAAATTTCTTGTATTGTTTAAAATTGTTGTAAATTATAATTTGATAAACAAGTTGATTACAATCACCATATCAATTGTGCGTGTAGCACAGTTTTGAAGTGGAAATTTATGGCAGTAAAATTTTTCTTTATGGCTTCAGATTTAATTCAAGAAGTTATTCTTTTATTGCTTAAAAAAACTTAATTTCCCGGATTGATAGTGTAACGCCCCCAAAATAGGTCCAATCCATCCAATTTATTTTGAGTCGCCAAATACATGGTACAGAAAATAACTACAACTTTATTACAACAATTGTCGTGCAAATACAACAACACATATGCTGTGAGTTTTGATACAAATATATACCAACTGTGACTCTCATCCCAACCTTGGATAGCACGTCACAATGACACCTTACATAAAGGTACAGTCAAAAACTGTTTTATAAATTAAAACCTTTGGAAAGTGCTCAAGGAAACCTTCGTACATGGGAGGTCATGCGTCTAGGTTATTATAGATATCATATGTCCACAGAATTATCCTTGGTTGACCCAATAGACCCTAAAGAAAAACGAAAAGATTGCTATCATATTCTTTCCAACGATGAGTCTTCTCTTGACATATTATTATCTCCACTGTCTCTAATTGAGAATTATACTTCAACCCAACACCAAGATTATATAGGTAGTGCTCGTAGATATACTCAGCAAGTGGATGCGCACAACCCTGTCTTATGATAACACGAGGTTGTATGTCATTAGACATCTTGTATGATAGTGGCAAAACACCCTTCCAACGTTGGGTTCGCCTCACCCTATTTGATTCACCAAATATAACTACTAAATGATGTATAAAATACAACACCCTTTTCTATCTTTGTTTAAGGAGAACTTCGGTGGCTAGAGACCACCGATTCTATTCTCTCATACCCCTCTCGCCGACTAGAGCAAATACACTCTTATTGTGCCGAAAGGAATTGTGAAGAAAAAGGGTGAGCACAACTACTTCAAGAAAGAATATCATGACTAAAGATAATTAAATTATCAATAGGTTTCATCAAGAATAAATCGTAGATTTAGAACATATGGTAGATGATAAAACTTTTCAACCATAGTTGCAATGAACGAGCAATCCATTAGAAGAGTCAAATAGACCATAAAGTCTATTATCTTCTCCGTGTTAAAAATCCACCAACAATGTTTTATCCTCGTAACATCAATCAATCAGCTTCGGTCCACAATCATATGAATAACTCATAATTGTGATTCTAAATTCTCTTCGCATCCGGGACGAAGATAATTTACATCACCTGCCTTTACTCAAAACATCAAAGATCATGGTTATACCAAATCACGCTCCTGCTCATAATCATACTAATAAATTCATCTTTGCACCACGGCCAAAGATATTCATCAACGATTCATCTTTGCACCACAAAGGCCAAAGATATTCAACAATGATTCATCTTTGCACTACGGGCCAAAGATATTCAACAATGATTCATCTTTGCATTACAAAGCCAAAGATATTCAACAACAAATCATCTTTGCACTACTAGCCAAAGAGAATCCATAGTCACGATCATACCAATAATCTACCCATCTTTACACTCAAGTCAAAGAGAAATTTCATCACCAGAATTATAAAAATATTATATATGATAATGAAAACAATATAATCAAAACATGGATTTAATTTCAAGAGTAAGATTCATAAATCAACAATAATTTAGTCAGAAAAAAAACCAATTTTTGTCGTGAATAGTAACCCGTGAATAGTAACTCATGAATAGTAATTCGTGAATAGTACTCCGTATTCGTACATAGTACCGTATACATAAATAATATCATATACGTAAATAGTGCCGTATACGTGAATAGTTCCGTATACGTGAATAATGTCATATACGTGAATAGTAACCCCGACATAAAAAGGTAGAACTTCCATAATAAAATTCATACCAATATTTCGGTATAATGATATTGAAAGAATAACATCATTACGAAAAAAAACATCCCTTACAATCCCTTAAAATCCCTTACCATCCCTTACCTCAAAAAGACAATACTTCTGACTGAAATACTGGATATAAAGCTGAAAGAAACTTGCACCGTATAGCAACACTCAAGATATCTAAATACTCACAAAAATATGATCAATATTATAGAGAGAGGAAACTTCAGTTTCTGGTGTGATTTTTAATTCTAACCTAAGCACCCTATTTATAGGAAAATGCTTAGAACACCACAGTAGAAAATTTAATAAAATAATATATTTATATAAAAATCATACGCACCATTAGAAATCTGATTCCAGCACATTTACCACCCCCACCAAAATGAAAAAAAAGTTTTTCTTTAAAAAAATATTTAAAACTTCAAAAATCAATTATTCCGGAACTTCAATAATTCATAATAAATAGCCCTTTTATCAGAAAAATTCGAATATTATGTCTTTCTATATGAAATTTGTGAGACCCCAGATTTTATGGATAAAGATTTAATTTTCTCGAAATATTTTTTTGTAATATTATGGTGTTGATTTGATGTAATGTTATAGTTGTGGGTAATATTTATAAATTTTACAAAGTAAGCAAGTGGTTATATAATATTCGATTGGTCGGGGAATATTCTTTTTGTCGGGGAATATCCGTACGACGATACAATCATTGGTGGACCCCGTAATGGAATTATTGTCGGATTGAGAAAACGACAAAAAATACTTTATGAAAATAATCGGCGGAGGTGTTACCGTTAAAACCGTTGAACTACCGTAGTAAAGAAAAGATGTCTGGCGTGAAGTTACACAAGAAAGACACGGTATTGATTATTGATGCTTAATACGTGAGAAGTCACTCACCTATACTCAATTACAATGAATTGCGCATCGCGATCATATCTCTCATATTATTGATTCAATTATTGTTCTGAGATCATCTGCATAATATGATATATTGTTCAATCGAAGTATTGGGACAATATGATATATTGTTCAATTCTTATTCAGTATTCACAGTTCTATTCATGGAGTTACTATTCACGAAAGTTACTATTCACGAGTTATTCATTCACTTTAGTTACTTATGAGTTCTATTTCATGAGTTACTATTCACGTGCAACTTATTATTAATGAAATTTAATTTTTCTATTTATTATTTTGAAATAGTAAGGGTTGATTTGATTAATGTGGATAGTTATGGGTAAAATACGCAAATATTTCAAAATAAGCAAGTGGTTATAAAATATTCATTGTTGTTGGGAATATTCGTTTGGTCGTGGAATATTCAGATCGCTTGGGAATATTCGACGACGATGGCGCAATACCATGTGTGGGCCCCATAACGAAAAAGTGATTGGATGAAAAAACGACAAATATAAGTTGTTTAAAAATAACTACAGAAGTTGTTATCACTAATAATATCGTTAAAATACTTGGTGGTTAAAACACAAGAAGACTACCAGATTGCACCAATTATTGATTCTTACGTAAGAAGGCACTACTCAATAATGGTTACAGAATTATCGCTCAAGATTTTATTTTATTGATTCAATAATTGTTGTGTCGATATTTTATATTATCGTTGTTTCAATAATTGTCACTACACAAAGATTTTTCATTATCGAAATAATAATTCATATTATCCTAATAATATTATTGGATAACATTATTGGCAATGTCTAGAAAGTTTCGCTTAAGGAGAGGTTTGGTCACCTAATTGCGCGCCAAGAAGTGAGAAATTTTATCGAAAGCCCCTCTTTCTGTGAACCGCCTCGTTGTCAAGATTGTGATTCTCGTAATATTATTCGTGAATAATTAATTATTGATTTATATGATGAGGAAAATATTGATTTTATGTGGATATAGATGGAGAAAAATTTTTAATGTGACAATTGTTGAAAATTAAAATTTTATCTTTTTCTCGATAAAATAATTCATTTAAATATATTATTATATTTTTAATAATATAATAATGGTGATATTTTTTACAATGAATGTGTGATATATGAGTATACGAGGAGAAAGAGTATTTTTGTTGCAATAAATGTTTAAAACATGTTAAACATGCTCATGGACCCCATTTCTCGATCGAAATTTGATTATAATTTGTAAAATCGCTTCTGCTTATGGATTTTTTGGCCAATTTCTGCTTTGGAATTTGGAAAAACTTTTTCCGCAAAGTTGTAGAGAATTGAATTTCCTATAAAAATTTCGGAGATTTGAATTTTTCGACAAAAGGGCTATTTATTGTGAATTATTGAAGTTTCAAAGTTCAAATAATTGATTTTGGAAGTTTAAATTATTTTAAATTAGAAAACGTTTTTTTTGTTGTTAGTCTTGTGTAGGGTCAATATGGTTGATGGGTGATGTTGGGCAAATTAAGTGTGTGTTGAAATATATATATATATATATATATATATATATATTATTAATTTATTAAATTTTCTACTTTGGTGTTCTAAGCATTTTCCTATAAATAGGTGCTTAGGTTAGAATTGAAAATCACACCGTAAATTGAGTTTTTTCTCTCTATATTATCGAGTGTATTCTTGTGAGTATTTTGAGTATACTTTGAGTATTGCTATATATACTGCAAGTTCAAGTTATAATTTATATCCAAGATTCCAGTTTAAGTACTGCCTTTCCGAGGTAAGGATATTATTTTTTTCAGTAATGATATTATTTCTTCAATATCATTATGTCAAATATTGATCTCAAGTTTTTATCAAATTTGGAACTTTTGGTGTCTGAGTTATTATTCACGATACGAGACTATTCACGATATACTACACTATTCATTAATACTAAGACTATTCATCAAAAAATAAAATTTTTCCTTTTCGCCTAAAATATCTATTGTGGATACTAGCTTTGATTGTATCCATGTTTTGATCATTCTTGAATTTTACACCACTATGATTATTTTTGAGGTATTTTTGGACATGGATAAAACAAAGTACTTAATCCTTAATCCTTAATCGTCATTTTGTTTCACCGGATTCGCTTTTTTAAAAAATATTTTTCATCATCCTCGCCTTAAATGATGATATTATTGAATATCTTTGGCCTCAGAATGCAAAGATGAATGATTTTCGATGAATATCTTTGGCCCAGAAAAGATGAATGTGTGTTTAGATGAACATGACTAATCGATGAATATCTTCGCCCAGAGTGCAAAAGATGAATATTTGATTCCGTATATATATCGATTGATGTTACAGGATAAAAGATAGACGATGAACTTTTAAATTCATACATGTAAGATAGTAGTTTGCATTCTCTACTTAACTCTTCTAATGAATTATTATTTCACTCATGTAATATTGATTTAAAACTTGTTGTCTATTGTATTCTATTAGATTTTTTTCCCCGTCAAGACTAATGATAATTTGTTGTATATTATCTTAGTCATAATATTCTTTATCGGGCTAGTTGAGCTCACCCTTTTCCTTTTTGTTCCATTTTTCTTCTCGTGAGGCGTAGAATATAAATGAGTACGTAGCCTGGGTAATGGAATGAAGGTTCTAGAGAGAGTTGTTTAGTAGTCCTCACCATTTTTGTAAAATAATGTATCAATAAATGTGATGAGGATTTATTTGAGTATAGATATTGTCTGTAAGATAATATTTGTATTCAAACTCACAGCTTTTTACTGTAATAATAATAAAGTTGTAGTTATTTCGCACTCATGTATTGACAACTCGTAATGGGTGATGTATACCTATTTTGGGGGCGCCACAGCTTGGTATCGTAGCTTAGGATATGATCTCCATGAGATCGGGAATAGAAATCAGAGGGGAGAGACGAGTAAATCCTTCGCTAAAGGTGTCCTACCTAAGCTTATTTGTTAGTTGGTCAAGATATAGGATATTATGTGATATATTGATTTGCTTAATTAACCCTTGTTTTATGACAAGATTTGAGAATGTCGATCGAGAATATTAATAAAGTGGAAATGAGACCGTGGAGACGCTCAGACTCACCAACGAGGAGAACGTGCAACAGTCGGGCAATGTTCTCTCCGTGAACAACACCACCGAAAGCAGATGATGAACGAGGGATGTTTAGAAGCTTTTTGCAGCTCATGCAAAATCGCACGAGGAGACTCGTGTTCAAAATATGGAGGAAATGATAGCAATTCACAAGTTGTCACACCAAGCAGCTTCAAAGAGTTGGGACCACCGAATTTAAAGGAAAGCCGATCCGATCATGGCGGAAACATGGGTCAAGCAAATTACCAAGATATTCGATGTCTTGGGATGCACGGAGGAACAGAAGGTTCCATTCGCCACCTTTATGTTTCATGAAAGCAGCGATCATCGGTGGGAGTCTCGTGAAGTTGCACTCCATCCAACCGCACTCAAAGATGTCTTGGGAGACATTTCAGAACTATTTAATGACAAATACTTTTCCGAAAGTGTTCGGCTATATGAAGGAAGTGGAGTTCATCGATTAGAGCAAAACAAATGACCAAGTGTCTCAAAGACGAGGCAAAGTTTGCAGAGTTATCCGTGTTTGCAGACCTCATTTGGTGGAGAATGAGGAACGATGACGCGGATGTTTTTAGAGGTTTGAAACCCTAAGATACGCCAAGATCTCATTTCTCAAAATTTTTCTCTATTCAGATGTTGTAAATGTGGCTCAATTATTAGAGCGAGATAACGAAAGTACGGCCAATCGAGGGACCACAACCGGATCATACCGAGATGGTAGTCAACAAAACAACGATAACCAAATGAGAGAAAGAAAAAGACGGACAAAAATGGTAACCACTCTGTGGTAATCATGGCCATGAGAATAGAAGAAGCGAATCGGGAGGAGATTTTAAAAGAGGAGATTCAACAACGATAATGTGAAAATGGCAAAGACCAAAGAAAGAATCGGGTTCCAGTGGAGGGAACGACCACTATCGTCAGATGCTACAAATGCGGAAAAGAGGGACATATCACCAAACCGCCCACAACAGCTCAAGGTATGCTATAATTGTGGAAAGGAAGGACATATCGCCGGATTCAGACGCAGAAATAAACCTAGTTCAATGGGGACGGTGACTCAAAAGATTGTCCCGTAAAAGTCAAAGTCAATCTGCCTCGGAAGAGCGCTTTGTTGTGATCGGTCAAAATGCGAGAACCCAAACGAGGTGATCACGTAAGCTAATCATAAATTCTTGTGAAGTTTATACTTTACTAGATAACCTGCTACCCATTCATTTATCTCTCCTACTTGTGCTCAACGCTTAAATTTGACTCGGAAAAATTAGACTTTGACCTATCTCGTGGAAACTCCGTTAGAGAAACTTTCATCACATCCACTGCTTATAAATCTTGTTTGATTCAAGTTGGCACCATCACCTTACCCGCTGACCTTATCTCTTTAAAGATACTTGCTTTTGATGTGATTTTAGGGATTGATTGGTTAACTACTCATCATGCCAAAATTGATTGTTTTCGTAAGGTTGTTAGTTTTCATATTCCTAACCAACCCGTTGTTCAATTCAAGCAACTAAACCATTAAAATCAATCACCGTCATATCTAATCATAAAGCTATTCGCTTATTGAAAAACGGATGTCAAGCTTTCTTAGCCCATGTTATGGATTTGAATAAAGACACGCCAAATTTGAATAATATTCCGTTGTTATTGACTTTTTCCGACGATTTCAAGAACTTCCTTGCCTACCCCGTAACGTGAAGTTGAATTCTTTATTGATCTTGAACCCGCACAAAGCCCATTTCTAAAACCCCATATCGAATGGGTCCTATTGAACTTCGTGGAGTTAAAGGTCCAACTACGTGAATTGTTGGACATCGGTTTCATCTGCCCCAAAGACATCTCCTTGGGGTGCTCCTGCTTTATTTGTAAAGAAGAAAGACGGAGTATGCGATTTTGTATCGACTATCGGAATTGAACCATGTCACTATCAAGAATAAGTATCCTCTCACCTCGATTGATGACTTGTTTGACCATTGCAAGGAGCACAATTTTTTCAAAAATCGATCTTCGCTCGGATATCATCACCAAGATTAGAACCGAGGATATTCCAAAGACCGCCTTTAACTCCCCAGACGGCATTATGAATTTTTAGTCATGTCTTTCTGATCGACTAATGCTCCCCGCGCTTTTCATGGATATGATGAACCGAGTATTCAAGGAATATTTGGATCGGCTTCGTTGTTGTCTTTATTGATGACATCCTCATATATTCCAAAAGTCATGGAAGATCATGAGCACCATTTGAAGTCGGTACTCCAAAGGCTTCGTGAAAACAAGCTTTATGCCAAGTTAAAGAAATGCGAAGTTCGCTTCGAGGAAGTAGCATTCCTTGGGCACGTGGTGTCAAAACATGGAGTATCCGCTGATCCCGCCAAGATTGAAGCAATACAAAGTTGGGAGCAAACCAAGTTGTGGATCAAGTACGCAGTTTTCTCGGGCTTAACCGGTTATTATCTGAGATTCGTGGAAGGATTTTTTCTAATCGCTACTCCATTAACTCAAATTGACTTGAAAGATATAAAATTGTATGGAGCGAGGAACGCGAGAAGAGTTTCCAAGAGCTTAAGAGGAGACTTATTTCTAAGACTGTTTCTAACAATACCATCCGGTACGGATGGATTTGTTATCTACAAACGATGCTTCGTGCAAAGGGTTAGGATGTGTTCTCATGCAACGTGGGAAAGTCATAGCCTATGCCTCATGACAACTTAAAGAATATGAGAGGAATTATCCTACTCATGATCTAGAGTTGGCAAAGCAAATGCTTTTCGCTTAAAGATCCTGGAGGCACTATCTATATGGGGAGAAAGTGGAGATATATTCGCACCATAAAAGCCTTAAATATTTCTTCACTCAAAAAGAACTCAACACGTGGCAACGACGCTGGCTCGAGCTATTGAAAGACTACGACCACACTATTCAATACCATCCCGAAAAGTTTAACGGTAGTAGACGACGCGTTGAGTAGAAGATCATATGCGTGAACGAATGAGTGCGATGATGTCAAGTATACGACAGAGCCAACTTTAATAGAAAAAGTTAAGGTTGCTTCAAGCCACCCAATCCGAGCCGATGCGTATAAGAAGAAGAAAGTACAAGAAGGAGCTATTCCTAAGCGAGAATTGATGAAGAAGGAATACTTGAGTCCACTCTAGACTTTGTGTCCCTAACGACTCGATTTGAAGTACAAGATTATGATGGAGGCACACAATACACCATTTGCAATCCATCTCGAAGTACTAAAATGTATCGTGATCTTCGACATACATTTTGGTGGAACAATATGAAGAGAGAGATTGCAAAGTTTATCTCAACGTGTTTAACTTGTCAACGGTAAAGGCGGAGCATCTAGTACCTAAGGGTCCGTTGTAACCACTTGAGATTCCAAATGGAAGTGGGAACACATTACCATGGATTTCGTTATGGGTCTTCCTACGGTTTTTCAAGGCATCAATGCTATTTGGGTTATTGTTGATAGATTAACCAAGTCTCGCTTCATTTCTTGCCGATACGGAGACTTATTCCTTGAACGCCTTGCTAGTATATATGTAAATGAGATTGTGAGGTTGCATGGCATGCCAAGATCCATAGTTTCGGATCGTGACCCAAGATTCACTTCAAGATTTTGGGTTAGCTTGCAAAAAGCTATGGGCACGGATTTATTTATTGGGCTTTCGCATACCATCCTCAAACTGGACGGACAATCAGAGAGGACTATTCAAACTCTTGAAGATCTATTAAGACTCGTGGTCCTAGACTTCAAGGGCGCTTGGGATAAGTATTTACCATGGTGGAATTCTCCTACAACAACAGCTTATCGTGCAAGTATAGGTGTGGCTCCATTTGAAGCATTATATGGATTTAAAGTGTCGCTCTCCAATATGTTGGGATGAGGTGGGTGAAGCAACATTGTTGGGACCCGAAGTTAAGTACGTATGATCACCGAAAAGATCCAAATGATTCGACAACGATACAAACCAAGACAAGATCGATAAAAGAGTTATGCGGATCTTCATCGAAAGGACGGAATTTAGTATAGGGATCATGTATTGTCATGAGTTGCTCCATGGAAGAAGGAGTTACAAGATTTGGGAAGAGAGGAAAGCTCAATCCACGCATTTATTGGTCCATTTCAAATTCTTGACCGAGTAGGAAATGTAGCCTATAGACTGCAAGCATTCTCCGAGTATGTCTCGTGTTCATAATGTGTTTCACATATCCATTTCAGAATATGTGAAAGACCCAACCACGTTATCGAAGTTAGAATCCGACGAGATAGCCAAGACTTAACGATGAGGAGGTACTGCCAAGATCTTGGATAGAAGGAGCATGTCCCACGACGAAGGTCATACCACAAGTTAAAGTTTTGTGGAGGAATCATGCTATAGAGGAAATGACCGGGAATTGAAACGGAAATGAAAGCGAGGTATCCTCACCTTTTCAAAACACCTGTACGTGACGCCAATTTCGAGGACTAAATTTCATAAGGAGGGAGGTTGTAAGACCCCAACTTATTATTAATGAAATTTAATTTTCTATTTATTATTTTGAAATAGTAAGGGTTGATTTGATTAATGTGGATAGTTATGGGTAAAATACGCAAATATTTCAAAATAAGCAAGTGGTTATAAAATATTCATCATTGTTTGGGAATATTCGTTTTTCGTCGTGGAATATTCAGATCGCTTTGGGAATATTCAGACGACTTTGCAAAACCATGCCATGTGTGGGCCCCATAACTAAAAAGTTTATGGATGAAAAAACGACAAATATAAGTTGTTTAAAAATAACTACAGTAGTTGTTATCAAGTAATATCGTTAAAATACTCTTGTGGTTAAAACACAAGAAGACACTCAGATTGCACCAATTATTGATTCTTACGTAAGAAGGCACTACTCAATAATGGTTACAAAGAATTATCGCTCAAAGATTTTATTTTATTGATTCAATAATTGCATGTTGATATTTTATATTATCGTTGTTTCAATAATTGTCACTACACAAGATTTTTCATTATCGAAATAATAATTCATATTATCCTAATAATATTATTGGATAACATTATTGGCAAATGTCTAGAAAGTTCTCGCTTCAAGGAGAGGTTTGGTCACCTAATCAAGCGCCAAGAAGTGAGAAATTTTTATCGAAAGCCCCCTTTTCCTGAACCTACCGTCACAAGATTGTGATTCTCGTAATATTATTCGTGAATAATTAATTATTGATTTATATGATGAGGAAAATATTGATTTTATGTGGATATAGATGGAGAAAATTTTTAATGTGACAATTGTTGAAAATTAAAATTTTATCTTTTTCTCGATAAAATAATTCATTTAAATATATTATTATATTTTTAATAATATAATAATGGTGATATTTTTACAATGAATGTGTGATATATGAGTATATACGAGGAGAAAGAGTATTTTTGTTGCAATAAATGTTTAAAACATGTTAAACATGTTTATGGACCCCATTTCTCGATCGAAATTTGATTATAATGTAAAATCGCCTGCTTATGGATTTTTGGCCAATTTCTGTTTGGAATTTGGAAAACTTTTTTCTCGCAAAGTTGTAGAGAATTGAATTTCCTATAAAAACTCGCGAGATTCAATTTTTTCGACAAAAGGGCTATTTATTGTGAATTATTGAAGTTCAAGTTCAAATAATTGATTTTTGGAAGTTTAAATTATTTTAAATTAGAAAAACGTTTTTTTTGTTGTTAGTCTTTGTGTAGTGGGTTGGTTGGTATTGATGTTGGGCAAAATTATGTGTGATGAATATATATATATATATATATATATATATATTATTAATTTATTAAATTTTCTACTTTTGGTGTTCTAAGCATTTTCCTATAAATAGGTGCTTAGGTTAGAATTGAAAATCACACCGTAAATTGAAGTTTCTCTCTATATTATCGAGTTTATTCTTGTGAGTATTTTGAGTATACTTTGAGTATTGCTATACTGGTGCAAGTTCAAGTTATAATTTTATATCCAATATTCCGCTTAGAAATATCGTCTTCCGAGGTAAGTGGATATTATTTTTTTTCAGAATGATATTATTTCTTCAATATCATTATGTCAAATATTGATCCAAGTTTTTATCAAATTTGAAACTTTTGGTGTCTGAGTTACTATTCACGATATATAAGACTATTCACGATATACTATACATTATTCAATTAATACTAAGACTATTCATCTAAAAATAAAAATTTTCCTTTTCGTCTAAAATATCTATTGTGGATACTAGCTTTGATTGTATCCATGTTTTGATCATTCTTGAATTTTACACCACTATGATTATTTTTGAGGTATTTTTGGACATGGATAAAACAAAGTACCTAACTTAATCCTTAATCCTTGTCATTTTGTTTCACCGGATTCGCTTTTTTAAAAATATTTTTCATCATCCTCGCCTTAAATGATGATATTATTGAATATCTTTGGCCCGTAGTGCAAAAGATGAATGATTTTCGATGAATATCTTTGGCCCAGTAGTGCAAAAGATGAACAGTGTTTAGATGAACATGACTAATCGATGAATATCTTTCGCCCAGTAGTGAAAAAGATGAATATTTGATTCCAGATATATATTGATTGATGTTTACAGGATAAAAGATAGACGATGAACTTTTAAATTCATACATGTAAGATAGTAGTTTGCATTCTCTACTTAACTCTTCTAATGAATTATTATTTCACATGTAATATTGATTTAAAACTTGTTGTCTATTGTATTCTATTAGATTTTTTTCCCCTATTGAAGACTAATGATAATTTGTTGTATATTATCTTAGTCATAATATTCTTTTATCGGGCTAGTTGAGCTCACCCTTTTCCTTTTTGTTCCATTTTTCTTCTCGTGAGGCTAGAATATAATGAAAGTATTTTAGCCTGGGTAATGGAATGAAGGTTCTAGAGAGAGTTGTTTAGTAGTCCTCACCATTTTTGTAAAATAATGTATCAATAAATGTGATGAGGATTTATTTGAGTATAGATATTGTCTGTAAGATAATATTTGTATTCAAACTCACAGCTTTTTATTGTTGTAATAATAAAGTTGTAGTTATTTCGCATCATGTATTGACAACTCGTAATGGGTGATGTATACCTATTTTGGGGCTTCATCCAAAGATCTTTTCATGGAAATATTCTTCCGAGCATTCTTGAATTTTACTCTACAAAGAAAGATCATGTCGACAATTTGAACGTTATCGGTTCTCGGATAAATTAATTCTTGAACTTGTTTTTATTGAATTCTTATATCATTGTCATCATCCTCATGTTTATATTATGTTGAAAGTCATATGTGGCTCAGAAGTGCATAGATGGACTTAGTATGATTATGACTTAATCAGAGATTATTCGGTATAATCATAACCGTAATGTTACAAATAATGTAATAAAAGCCCTCATTGGCCCGTAGTGCATTGATGGACAGTTTTTGGTATGATTATGGCTATGGATTCTCTTTGGCCATAGTGCAAAGATAAATTGTTTTATGGCATGATCGGAATAGTTGATGAAAACATGATTATCTTAAGTCGTAGTGCATGGATAATTCATGGTCGTGATACTAAAGAATATCCTGGTCAGTAAGTAGAAGGGGTGATTCGATGATGTGGATTATTTATTGTCGAGTCCCAAATGATAAAAGTGATGAAAAACCTTTTAAATCATAGAAGATAGTAGATTTTATTCCCTACTTGACTCTTCTAATGGATCGCTTCTTCCATCACAGCAGATTAAACTTGATAGTTATTATAATTTATCGTTTAACACCGTGAAGGCTAACGATAAATTATTCTCGCATTATCTTAGTCATAATATTTCTTCATCATATGAGTTGAGCTCACCCTTTCTTTCACTATTTTCTTCAAGAAATGAGAACGTAGTTAGGACTAGTCGGGAAACAGAGTGATGGTCCTAGATGGTGCATTAGTAGTCCTCACTATTCTGTGAAATAGTGTGATAATAATTATAAGGAGGACTCCTTTTGAGTTTGTATAATCTCTAGTAGACAATATTTGTATTCAAACTCACGATTTATGTTTTTGTCGATTGTACACGACGGTTGTATTATTAAGTTGTATTTGAATTTCGCATCATGTATCAAGCGACTCAAGATGGGTGATGTATACCTAATTTTGGGGGCGTCACAAAATTCAATTCTCTACAACTTTTCAAGTTTAAGTTTTTCCAAATTCCAAACAGAAATTGACCGAAATCCACATACAGACGATTTTGCAGGCTATAATTAAATTTCAGTCAAGAAATGGGGTCCACCGACATGTTTAACATGTTTTTAGTATTTATTGCAACAAAAATACTCCTCCTCCTCATTTACTCATATATCACACATTCATTGTAAAAATATCACCATTATTATATTATTATAATATAATAATAAATTATTTTTTCAGAAAAGATATATCAATTTTCAACAATTGTCACATTAAAAATTTTCTCCATCTATATCCACATAAAATGAATATTTTCCTTATCATATAAATCAATAATTAATTATTCACAAATAATATTATAGAATCACAACATCGATAAACTGCACTGCTCTCGTGAAAGAAGGAATTTCCAATAAGGATTTCTCCTTACTGGCGCGCAATTAGGTGACCAAACCTCTCCTTAGACAGAACTTTCTAGACATTGCCAATAATGTTATCTATTAATATTATTAAAATAATATGAACTATTGATCTGATAATGGAAAATACTGTGTAGTGACAATTATTGAAACAACAATAATATAAAATATCAACGTAGCAATTATTGAATCAATAAAATAAAATATTGAACAGTAATTACTGTAACAATTATTGAGTAATGCCTTCACGTAAGAATCAATAATTCAAAATACCGCAATGCAATATCGTGTCATTCTTGTGCAACAATGCATATTACTTTACTTTACCCACCGGTTATTCCAATGGTGTTAGCAGAACGACGCTCGCAGTTATTTATAAAAACTCATACTTGTCGTTTTCTTCATCCGATCGCTTTCCGTTATGGGGCCCACAAAAGGTTGCTACTGGCCGCATTTAATATTTTCGATGTGAAGAATATTCCACGACCAAACTAATATTCCCAAACAACAATGAGAGTATTTTATAACCACTTGCTTATTTAAAATATTTACATATAGCACCCTTAACTTTAAATTTTTATCAATTTAACCATTTACTGAATAGTAATTATAAGAAAAATTGAATACTTTTATTTCATAAAATTCGGGGTCTTACAGATAAAAGATATCAAATAGGAAAATAATATACACATCGATAAATATTTATATTTGATGATGTTGGATTACGACCAACATGAGAGTTAATGCGATAAAATAGAATAAACTAAAGTTAGACCCTTCTTAATTCCTACATATATCATGTATACACATATGTCGCAGTAATAATTCGGATGAACACTTTCGCAATGTATATTAGGAATCTATCAAATATCTTTAAAAGTACAAAGTAATCATGTGGTTAGTATGTGATGAAGAAGAAAAATAAAGAAAAATTGAAGCAAGTATAAACGATATAGACCCTTAAAGGACTTAATTGCCCTTTATTTTGAGCTACATGACTTTTTCCGGTAAGAAATGCTTAATTCGATAACCAAAAGATTTAATTTATAAAAATATAGAGACATTGAGGTTCAAGGTCCAACAAGCAATACGCTTCCTGTTCAAGACAACTAATAACGAGGACGAATCTGAGGCAATCCTAGCGGGGTTACTGTAAGACCCCGAATTTTATGAAATAAAAGTATTCAATTTTTCTTATAATTACTTTCAGTAAATGGTTAAATTGATAAGAGTTAAAGTTAAGGGTGATATATGAATTTTTTTTCAAAATATGCAAGTGGTTATAAAATACTCATTTCTATTTGGGAATATTCGTTTGGTCGTGGAATATTCTTTTTTCCGTCGGGAATATTCGCACGATTTACAAGCAATCTTTTGTGGGCCCCATAACGAAAAAACGATTGATGAAGAAAACGACAAGTATAAGTTGTTTACAAATAACGACGTAGTTGTTACCGCTTAATATCGTTGAATATTCGGTGGTTAAAATACAAGTGAATACGCCGTTGTCAGATAAGAAGACACCAGACGCACAAGAGATTTTGAATTATCGATTCTTACGTAAGAAGGCACTACTCAATAATTGTTACAAAGAATTACCGCTCAATATTTTATTTTTGATTCAATAATTGTCGCGTTGATATTTTATATTATCGTTGTTTTAATAATTGTCAACGCACAAAGATTTCCCATTATCGATCAATAATTCATATTATTTGAATAATATTATTAGATAGATTATTGACAATGTCTAGAAAGTTCTCACAAGGAGAGGTTTGGCCACCTAATCAATGGCGCCAAAGAAGTGAGAAATTTTTATTGGAAGCCCCCTTCCCGGGAACTATTTTGGTTGTCATTATCAGGATTCTGTAATATTATTTGTGAATAATTAATTATTGATTTATATGATGAGGAAAATATTCATTTTATGTGGATATAGATGGAGAAAATTTTTAAAGTGACAATTGTTGAAAATCGATATTTTATCTTTTCTGATAAAATAATATTTTATTATATTATTATAATATAATAATGATGATATTTTTACAATGAATGTGGGATATATGAGTATATGAGGAGAAAGAGTATTTTTTCTTGCATTAAATGATTAACACATATTTTGTGTGTCGGTGGACCCTATTTCTTGACTGAAATTTGATTATAGCCTGTAAAATCGCCTCTGTTTGTGGATTTTTTGGCCAATTTTCGCTTGGAATTTAGAAAAACTTTTTCTCTAAAGTTGTAGATAATGGAATTTTCTATAAAAAAATTGCGAGATTCGAATTTTCTGACAAAAGGGCTATTTATTATGAATTATTGAAGTTCCGAAGTTCCGAAATAATTAATTTTTGGAAGTTCAAAATATTTTAATTATGAAAAACGTTTTTGTTATTGTTTTGGGTGAATGGCTGATGAGTTTGGTCTGGTGTGGTGTGCGTAGGATTATAATTTAATTATAATAATATTTTATTAAATTTTCTGCTTTGGTGTTCTAAGTATTTTCCTATAAATAGGGTGCTTATGTTAGAATTGAAAATCACACCAGAAACTAAAGATTTCTCTCTCTTTCTCTCTATAATATCGAGTGTATTTTGTGAGTATTTTAGTACTTTGAGTATTGTTATACGGTGCAAGTTCTTTCAGCACTATATTCAGTATTCCAATCAGAAGTGCTATTCTTTCTGAGGTAAGGGAGATTATTTTCTTCATAAATGATATTATTTCTTCAATATCATTATGCCAAAATATTAGTTTGAACTTTTTATCAAATTTAGAACTTTTTCATGTCGGGGTTACTATTCATGAGTTACTATTCATGAGTTACTATTCATGAGTTACTATTCACGAGTACTATTCACGAAACATGATGATGTTTATTGTGAAATTTCTATCTTTTGGTGTTTGAGTTACTATTTACGATCAAGACTATTCACGATATCTGAGACTATTCACAAATACGACATTATTCACAGAAAAATTAAGTTTTCTTCTCTGTGTCCAAGATTGTCTGTTATGATTCCTATCTTTGATTGGATCTATGTTTGGGTCTTCATTCTTGAATTTTACTCCACTCTGGTTATTTATAAAGTATTTTTGAACTTGGGTTGCTTAAAGTACGAATCCTTAATATTTGTTCTTTTGTTTCACAGGATTCATTTTATTTAAAATATTTTGCATCATCCTTAGTCCTAAATGATGATATAACTGAATATCTTTGGCCTGTAGTGCAAAGATGAATGATTTCTGATGAATATCTTTGGCTCGTAATGCAAAGATGACCTGTTGTTGAATATCTTTGGCCTGTAATGCAAATATGACTTGTTGATGAATATCTTTGGCCTGTAGTGCAAAGATGACTTGTTGATGAATATCTTTGGCCTGTAGTGCAAAGATGACATGTTGTTGAATATCTTTGGCCAGTAGTGCAAAGATGAACTGTTGATGAATATCTTTGGCCCGCATCGCAAAAGATGAATTTATTAGTATGATTATGAACATGAACTGTGATTTTTATAACCATGATCTTTGATGTTTGTGTAAAGACAGGTGATGAAAATTATCTTCGCCCCGGATGCTAAGAGAAATTTAGAATCACAATTATGATTATGAGTTATTCATATGATTGTGGACCGTGAATCTGTTGATTGATGTTACTGAGGATAAAACATTGTTGGTGGATTTTTAACATGGAGAAGATAATAGACTTTATGGTCTATTTGACTCTTCTAATGGATCGCTTCGTTCACCGCAACTATGGTTGAAAAGTTTTATCATCTACCATATGTTCTAAATCTCTGATTTATTACTAATGAAGACTATTGATAATTTATTTATCTTTAGTCATAATATTCTTTACTAAGCTAGTTGTGCTCACCCTTTTCCTTCACAATTCCTTTCAGGTAATAAAAATGTAGCTGGGACAAGCGGGGAATAACAGGGGAATAGAACGGTGGTCTATAGATGTTAAGGGTGAGGTGAATTTAACTTGGAAGGGTGTTTTGCCACTATCATACAAGATGTCTAATAACATACAACCTCGTGTCATCATAAGACAGGGTTGTGCTCATCCACTTGCTGAGTATATATACGAGCACTACCTATATAATCTTAGAGTTTGGTTGAAGTATAATTCCCAATTAAAGACAGTGGAGATAATGATATGTCAAGAGAAGACTCACCATTGGGAAGAATATGATAGTAATCTTCTCGTTTTTCTTTGGGGTCTATTGGGTCAACCAAGGATAATTCTGTGGCCATATGATATCTATCATAACCTAGACGCATGGCCTCCCATGTACGAAGGTTTCCTTGAACACTTCCCAAAGATTCTAATTTCTAAAACAGTTTTTGACTATACCTTTATGTAAGGTGTCATTGTGACGTGCTATCTAAGGGTGGGATGAGAGTAATAGTTGATATATATTTGTATCCAAACTCACAGCATATGTGTTGTTGTATTTTGCACGACAATTGTTGTAATAAAGTTGTAGTTGTTTTCTGTACCATGTATTTGGCGACTCAGAATGGGTTGGATGGAATGGACCTATTTTGGGGTTGTCACAGTTAAGGTTTGCACAGAGTTTGGAGGTTCGATATTCACTTATATTCAGTGACTCGGAGCTGTCGTTTACACTCCTAAATTAACCTCACTTTCACTTCACAATTTATAATAATTAGCACAGTAATAAGTAAGGATCGATCCCACAAAGAGTAAAGTTGTTTTATAATTATTCTACTATTTCAACAGAAAATAAAGATGGGGGGGTTTTGAAAATTATTTTTAAACTAAGAGAACAAAAATTAATGATTTAACCAAATATATAAAACTTGATTCTCAGATTCGGTTTCACTAAATACAAAGAATCAATTAATCAAGTAATTATTATTTTCACTTCAATGAAATTATTAGCCCTAGATAACAATAAGCTCTGCTATCCGAAATTCTCTTTAGATTAATACTGTATGAAACAAGCTCTTCACCAGATTCTAACTAGCATACAACCTAGAATAAGCTCTCTAGATTTAATATGATAGAAGCATTAAGAAATAGAGAATTAGGCTAATCCAAGCAACAAACACATAAGCTCGATTTGTTTAACTTGTTTTCTGATGATCTTAGCAATAAACAAAAGCTTGTCCACAATTATTATTACCAAGTTGCTACTTGTGATGAAGAGAGATATCAATTACACGTAATACCAATCTTAATCTAGCACATGATAATGATCAAATTAACTCAATTGGCCATATTAAATTAATTAGATCAATTAGCATGCAATCAATGAAAACAGATTATCAGAAGAAATTTCACACAAGAAGGAATAAATAATAATACTCAATTAATCAATTACTTGTAACAAGGATTCACCTCCCTTTAGAATCGAATAAAAGAACTAATTTGACACGTTCTTGAGCCTTCACTCCAATAGAGGATAGTTGAATGTTGAATGCATAAAACCTTGACTCTCATCCTCTATTTATAGTCTTAGACAAAGTCCTAAATCCTATATGGAAGTAGAAATCCAAATCCTAAAAGAATTACAAATTATACTAATTCCCATAAAGAAATAGAATTCAATTTGGAAATAAATCTTATTCTAAAAGAAATCCTAATTACAAGAGAATTGTTGTGTAAAACTTCCAAGTCAGCCTTCGCCTTGATTCTTCAATTATCACGTGAATAATTTCCAATTCGCCTTCGGATTCCTTGCAACTTAATTTGCCAGATTGCTTGGATGTTAAAATCCGTGTACTGCTAGAATAATACTCCCTCCATGCTGGCCACGTGAAATAAGTTCAAGGATTGCAAGTTTGTTGCATGACCGTGGCCCACATGATTATATCATATAAATCCACTTAATATTTATCCATCCCAATGATGCTGCCCACGTGACATAATTTCTAGGATTACAAGTTTGGTATGTTTAGCCCAATAGAATAGCTTCCTTTTGCATGTCACAATTTTAAACCCACATGATTTGCTTTTGCTTTGATTTGCATGGATGAATTTTCAACAGGCCCACAAGCTTGTTATACTTAAGTGTTAATCCGTTGGTCCAAAAATGCTCAATTTGTCTTCAAAATTACGGAACCCTTCAATTGTACCTAAAATAAAAATATAAAAATAATGATTATATGTAGGCACAAAATAAATATAAAAGATTAAATATTAAGGAATAAAAATATAACATATTTCATACTGATCAAATTCCCCCACACTTATCTTTTTACACGTCCTCGTGTAAACCAAAAATTTGATTTCCAAAAAAAATCTATTCAACCATAGTGTCAAAAGATTTCAAGATACAAATCATGACTATCAACACTAAATTTGCAGAAATCTAATCAACGCTTTATCAATCAACTCACAATTACCAACCTTACTATTTCACCAATGAATTTCATTAAATCAAACTGTAGCCACATAAGTAACTTTCCCAAAATCATCATACTTACTCAACTTAGTTACCATGGAACAAAAACCGTGCACACTGACTCACAACCAAGAACAAATTTTTCTTGCCTTTTAATTTTTTTCATAGAACCTTCTTTTTAGCACAGATGAACGTATTTTCATGCTTCTTCTTTTTTTCGTATATATATTTTTTCCTTGACATGTGCAATGTCTCCTTTTCTTAGGCTTTTCAGAATTACCCATTAGCGAACTTTCCACCAACGACTCCCAAACCAGATGATCTTAGGGCGCTAGGTGTAGAGACACTTACTAAGCTTACTTATTCAAGTAACAAAGGCCACAAAAGTCGACTAGTCAAGTCGCTTTTATCCATCGTGACTTTTCAAATAAGTGAATACCGATGTTTCCCGAGGCTTAGATACCCAGTTATTTCGCACAATGGACATCGAAGCAGATTTTTAATTTTTTTTTCCTTCTTTTTTTTCCATTTTTTTTTCATTTATCATTTTTTTTTCACATGGATCTGCAACAACATTAGCAAGTTAAACAGTTCTAAATCATGAAATCAGTGCACATAGACAACTCCACAAATAACTTAGCCAAATAAACATGTTTCTCATATTCAAGTACTCATGTATCACAAATTCAATTCAAATCAATTACTATGGATTATGGCTCAGTTGTCATCATTCATTAACAAATTAAGCATCAACAGATTCTAAATTTTAGCATCAATTTTCAATCTTTGACTTTAACCCTCGAACACATAAGCAAATAGAACCATGTAACCCAAGTTTTCATTTTTCTTTATCATTTTTTTTCTTTTTTATCTTTTTTTTCATCAAAATTGGGTTATTATTCCTACATAAAATAAAACCTAAATCTCCCCCCCACACTCAAACCTTACATTGTCCCCAATGTAAGAAAATCATGCAAAGAAGAAAATACTACTAGCAAACATGCAATAAAAAAAAAAAAAAAAGAGTAAAGGGATAGAAAATCAAATCGAGATCTTGGGTTGCCTCCCAAGTAGTGCCCGTGTTTAACGCCTTTCGCCGACGCCACGCCTCTCTTCTCAACTTTCATAGATCGGATCGCCCAGCTCCACCATCTCAATATTTTCCACCGATGCCCCTTATAGAAAGGCTTTAATCTATGTACATTCACCTTAAAGATCTTGTTTGTGTTTCTAAGCTTTGAATCTCAATCGCACTACGAGGAAACACATTAGTGATAACAAAAGGACCAACCCATCTAGATCTCAATTTACTCGGAAATAACTTAAGCCGAGAATGATATAGCAAAACTTTTTGTCCCACAATAAAGGTTTTTCGCATAACTGCTTTATCATAAAAAGCTTTGGTCTTTTTCCTTGTAAATCTTTGAACTTTCATAGCTTCATTCCTCAATTCTTCTAACTCTTGTAACTACAATTTCTGTACTCCAAATTGCCTCCAAACTCATGTCAGACCGCTTGATTGCCCAAAAAGCCCTATGCTTCCAATTCAATGTAAGTGGCATGGTTTTCAAAACACAATCTCGTATGGTGACATCCCAATAGGTGTTTTATACGCAATCTATAGGCCCAAAGTGCATCATCTAATCTCGGACTCCAATCTTTCTCGCTTTCGGGTTGACTACCTTCTCCAAAATGGATTTTATCTCTCGTTAGACACCTCGAACGACCATTACTCTGCATGGATGGTAGGATGTGGAAACCTTATGCGTAACATTGTATTTTTTGAACAAAGCCGCTAACACCCTATTGCAAAAGTGGGTTCCGCGATCACTAATGATGGCTCGTGGTGTTCCAAACTCGACAAATATGTTAGTCCTAACAAAATCTGCAACAACTTTAGAATAAATGGATCCCAGTGGCTTTAGCTTCCACCCATTTTGAGACATAATCAATGACGCCGAAAAGAATATATAAATTCCCAAAGGATGAAGGAAAAGGTCCCATAAAATCTATACCCCAAACATCAAAATTTCAACAACTAATATAGGAGTTTGGGGCATTTGATTTCGTTGAGAAATATTCCCCGTCCTTTGGCAATTAACACATGTTTTACAAAACAGATAGGAATCTTTAAAAAGCGATGGCCAATAAAAACCACTTTCCAAAACTTTATTAACAGTTCTTTTTGGACCAAAATGTCCTCCACAAGCATAAGAATGACAAAAAGAAAGAATAGATTGAAATTCACTGTTAGGCACACATCGTCTTACTATCTAGTCAACACAAAATTTCCATAATTATGGATCATCCCAAACATAGTGTCTAGCATCACTTTTCAACTTTTCCTTCGGGATTTAGAAAATTCTTTTAGAAAATATGCACTTACCAAATAATTCACTATATCCGCATACCGTGGAATCTCAAAGATGGATGGAAAGAATCGCTCATCGAGAAAGAATCATGTAAATCGGTAGCTCCTCTCGATCTCTCAATAACCTACTCAAGTGATCTCGCTACTAAGTTTTCCTTGACCTTTCTTATCCTCGATCTCTAAGTCGAATTCTTGTAGTAGCAGAATCCATCGAATAATCCTTGGTTTAGAATCTTTCTTGGTGAGCAAAACACGAGAGCAAAGCATGGTCGTAATAAACTATAACTTTAGTACCAAACAAATATGATCGAAATTTATCTAAAGCAAAAACCACAGATAAAAGTTCTTTTTCAGTTGTGGAATAGTTTATCTGAGCCTCATTCAAAGTCCTAGAAGCATAGTAGATGGCATGAACGGCTTTGTCAATCCTTTGTCCCAAAACATCCCCCACTGCATAGTTACTTACATCACACATGATCTCAAATGGCAACTTCCAATTTGGCGGTTGAATGACATGAGAAGAAGTTAATAATTTCTTTAAAGTGTCAAAAGCCTCCTTGCATTCATCATCAAACTGAAAGTCCACATCTTTTTGCAGCAACTTACATAAGGGTAATGCCATCTTCGAGAAGTCCTTGATAAATCTTCGATAAAATCCTCGCATTTACCAAGAAAAGAGCGAATCTCCAGACGACGACGGTAAGGCAAAGCAGATATAACATCTATCTTAGCTTTATCAACTTCAAGACCTTTAGATGACACAACATGACCAAGTACTATTCCTTGTTCTACCATGAAATGACATTTTCCCAATTTAAAACAAGATTAGTTTCCATGCATCTATCTAGAACACGATTTAAATTATCTAAGCATGCATCCAAAGAATCACCATGAATTGTGAAATCATCCATAAAAACCTCGATGCATTCTTCTTCAAAAGATCCGAAAAAAATGCTTACCATGCATCGTTGAAAAGTACCTGTGGCATTACATAATCCAAAAAGACTTCCGTCGATGGCAAAAGTACCAAAGGGACATGTGAATGTGGTCTTCTCGTGGTCCCGGGGTGCAATCACAATTTGGTTATATCCTCGAAAACCATCTAGAAAAAACAATAATAAGTGTGCCCAAATTTAATCTCTCAAACATTTGATCAATAAAAGGAAGAGGAAAGTGATCTTTTCTTGTTACATCATTCAATTTTCTATAATCAATGCACACTCTCCACCCTCGTTTGCATTCGTGTGGGCACCAACTCATTATCATCGTTCTTGACAACGGTGATTCCGGATTTCTTTGGGACTACTCCGCAGACCGGACTCACCCATCGACTATCGGAGATGGGATAGATGATACCCAAGATCAAGCAATTTGAGCGCTTTCTTTTTCACCACCTCCATCATGGGTGGATTCAATCTCCTTTCATCAGCGTCTCTTGTAGGTTTAGCTCCATCCTCTAACAATATTCGATGCATGCACATGGCAGACTAATACCCTTGATATCCGCTATTGTCCAACCAAAATCGTAACATGGTCCCTTAGGACTCTCAAAGAATTTTTCTTCCCGCACCTGGTTAGATTACTAGCAATAATTACAGTGCAAAAGTGTTATTAGTCCCCAAATATGCATATTTCAAAAATGAGGTAATTGTTTCAATTCTAGAGTTGGGGCTTGTACAAATGTGAAGGTAATAACTTTTGATGAGAAATGTGAAATTGAATAGAATATACCGTTAACTTATTTGAAAATTTTGGCAATGAATGTAATGCAGCCTACATTCTCCTTCAATTCCCAGGGTTCATGTAATCTCTTTCTTCCCCGCCCATGTCCAAACTGTTGTTGATTGCAATTTCCAAATTGTCCCTATGTAGTTGTTCAAAAGCTCTATGCACCAAGGAGTCTCTCACATCGATAGCAAAAACCTGTCCTATATCACTAGGGTACCTCATGGCATCATAGATGTTAAACTGAATTTTCTAGCCATCAAACTCCATAGTCAAAGTCCCATTATACACATCAATCATGGTTTTCGCTGTTTTCAGGAAGGGTCTTCCTAACAAGATGTGGGAAGGATTTGGTGATGTATCATCTTCCATATCCACAATGTAAAAATCTGCAGGAAAGATTAGTTCGTTCACCTGCACTAATGAGGGGTAGGTGTTAGTACGATCTACCAATTGGATAATCACACCAGTGTTTTTCAAAGGGCCTAGATTTAAGGAGCATAAACATATAAAGGCATAACATTAATTGAAGCTCCTAAATCTAGCATGGCTTTTTCAAATCTGGTGTTTCCTATTTTGCATGGAATTGTGAACATTCCTGGATCTTTACATTTAGGAGGCATTTTTCTTTGAAGAACAGCAGATACATTTTCTCCAACTGTGACTCTTTCATCATTTTGCAATTTTCTTTTATTAGTGCATAATTCTTTTAAAAATTTAGCATACCGTGGTACTTGTTTAATTGCATCAAGAAGAGGGATGTTCACTTCTACTTTTCTAAAAGTTTCCAAAATTTCTTTTTCTTTTTCATCTTTCTTTGAAGTTTTAGAATTTCTGGGAGGAAAGGGAAGATGAATGTTTTTAAGCTGATTAGGAGGGTTAGGTTGTACCTTGGATTTTTCTGTTCCCTCCTTAGCTGCTTCCTTCTCGAACTCTATGGGAAATTGTGGTGTATCCAATCGTGTTCCATTCCGCAGTTATGGCACTTGCATTCTCCTTGGGTCGACTCATTGTTTGAGATGGTAATTTTCCGAGCCTCTGGATTCTAACATCCCCACAGCTTGTAGCCAATTGTCTCTACTTAGTTCCTCAAATCTTGAAACCAAGTTTTTTGTCTCTCATTGAACAGCTGCCGGTTCGATTCATGAACTGTCAGGTCTCATCCCATGAATGCTTTGAACATATCCTCCAATGATGTTCCAATAGGTGCGTGGACTACTTGCTTTTGGTTGATATTGAGGTCATTTGGTTGGAAGCCCTGCTGCCTAGATGGAAATGCAGGTGGTGCCGCTTGCTTGCTCCCATAACTCAGATTTGGATGATCCCTCCATCCTGGGTTATATGTGTTTGAGTACGGATCATACTTTTTTTGAGGTGGTGGTGATAATTTCCCTATCAGATTACCTTGTTGCCTGACACTCGCCATCTTGTAATGTTGGGCATTCATCTCAGATTGTGATTTGGTTGTAGACATATTCCACAAACCTTTGTAATTGGCGGTTGACCAGTAGCTAATTGTCTAACCATAGCATAGCTTAATTGTAAATTTGTTGACCATAATCACAAGTGCTTACCTCGCTTTACCTTTATCGGTGCATGATTTGTTCTAGTGCCATATTGTCATGAAGTTTGTCGCCATGTTTGCAATTAAATTCCTTGCGACTCGGGGTCTTGTCTAACTAGTGCTCCTCCGCTTATCGTTGCATCGATCATGCTTCTATCCATCGGCATTCAACCCTTCAGAGAAATATTGGATCGTGTTGTTCATCTATTTGATGCGGTGGGATGACTAGAACAAAGCTTTTTGAATCTTTCCCAATACTCGATAAGTGTCTCCCCACCGAATTGTCTAATCCCACATATCTCCTTCCTTATGTTGGCTACTCTTGAGGCTAGAAAGTATCTCTCCAAGAACAACTCGCTTCATGTCATTCCAAGATCAGTATTGATCCCGAGGGTAGTAAGACAACCAATCCTTTGCCAAACTGCTAAGGAGAATGGGAATGCTCTCACTTGATTTGCTTTCTTCGGTGATTCCGTGGTTTCATAGTGGAGCACACCACATGAAATTCCTTGAGATGTTTGTAGGGTCCTCACTTGTAAGACCAATAAAAGTAGGAAGTAAATGGATTAGTCCGGATTTAAGTTCAAATGCAAAGATCTAAATTAGGATATTCAATGCATGAGAGGTTGTTGATTTAAATTAGTGTGTTGCCAACTCCCCGAGAGAGTTCTATTGTTGTTTGGAATCGCCATCTCTTCTTCTTTATCGGATTCGTTGGATAATAATTCCAAAGCTAAGTTGAGGCCTAGTGATGATGCAGAAGCCTCGTCTATATCTGCAGAAGACTGTTGAACTTTAAGTTTTTCCTTCTTTAGCCTCCTTAGCTTTTCTCAATCTCGGATCAAAATCTAATATAGTAGCTCGAGAAGATCGAGTCATAAAACAAGAACAAAACAAATAATAGAATAAAAACAAAACGCTAAATTACTCCCAAGAATCCACGGGCCAAAATTTGGGAGCTGTCGTTTACACTCCTAAATTAACCTCACTTTCACTTCACAATTTATAATAATTAAGACAAGAATAAGTAAGGATCGATCCCACAGAGAGTAAAGTTGTTTTATAATTATTCTACTATTTCAATGTAAAATAAAGATGGGGGGTTTTGAAAATTATTTTTAAACTAAGAGAACAAAATTAATGATTTAACCAAATATATAAAAACTTGATTCATAGATTTCGGTTTCACCAAGTACAGCAATCAATTAATCAAGTAAATATTATTTTCTCTTCAATGGAATTATTAGCCTTAGATAACAATAAGCTCGCTTATCCCAAATTCTCCTTAGATTATCCTTTGTGTAAACAAGCACTTCACCGATTCTAACTAGCATACAACCTAGAATAAGCTCTCTAGATTTAATATGATGAAGCATTAAGAAATGGAGAATTAGGCTAATCCAAGCAACAAACACATAAGCTCGATTTGTTTAACTTGTTTTCTGATGATCTTAGCAATAAACAAAAGCTTGTCCACAATTATTATTACCAAGTTGCTACTTGTAATGAAGAGAGATATCAATTACACGTAATACCAATCTTAATCTAAAGACATGATAATGATCAAATTAACTCAATTGGCCATATTAAATCAATTAGATCAATTAGCATGCAATCAATGAAAATGTATTATCGTAAGAAATTTCACACAAGAAGGAATAAATAATAATACTCAATTAATCAATTACTTGTAATAAGGATTCACCTCCCTTTAGAATCGAATAAAAGAACTAGCCTGACATGCTCTTGAGCCTTCACTCCAATAGAGGATAGTTGAATGTTGAATGCATAAAACCTTGAAACTCATCTTCTATTTATAGTGCTAGACAAAGTCCTAAATCCTATAGGAAGTAGAAATCCAAATCCTAAAAGAATTACAAATTATACTAATTCCCATAAAGAAATAGAATTCAATTTGGAAATAAATCTTATTCTAAAAGAAATCCTAATTACAATAGAATTGTTGTGTAAAACTTCCCAAGCCGCCTTCGGATTCTTCAATTATCACGTGAATAATTTCCAATCGCTTTTGATTCTTGCAACTTAATTTGCCATGATTGCTTGGATGTTAAAATCCGTGTACTGCTAGAATAATACTCCCTCCACGCCGCCACGTGAAATAAGTTCAAGGATTGCAAGTTTGTTGCATTGCATCGCGGCCCACATGATTATATCATATAAATCCACTTAATATTTATCCATCCCAATGATCTCGCCTACGTGACATAATTTCTAGGATTACAAGTTTGGTATGTTTAGCCCAATAGAATAGCCTTCCTTTTCGCATGTCACAATTTTAAACCCACATGATTTGCTTTTGATTTGATTTGCATGGATGAATTTTCAATGCACTCCATGAGCTTGTTATACTTAAGTGTTAATCCTTGGTCCAAAAATGCTCAATTTGTCTTCAAAATTACGGAACCCTTTAATTGTACCTAAAATAAAAATATAAAAATAATGATTATATGTAGGCACAAAATAAATATAAAATATTAAAGAATAAAGAATAAAAATATAACATATTTCATACTGATCAAATTCCCCCACACTTATCTTTTTACACGTCCTCGTGTAAACCAAAATTTTGATTTCCAAAAAAATTATATTCAACCATAGTGTCAAAAGATTTCAAGATACAAATCATGACTATCAACACTAAATTTGCAGAAATCTAATCAACGCTTTATCAATCAACTCACAATTACCAACCTTACTATTTCACCAATGAATTTCATTAAATCAAATCAGAGCTACATAAGTAACTTTCCCAAAATCATCATACTTACTCAACTTAGTTACCATGGAACAAAAACCGTATTAATCGACTCACAACCAAGAACAAATTTTTCTTGCCTTTTAATTTTTTTCATAGAACCTTCTTTTTTAAAGATGATGAACGTATTTTCATGCTTCTTCTTTTTTTCAGTATATATATTTTTTCCTCGACATGTGCAATGTCTCCTTTTCAGCTTTTCGAGAATTACCCATTAGCGAACTTTCCACCAACGACTCCCAAACCAGATGATCTTAGGGCGCTTAGTGTGTAGAGACACCCTACGAGCTTACTTATTCAAGTAACAAAGGCCACAAAAGTCGACTAGTCAAGTCGCTTTTATCCATCGCGACTTTTCAAGCGTGAATACCGATGTTTCCGAGGCTTAGATACCAGATTATTTCGCATAATGGACATCAAGGCGATTTTTTAATTTTTTTTCCTTCTTTTTTTTCCCTTTTTTTTCATTTATCATTTTTTTTTTCACATGGTTCGCAACAACATTAGCAAGTTAAGCAGGTTCTAAATCATGAAATCAATTGCATAGACAACTCCACAAATAACTTAGCCAAATAAACATGTTTCTCATATTCAAGTACTCATGTATCACAAATTCAATTCAAATCAATTACTATGGATTATGGCTCAGTTGTCATCATTCATTAACAAATTAAGCATCAACAGATTCTGAATTTTAGCATCAATTTTCAATCTTTGACTTTAACCTTCGAATACATAAGCAAATAGAACCATGTAACCCAAGTTTTCAGTTTTTTTTTTATCATTTTTTTTTCTTTTTTTTCTTTTTTTCTTTTTTTTCATCAAAATTGGGTTATTATTCCTACATAAAATAAAACCTAAATCTCCCCCCCACACTCAAACCTTACATTGTCCCCAATGTAAGAAAATCATGCAAAGAAGAAAATACTACTAGCAAACATGCAATAAAAAAACTAAAAAAAAAGTAAAGGGATAGAAAAATCAAATCTGAGATCTTGGGTTGCCTCCCAAGTAGCTGCCCGTGTTTAACGTCTTTGGCTCGACGTCATGCCTCTCTTCTCAACTTTCATAGATCGGATCGTCTAGCTCCACCATCTCAATATTTTCCACCTGATGCCCCTCATAGAAAGGCTTTAATCTATGTCCATTCACCTTAAAGATCTTGTTTGTGCTCGGGCTTTGAATCTCAACTGCACCATGAGGAAACACATTAGTGATAACAAAATGACCAACCCATCTAGATCTCAATTTAATTATCCCACAATAAAGGTTTTTCGCACAATCTGCTTATCATGAAAAGCTTTGGTCTTTTCCTTGTAAATCTTTGAACTTTCATAGGCTTTATTCCTCAATTCTTCTAATTCTTGTAACTGCAATTTCTTGTGTACTCCAGCTGCCTCCAAACTCATGTTGCACTGCTTGATTGCCCAAAAAGCCCTATGCTCCAATTCAACAGGTAAGTGGCATGGTTTTCCAAACACAATCCGGTATGGTGACATCCCAATAGGTGTTTTATACGTAGTTCTATAGGCCCAAAGTGCATCATCTAATCTCAGACTCCAATCCTTTCTGCTCGGGTTGACTACCTTCTCCAAAATGGATTTTATCTCTCGTTAGACACCTCAGCTTGACCATTACTCTGCGGATGGTAGGATGTAGAAACCTTGTTCAGAACATTGTATTTCTTGAACAAAGCCACTAACACCCTATTGCAAAAGTGGGTTCCGCGATCACTAATGATGGCTCGTGGTGTTCCAAACCTGACAAATATGTTAGTCCTAACAAAATCTGCAACAACTTTAGAATCGTCAGTCCTAGTGGCTTTAGCTTCCACCCATTTTGAGACATAATCAATGTAACAAAAAGAATATATAAATTCCCAAAGGATGAAGGAAAAGGTCCCATAAAATCTATACCCCAAACATCAAAAATTTCAACAACTAATATAGGAGTTTGGGGCATTTGATTTCGTTGAGAAATATTCCCCGTCCTTTGGAAATTAACACATGTTTTACCAAACAGATAGGAATCTTTAAAAAGCGATGGCCAATAAAAACCACTTTCCAAAACTTTATTAGCAGTTCTTTTTGGACCAAAATGTCCTCCACAAGCATAAGAATGACAAAAAGAAAGAATACATTGAAATTCACTGTTAGGCACACATCGTCTTACTATCTGGTCAACGCAAAATTTCCATAAGTATGGATCATCCCAAACATAGTGTCTAGCATCACTTTTTAACTTTTCCTTCTGGGATTTAGAAAATTCTTTAGGAAAATATGTACTTACCAAATAATTCACTATATCTGCATACCAGGGAATAAATAAGATTATCAGAAGAAATTTCACATAAGAAGGAATAAATAATAATACTCAATTAATCAATTACTTGTAACAAGGATTCACCTCCCTTTAGAACTGAATAAAAAGAACTAGCCTGACATGCTCTTGAGCCTTCACTCCAATAGAGGATAGTTGAATGTTGAATGCATAAAACATTGACTCTCATCCTCTATTTATAGTGGTAGACAAAGTCCTAAATCCTATAGGAAGTAGAAATCCAAATCCTAAAAGAATTACAAATTATACTAATTCCCATAAAGAAATAGAATTCAATTTGGAAATAAATCTTATTCTAAAAGAAATCCTAATTACAATAGAATTGTTGTGTAAAACTTCCCAAGCCGCCTTCAGATTCTTCAATTATCACGTGAATAATTTCCAATTGGTCTTCGGATTCCTTGCAACTTAATTTGCCAGATTGTTTGGATGTTAAAATTCGTGTACTGCTAGAATAATACTCCCTCCATGCTGGCCACGTGAAATAAGTTCAAGGATTGCAAGTTTGTTGCATGACCGTGGCCCACATGATTATATCATATAAATCCACTTAATATTTATCCATCCCAATGATGCTGCCCACGTGACATAATTTCTAGGATTACAAGTTTGGCATGTTTAGCCCAATAGAATAGCTTCCTTTTGCATGTCACAATTTTAAACCCACATGATTTGCTTTTGCTTTGATTTGCATGGATGAATTTTCAACAGGCCCACGAGCTTGTTATACTTAAGTGTTAATCCCTTGGTCCAAAAATGCTCAATTTGTCTTCAAAATTACGGAACCCTTCAATTGTACCTAAAATAAAAATATAAAAATAATGATTATATGTAGGCACAAAATAAATATAAAAGATTAAATATTAAGGAATAAAAATATAACATATTTCATACTCATCAGTGACTCACAATTAGTCGTTAAACATATAACAAGAGAATATGAGGCATAGGGGGGCACGAATGGTCAAATATATGTGTGAAGTTAAGAGTCGACTATATTATTTTAGCTTTTACTCTTTCTAAGGGGAAGATCGACCGGGCGAACAATACAGTGAGTGATGCCTTATCAAAACTAACCACGACAAACGTTAACTCATTCGGCGGATCGGTATACTTGGAAGTTCTGAACGCCCCAAGCATTCAGAAGAAGGCGGTCATGGTATATAAAGGTCGGAGTTACACCCTATCTGGATTACCTCGGTGAATAGAAGTTGACTTCGGATCAAATACTGACAAAGAAGGTGAAGCATCGGAGTTTGTATTTTTGTTTGATTGATGAAGATATCTACAGACAGACTTATTCTTCTCCTTTATTGAAATATTTAGTACCTTCGGAGACAACTTATGTTTTTTGGGAGGTGCATGAGGGAATATGCGAGAATCATATGGGAGTCAAGGCATTGACTTATAAGTTGGTAATACAGGGATACTATTGGTTAACCATGTTAAAGGATGCGAAAGATTATGTGAGGAAATGTGTCAAGTACCAGCTCATTAGGCTTGTTCCACATCAACCTTTAGAGGAGTTGTCGTCAGTTTTGTCCTCAATCTCATTTGTAGTGTGGGGAATTGATATCTTGGGTCCCCTCTCAAAGGCGAAATGATAGTTATCATTTGTAATTATCGCGATCGACTACATGACCAAGTTAGTGGAGGCTAAATCTCTTCGGACGATCACCAAGAAAGATTGTATGCAGTTTTTAAGGAGTCAGTAGTGTTTCAATTTAATTGGTATTCCCGTTGCTATGGTGTCAGACAATGGGCGTTAGTTTATGAGAGCCAAGTTTGATCAGTTCCTAAGGAATTTTAACATTCAACATCATACGATCTAGGTGGCCTAACCTTAGTCCAACGGTTAGCTCAAGGTGACGAATCGGGCCTTATTGAATGGTATCAAAAGGAGAGATTGGATTAAGCTAAAGGTCGATGGCCTGAAGAGTTATGCAGTGTCTTATGGTCTTACCGAACTACACCTCGGATCACCACGAGAGATTCTCTTTTTCGTCTTGCATATGGTACTAATGCCTTTATTCCAATGGAAATCAGATCTCTCTATCTTCATGTTATTTAGTTCAAGGATTTATATAATGATGAATGTCTTCGGTTAAATCTAAATTTGTTGAATGAAGTTTGGGATTCAATGATGCTGAGATTGGCTGTTTACCAGCAAAGAAATGCTCAACATTACAATCAGAAGGTTAAGAAGTGAAGGTTTGAGGTTGGAGACTTGGTGCTTTAGGAGGCAGATGCTTCTACTCCTCAAAATACAGGGAAACTCATGCCCAATTGAGAGGGGATATAAGAAGTCATCTGAGTACCAAAGCCGGGAACATATCAGGTTCGGACTATGGACGGGGTTGAAATAAAAAACTACATAGAATGCGTGAAAGCTTTAGAAATATTATCAATAAGTTATGTTTTATATGTAATTTTACTTTCTTAAGTTCTCTTTGTACACAAGAATAAGTTGTCAATTAAATTGATGTTTTCATGACAATATCAATAAATGATTGAATTTTTGAGAAAGGATACTAATTCATTATATAAATAAATTACATTACATGGTTTTTTTAAATGCACAATGAAACAAAAAATAATAATGACAACACAATAAAAGACTAAGAATCAGTTGGGGGATCCTCTTCAGTCTCAAGTTCTTCCTTTTCTTCATCATCGAAAAAATCGAGTAGCATGGGATCGAAGTCGACTGCTTTAATTTTAACCTTAACCAACTGTTATCCCTCGTCAACTGATTTACAACAGTTTCGGTCAGCTCTGGAGATGCTTTGTATTCATCAATAATTTATCGCCTATTAGCTTCGGTGATCTTCTTACTTTAAGCCCGAAGGTCATATACTTCTCTCTCTATTTGGGAGGCGCATTTAACCAGGTTCTTTATTTGGTCATGTATGTCCTGAAATTTATTTTCATAATTCTTAAGTGTCTTCTTTAGCTCTTCGTTCTCTCCTTTGAGCTTGATCATATCTTCCAAAAGCTTTTGCCTATGTTCGGCTAGTTTTGATGATAGACTCCACGACACGCTTGCGTAAAATGGTCCTCGCCCGGATTGTTTCTAGCAAGCTATGAAGATAAATATCTCATAACACCTTAACCCCTCGTTTATATATATGTAAGCGGTAATCTTGGAACAATTGCTTGCGTTGGGAAATATTCATTGAATGGACACCAATGACACCTTGACCCCTCACTTATATATAAACGATAATCTTGGTACAATCAACAATTGATGCTGTAGAAGACACCACACATAATTTTGTATTGTTGTATGATAAGTCAAAGTTGAATCTCAAAGAAAATTAAGAAATAACTTAGGAATTCTTCAAAGAATCAAAAGTAGAGAATAAACTCACAAGTATATTGATAAATTCTGAATTGTATATGAAATACATTCATCAAAGCTTATTTATACTAGATATGAAACCCTAGAGTCCTATAAGGAAATAATAATTGATTTAGAATCAAAACCTCATCTAAAAGTATCCTGGTCGAGGTCTAGATCGGTCTGACCCAGTCTGAAGATTTCAAACATGCTGCGATTTGGACGTGAGAATTCGCTTGGACCGATCTATGGCCTGGGTTCGATGATGTGCTATGAAATTGCTATATCATATCCTGCTAATATATATTTTTACAATTGTTATGTTTTTGGTGTTTCTCAGGTGTGGAATTTAATGGAGAAATTGGACTTTTGAACGAAGTAATTTAGAGCTTAGAAACAAATTATTTTAAAGTGCGTACCAGACTCAATAACTTATTGCAGGAAGCTTAGCAGCCCAACCAATTTAATTGAAGACCTAAAGAAAGAAAGTAAAAAAAAATTGTTCAGCAAGGATTTAGAGAGAGAGTCGCAACAAAACTGAGCATCCTATTTATAGGAGAATGGCATGATACTATTTGGATGCACAGTAAGAAAAAGTCACGGGCAAAGTTCACGGGCATAATTCTGAATTTTCACTATGCAGCACTATGAAACACTATGCAATACTATGTAACATTATGCAGTACTATGCAAATAATAAAATATAATATATTCTATTTTACACAAAAAAAAAACAAAACTTATAATATAATATAATATAATATAATATATATACACACCGACGATTTTGAAAAATGGGTAAGTGAGGGTCCATATAATAAGTCAAATTTACAACAAATACTTCATAAAAAAAACTCTCTATTTATCTCAATTCACTTGGCTTTACTAAACACATTTTAACAACATTTATTCATCATTAATATTATAACTCGCAATATTAACAACCAGATCATTCCCAAGAAAGAGGTGACTTTCTGATAAGGATTTATCCTTATTGGCGCGCAATTAGGTGACCAAACCCCTTTTCTCGATAGAACTTTCTAGACATTGTCAATAATGCAAATAATAATATGAATAACTTTGTCGTCTCAATTATTGAGTTAATAATATAAAATATTATGACAATAATTGAATCAATAAAGTGAGATATTATGCAGCAACTATTATTGCAAAAATTGAATAAAACTTATTGACTTCTCACGTAAACATTAATAATCAAAGATATTGTACAATACCTTGTGCTACTATGCAACCATGCGTATTACTGTACTTTTATCACTGGGTATTTCAATAGTTAGCGGTAAAACTTTCGCCGTGATTTTTATAAAAAAATTATTTCTGTCGCTTTCTAAATTCAACAGTTATTCCGCTGTGGGGTCCACCAATAATTGTGACGTCGTATGGATATTCCCTGATAAAACAAATATTCTCCGACTAAACGAATATTTTATGATAACTTGCTTACTTTGTAAAATTTGCACATATCACCCTTAACTTTAACCTTTTATCAATATAACCATTTACTAAATAGAATAATAATTATAAGAAAATTGAATACTTTCATTTCATAAAATTCGGGGTCTTACATCTACACTCTTGAATTTATCCAATGTGCGATTCATGTGAAATATCTCAACAATCTCCACCTCTCACTTGAATATCCATCATAAGTATTGTTGGGTGAAATCTAATTACACACAACACGTAAGTATACGTTGTCAACAAGTAATAAAGTAAAAGTAGAGTATCGTTCCCACGAGGAATTATTAATACAAATTACCAAATACTAACCCGTAACCAACTCAATCTTATTTAAACGAATGAATTTCAATTTATAAGTAACCTAATTCTAATTACCACTAGTTAAATTAAGATTACGGAGATTTAAAATCACAACTTCACTTATTGCTTCATTTAAGTTAATATACTTCTCATTAATTATTCTCTATCATGAATTGTTAATCAAGAACACTAAAACAGATAAAACCATCTCTCGATGCATAATACCCATATATACTCACTTAAATCCACAGATTATAGAATTTAGCAAGACACCATAATTAACTAATCCACTATATCTCTATGTGAATTACAATTAAAAAGGATTTAACGCACAAGTTCTCTATAAGATTACATATGGCGTAAATGCATATCTCTATCCTAAACACGAATCATGAATTCTATCTATACAGAAATCACAAACACATGCTATCATGATAAGATCTAAATCAATACTTCATCTCTCGAGTTCATATAGATTATCACGGTAATTGTTAGCTAGGAAATTAAACAATTAAGTCCAAATCACAATAGACAATCCTCACAATAGAACACAATAATTGATGGCGAAGCATATTAAAATAAATTACACAATAAGATCCATTGTAATCTCAAACAAAGAATTAGTTCATGTTTATTGAATTAAAACTAAGAATCCACAATTGAATAATCAATAAAAAAACAAAGATAGAAGAAGATGAGAAGATAGAATCTATTGTCTGTAGATTTGATGCCCTCTCTTTGCTCCTACTTTGAATATTCAATGGGCTCCAAGTTGCTTCATTCTCCAAAACTCATAAAAAGTAGTGTTTTGATCTAATCTAATCTAATGGAATCCTCTCTATAGTCTAATCTAATCTCCTTTGGTTACTTTTTATCACCCCTTAATTCGGAGTTTGTTGAGCCATATATATTCAACATGAAGTCTTGGCCGAAATCCCATGTATATTAGAATCCATGTGCCATGCAAAGTATAATTCCCAAGTCCTAGCGGAGTTCGAACAAGGCCAGGATCGCCAGTCGGGACCCCACCCCGTACGGGTGTTAGTTTAATTAGGTTCGCCTTGACGGGCATGGCTAATCGACTTCCTGATGTAGCTTGCTTCACGTTTGCTTTCAAAAATGCTCCAAATGACCTCCTTTCTTCACTACTCGCCACAACAACCACCTTGCACATAAAAAAACATGAAACAAGTAAAAACGAACATGAACACAAGAAAATAACAACGAATTAAGCTTGAAATGGACATTGATTCGTGGATATAAAATCCACTTATCAAACTCCCCCAAACTTAAACCGTGCTAGTCTTCGAGCACAAAACAACTACATGATATGCAATGCAATGAGATGTAATGTATCTAAATAAACGACATTGAATCCAGCAGCATCACAAAATCAAACTTATTCCTTCAGCCTCAGAACAATTAAGCACACACTACAATACCACATCATACAAACCATCAATAATTTCTCATCAATTCCTCGAATCTTATACGTATCATCACTAATATCGTGTGTGTGATTAACATCCATGCCAACTGAATTAAATTCAAATTCAACACATAACCAATCTCTTATTAGGATCTAAACATAATAAACGCAAAAATTTCAACAACAAACAAGTTCCAACTCAAATCAAACAATCACCAAGAGTAGGGGTCCGAATAGGGTATTCATGATCTCTTTTTTCAATGACGGTGGCTCTTTGCCCTTATTTTCCATCTTCTCTTTATTTTTTATTTTTTAGATAGATGGTTGGTGAGTGCGTTTTATGCTCCATCTCACGCTTGTGTTTATGGGGAGTATTTCTCCTCAACCCACCACAAGACTCAACTCGTTTCTATTTTCTTTTCTTTTTTGAAGCTTATACACCCTACGTTTTCCCCCAAACTTAGGTTCTTGCCTAATTTGTTGTCTTCACTGCCTATTCTTGTCATTCTCATATATATACTAGCATTATCCTTTAAAAACTATTTATGTATCGATTTAAACTAATCAGTCAACACAGATGTCATTAACGTGCTAACCTTTTTATACCAGTTTCAAACACACACAAAATCCGAGTCGTGATTCGAAACTACCTCACAGTTCTATTATTGAATACTTTATTTGTCTACTTAATCTCAATTTCATCATTGGCCAAAACAAACTGTAAACTATCTAACAACTGGATTCATGCAAATGAACATAATAACTAACTAATATTTTTGAATTTTTGATTTTTGAATTTTGATTTTATTTTTTTTAACAAGAAACTGCATATAATGCTATTCAAACTATACTACTATGCAACTACTTATGCATTTGTACTACATGAATGCAAACATAATGAACCTAACCTAACTTAACACATATGCAAAATAACATAACATAAACATGAAACTAAACATGCAATAAAGAACTAAACTAAACTCCCCCAAACTTAGCAATTACAATGTCCTCATTGTAAGAATATATCGGTAAGTAGAAGAGAACTTCCCTGTAATCAACTAAGCGTGAGGTGATGATGGTGATGGTGGCAACGATCATTTTCCTATCCATTGAATCTCTAATACATGCAATGAAGAGAGACAACATGGATTAGAATAGCACTTGGATTGGTAAGAGAACTTAATAAACAACTTAATTCCTATCTACTAACTAAACGAGTAAAGCATAAAAATATAAAAATTCCTGGGTCACCTCCTAGTTAGTGCTTGAATTATAGTCTTTCAGCCTGACTTTGTCTGGTCAATGCTATCCAATTCCTCTTCAGTAATTGAGGAACCCTCCATCCATTGGAAATAATGTAGCTTTTGGTAGGTTCCCATTTGTGATAGCCATTGCATTGAAGTCACCTAGCATGCTCTGATTTGGTATGATCTCAATCAAGAACGTCACATAGCTAGGTGTTTTCTCCATTGTGTATGTGATCACTTTGGGGCATGAAATCTTGTCACACACAATGGGCTCTTCATTTATCTTCTCTTTCTCGTTCCACCATGGATTCAAACTTGTACTCGCTCTTATGTCATCAAGAGCTTCGCCGACGACATGACTACCAAGTGGGCATGCCTTTGCAAATCTGACTGAATCTTTGATCTTTGGTGGAGACCCATTTATATCTTCGCGACCTCTATTTCATTATCCCCAATTTTCTCCACACTTTCGATATCTTGTGGCTCATCCAGTCGCATATTTGGTCCGGGTTCTCCATCAATTTCGTTATCCATGTCATAAAGCCAAGTGCTTGGAGGAAGATTTCTTACGGCTTTGGTCATTTGCTCTATCTGATCCGTAAGATTTTGAATTAACCTCGCTTGATTACTCATCTTCTCCTCATTTGCTGTTACGAACTTGGACAACAATTCCTCCAACCTTGAATTATCTCATCTCTCTTGTGACCTTTGAGGTGGACATGAAAATTCGGTGTGTATGATGGATTTAGAGCGTAATGTTGGTCATCATAGTTATAGCTCCATGAAAAATTCGGGTGATACCCCAATCTTGGTGATAGTTAGGATCAACATAGTTATTGAGGTAATCACCACTATATTGTACCGGTTCAAAACTGACGGTGCATTGATGACTTTGATGGTTGCCAGCACAATAGTCACACTTAACTGCCATCCTTCGACTCTGTTAGGCTGCGATAACCTCCAACGTCTTCGAATTTGCTTCAATTTGTACTGGCTCTGCAGAAATTGCATTAAATCTATCAATCTCTGTTTCCCTTGGTTGAGTCATGTTTGTGTATGACCATTGATAAGCAAAGTCATCCATGGTATCTAAAAAGAGAGAAATATAGGAAGAGAAATAAAAATAAAATTAAAAATATTTAAATTAAGACTAATTTAATTGAAATTAATATTGGTAAATAATTATTAAATTAATTCCCCGGCAGCGGCGCAAAAAACTTGTTGGGTAAAATCTAATTACGCACAACACGCAAGTATACGTGGTCAACAAGTAATAAAGTAAAAGTAGAGTATCGTTCCCACGAGGAATTATTATACAAATTACCAAATACTAACCCGTAACCAACTCAATCTTATTTAAACGAATGAATTTCAATTTATAAGTAACCTAATTCTAATTACCACTAGTTAAATTAAGATTACAGAGATTTAAAATCATAACTTCGCTTATTGCTTCATTTAAGTTAACATACTTCTCATTAATTATTCTCTATCATGAATTGTTAATCAAGAACACTAAAGCAGATAAAACCATCTCTCGATGCATAATACCCATATATACTCGCTTAAATCCACAGATCATAGAATTTAGCAAGACACCATAATTAATTAATCCACTATATCTCTATGTGAATTACAATTAAAAAGGATTTAACGCACAAGTTCTCTATAAGATTACATATGGCGTAAATGCATATCTCTATCCTAAACATGAATCATAAATTCCATCTATGCAGAAATCACAAACACATGCTATCATGATAAGATCTAAATCAATGCTTCATCTATCGAGTTCATATAGATTATCACGATAATTGTTAGCTAGGCAATTAAGCAATTAAGTCCAAATCATAATAGACAATCCTCACAATAGAACACAATAATTGATGGTGAAACATATTAAAATAAACTACACAATAAGATTCATTGTAATATCAAACAAAGAATTAGTTCATGATTATTGAATTAAAACTAAGAATCCACAATTGAATAATCAATAAAAGACAAAGATAGAAGAAGATGAGAAGATAGAATCTATTGTCTGCAGATTTGATGCTTTCTCCTTGCTCCTACTTTGAATCTTTTATGGGCTCCAAGTTGCTTCATTCTCCAAAACTCATAAGAAATAGTGTTTTGATCTAATCTAATCTAATGGAATCCTCTCTCTAGTCTAATCTAATCTCCTTTAGTTGCTTTTTATCACCCCTTAATTCGGAGTTTATTGAGCCATATATATCCAACATGAAGTCTTGGTCGAAATCCCATGTATATTAGAATTCATGTGCCATGCAAAGTCTAATTCCCAAGTCCTAGCAGAGTTCGAACAAGGCCGGGATCGTCTGCATCAGGGCCTCACTTCCCTGGGTGTTAGTTTAATTAGGCACTTAATGGGCATGGCCACTGAATTCTGATGTTGCTTGCTTCACGTTTGCTTCCAAAAATGCTCTAAATGACCTCCTTTCTTCACTACTCGCCACAACAACCACCTTGCACATAAAAGAACATGAAACAAGTAAAATAGAACATGAACACAAGAAAGTAACAACGAATTAAGCTTGAAATGGACATTGATTCGTGGATATAAAATCCACTTATCAAGTATCATACTAGAGTAACCATTAAGCACGCCTTCTTTTGAATCCTTCAAGAGCTCTGCTCGACTCTAATACTAATCCACCACGCCAGAGCCAAGCGTGTCTCAGTAATTTCCTAGAGCCATCCTGAGCCCTGCTCCACCCAATTCAAATCATACTTCACCTTTGAGTCCTTTAAGAGCTTTGTTCGACTCTAATATTACTCCACTATGCCCGGGAAAAACGTGTCTCAGCAACTTCCCTAGAGCTATCCTAAGTCAGCTCCACTCGACTCAAATCATCCCATGCTCCACCTGATTCAACTCTATTTGCTCCACCCACGAGGCCTGCGAATTTACCATCGCACTCCCCTCGCACCTTGGAGTTGATACTTGGACTTTATTTGCTCCACCCACGAGGCCTACGAATTTACCCTGGCATTCCCCTCGCACCCTGGAGTTGATACTTTGGGCCCATCAAACCATGAGCTAGATATCATTTTATACCGGAATTGTACGATCCATCCCGCATCAATTCATCAACATGTAACGCACACCTATATATGCAGACTGGCCCAATAAGCATGTTGGACCACCTTCTTACCTAAAAGGTTAACCTATTATGTTGAGGCTCTAACATACTTATTAATACATCTACACTCTTGAATTTATCCAATGTGGAGTTTATGTGAAATATCCTAACAGGGACTAAATAACTACGCATTTAGGACACTTATACCCCCACTCACCCGAACAATCAAACACAAACTCATTGATTACAACATCAGTTTGGTGTTTTGGGTTATGTCGCCGATTAAGTTACGCTCGATTTAGAATGGGTTGGGATCTACCGTTTTCATATCCGTCTGAATCAGGGATGGTTTTTATTTCGCCAGAGGATGATCTAATGGTAATGGGCCCTTTGTTTTACGATGCAAATCAGACCCGTGTGCTTTTTGTTATGTGCATCATGTTATGTTTATTGATTATCCTTCTAACGTTCAGATTTGGGATTCTTGACTTCAGCCATAGGCGGGTACTGTTTTAGGTTATTGATATGGTGATTTATTGCGTTGTTTTCTCACTGAAACACGTGGTTCGGTGACTTCATAACCTGAATTTCTTGGGGACCGCCAAGGTTGGTTTTATGAGTGGTTTTCCCTGTTTTCAAGTGGCTTTGTCTACCCAATGAAATTAAGCGTGGTGATTGCATCAAAGGTCATAATCGATGTTGGAGAAAATAATGGGGTCCCACACGCCGCTAGAAATTATGGGTATAATAGTCCAAAATTATATTAATCCAAATTCGCTAGTTATTCTAATGACTCACGAGCTTCCCAATTTTTAATCTCATGCCTTCATAATTGTAATGAAAGGTAGAGATGATAGTTAACCAATTTAGATTATATTTGTCCAATTTTTGATCCATAGCAAATATATGTTATGGATCATTTTCAATATATATATAGACGGTCCGCATCTTAAGTTCACCCCTTATCTAACATACATTGCTCACCCTCCTTTAGCGACGGATCGGGCGACGATTCGGTCCATCGCTATATGTTCGGTTCATCGCTATATGTTGTTCGTCGCTAAAAGCTAAGACGATGGTTCTATATATAGCGACAGACCAAATCGTCGCCCGGTCCGTCGCTAAAGGGGGGTGAGCAAGATATGTTAGATAAAGGGTGAGCTTAAGATTCGGACCGAATAGATAGATAGATAGATAGATAGATAGATAGATAGATGGTGGGGCATGCCTTGTTAAATTTGAAGAAAAATTGACGGTATTTTAGTACTTGGAGATGGAATATTACTCTTAGACAAATCTTTCACTCGCTTTTGGGCGAGTGAATATCACTCTCCGTTAAATTGATGGAAATGAGGTAACTTGCAACTTTTTTTAAACCACAAGTGGTAAATTGGAGACTGTTTGACCATGCATAACAACAGTCTGGGGTTCAAACCCCCTCCCCCGTTGAACACCTTGCATAGCAAGGACTTAAAATTATCAAAATCTATATAACAAAATACAAATGATTTTGAATTTTCCGTTCATCCTAATAAATCATCTGGGACGTTTAAATTTTGGGATAAATCCCATCGTCTATAGTGCCAGAGGCACGGGACTGTTGCTAATAATAAATAAATAACAGTATAGTAATTGGTGAAATAACTATAGGTTTTGTACCAGCTTAAGGCAACTGGAAACTCTACTTTACCATCCTTTCAAGATAATTAATGCTATTGATCTTGAACAATTAGAAAGAGTTCCAATTGAATGTTATAGTGGATTAATTATCATTTCTTGCGGCTTTTATTAGTTATTAATATTATTTTTTCGCTGGTCTAATGTTCATTTAAAGCCACTAGGAGCACCCAGTTATCCGCGCATGCATGACAAAGTTGCTCAAAGGAGGCAGCTGGCTCAAGATCTCCTTAATGGCGAGCTTCGAGTCCTTAAATCATTTCTTTGCATGGTCGCAGAACTCATGTAAAACCTTGTAAACGAAATCTAAGAAAAAGCAAAGAGGTTCTTTGTAAGGAAAAAGAGGATGTATTTCAAAGCAATATACAATTCATAAGTCATATATCAGCATTGATGTAAAGATCTGGAGAAATTCTAATGAAAACCTTCCTGTCCTTCGAGTTACACGCCTCGACTTCACAACACAAGAATTGCATTTTTACTACTAGTACTTGTTGATGGAACATTACCAGGGCTGTTCATGAGCATGAGCACACGGGAGGGAGGGTCGATCGCCCTGGGCCTCAATTAGAGGGACTCAATTTTTTTTATATATATCTATATATATAGGATTTTAAATATTTGATTGAAGATTTTGGTTCTAGGAATACTAGAAGAAGTATCTTTCAATGAATGCATTCTCATATATATTGTTGTAGTCGAACTTCACATATATTGTTGTGGTCGAACGCGTTTTTGGATATATCTTGTACTTTTTCTTTTTCTTTTTTAGTGAAGACAATATTTTGAAAAAAAATTTGTTTTCATTTTTCGCGAACATTACTATTAGACAGATCTTTCACTTGTTTTTGGGCTAGTGAAATTGGCTTCACAACACAGGAAAAGAACTCCACAAAGCGGAGTATGAATTCCGGCTTGTATTATTGTAATAAAAGTTCAAAGATCAATAATATCCATGTGTATAATTAATAGCATGTGTGCCAAATGAGTTAAAAGTTTGTTTTTAGTACTTCTTATTTTAAAATTATTCATTCCCCCCTTTTGTACTTGTAATAAATACTCTCCTCATTCTTTGTTTGTTGGGAGCACTTACAAGTTATGAAAAAAAGAATATTTATTATAAAGGTTTACATAGGAATTTATTTTATGAGTAAAGTTCAGATAACCACCTGGGGTTTGGGCGCATTTCCACTTAACCACCTGTAGTCAGTAAAGCTACATTTAAACTCCCAACTTTTTGAGTTGAATTGAAAACGTCACTTTTTCCATCCAACTTAACTATGCGTGTATGTCAGACGCCAAAAACGCGTGAAAAGAGGCTGTAACAGTGAAAAAGGACTGATAAATGTCTGAAATACCCCTTCTTCTTCCTCTTTAACATTCATCTCCTCTCCGATCAAACTTCAGTTTCCTCTGGAATCGCGTCTTTCTTTAGGGAGTATGATGGTTCTCCTTGCAGCTCCGCTCATCATCCCCAAATTCCCAATTTCTGTGGTTCTTCCCCAATTTCAAATACACGGGCTGATAAATTGGGAGACCCAATTCGTGATATACGGAGGTCATACACTTGGGTCTCCCAATTTCTCTTCTTCATCATTCATGAAACCCAAATTGCTTCATCCCATCATCATCCCTTCTTTTTCTTCTCAATCTATCCCTAAACCATAGTAGGATTCCCAATTTTCTAGGGTTCTTCCCCAATTTCAAATCCACCCAAAGAAGATGTGCACGAAAATCAGGGGATAAACGAGAAATTATCACGGATAAGAAGCTTGTGTAGCTTGCTGGCTGACTAAAAGGTTTCTAATCCTATTGTTTTTACCGAGTTCTCAATTTAGTCCCTGTTTTTGTTTCTGTTCGTGTGTGGTACATCTTTGCTTCAGGATATTAAAATCAATGGCGCTTCCTCAAAGAAACCATTCTCGACGTTATTAGTCTTAGAAATAATTTTGATTATAGCATTTCTTTCATTTTACAAAAGGAGGTTGTATTAATCTTAGTTTTGCTTTATAAGTTAGGATATTAGATGCATTACTTTTTATACTTGAATTTGAACAAGTCCCACCCGTAGGAATAAGTTGTTTTTTTTATAGATTTGGGTCATTTGTGCACTAACTAGCCTTTGAGAATTAAGTTTTGGACCAGATTGAACCACATTTACTAGCTACTATTGAAAGAGTTTTGATTTGTGTGTATAATGCAAGAAAAATTTGATTGCTTTCAGTTTTTTATGTGAAAGGGTCTGTTCATGAGAAGAATGAAAGAAAATATGGTTATTGTTGGGCCATGATACTTTCATTATTGGGCCAAACCGAATGGGCTCCTCCCTTAGACCTTGATATCTTTTACGTTGGATCGGATCAGTTGTGCCCATCTCTTGTGTTACACTTATTGTGTCTTAAGTGTATTGGGCCTATGATTTGGGCTGACCCATTGGACCATTAATATCTACTTTTTGGGTCTTGACCGGTAATGATGAAAGAATATGACAGTTGATTGTCTTATCTGTAAATCATTAATATGGATGGGATGATAGTCGGTGGCGGTGAGAAAGCAAAGGCCAAAGGTAGTGGTGGGTGGGCAGATACCTATCGGTGAGGACATCGAGAGATAAGTGGTCGTATGTCGAGAACGGTAGTGGGTGGTACGCAGTAGAAACCAGGCTTGGAGTATATGTGGCAAGGATCACACAATTGAAAGTTAACAACACTTAACCAAACTATTATCTCTCTAAAAACACTAGATATTTTCCTCCATTATTAATCTTCTGATCGCCTGTATTGACTCTCACGCCAGAGCTATCCCCCGACGGTCAAGCCGTCAAGCTTTGGGTGTTGACTTATTGAACTGTGCAGGATATCGGACACGTCTTACGTGATTGGGACGTGAGAAAAGATCTTGGCGTTAACATTGGCGCTAAAAGGAGGGTTGTTTTCTAGTTTCCTTGAATATTTTCAATCACAAATTTTAGTTGTTCTACGTCAGAATCCATGGGGAAGAGTAGATGTGACGCCCCCAAAATTAGGTATACATCACCCATCTTGGGTCGCCAGATACATGGTACAGAATTCAAGTACAACTTACTAATACAACTGTCGTGTACAATACGACAAAACATAAACTGTGAGTTTGAATACAAATATTATCTACTAGAGATTATACAAACTCAAAAGGAGTCCTCATTACAATTATTATCACACTATTTCTGCCGAATAGTGAGGACTACTAATGCTATCCTCTGGACCATCACTGCTGTTCGAGGCGTCGTCCATTTATATTCTCATTTTCAAGAAACGGTGAAAGAAAGGGTGAGCTCAACTAGCCCGAAGAAGAAATATTATGACTAAGATAATGCGAGAATAAATTATCATTAGTCTCCAACAATGTTAAACCGATAAAATATAATAGACATCAAGTTTAGCTGCGGTAATTGAACAAGCAATCCATTAAAAGAGTCAAGTAGAAAATAAAATCTACTATCTTTTATGATTAAAAAGGTTTTTCATCATCAATTATCATGGACTCAATTTTTAATAAATAATCCACATCATCGAATCACCCCCGCACTACGGCCAAGGATATTCTTTAGTATCAACGACCACAATTATCCATACACTACGGCCAAGAATATTTGTGTATTCATTAATGGTCATGATCATGCCAACAATTTGTCCATCAATGCACTACGGCCAATGAGAACTTTTACCACATCATTTGTAACATTACTACCATGATTACACCGAATAATCCTCGGTCATAATCATACCAAGTCCATCTATGCACCACTGCCCCACGGATGAATTTCAACATAATATAAACATGAGGGTGATGACAATGATATAAGAATTCAATAAAATAAGTTCAAGAATTAATTTGTCCAAGAACTACTAATGTCCAAATTGTCAACATGATACTGCTTTGTAGAGTAAAATTCAAGAATGATCAGAAGAATATTTTCATTAAAAGATACTGGATAAAGTGCAAATATCAAGGATATTCTACTAATTTCATGGAGTGTAGAAGTCAAAACTTTAACTAACCGAGTATAATAAAGAATGGAATAACAAAAGAAATCACCATGCATGTGGTATCAGATGATTAAAAGTTATTCCAACAGAATACTAAATAACGGAACCGTGTCGAGGCAAAATTCGCACCGGCGGGATGTTCCAAATGTAATAATAAAGAATGGAATAACAACGAAATCACCATGCGCAGATTGCAGATGCATGATAAAGTTATTCCAATAGAATACTAATAAGGGCGGAATCGGTCCCGTAAAACGCATGTAGCGGATATTCCAGCAGAATAATAATAATAAAGGCGGAACCAGTCCGTGTAAAACGCATGCATGAGGATATTCCAACGAGAATAATAAAGATGGAATCAGTCCAAACAGAAACGCATGCATACATGATATTCCAAATGAGAATAGTAAAGACGGAATAATAGAAGAATGTCACCAAGTATAGGGTGAGGCAGGCGTACAAAAGTTATTCTAACGAGAATAATAAGCAATGGAATAACAATGATTCTTCTTCATGAATAAGAAAGAATAACACCCTTACTAGTAAAAAAGAACCTGAATATAAGAGTAGTTAAATGGAAATCTTTTCTTCTTTCTCTCTATTATTTTTCTCTCTCTAGAGTTTCGGTGAATTCGTAAGAAAATAATGAAGGAATGAGCTTTATTTATAGAAAATGGATCGTGATAGTAACTAACTCATGAAACAGTCCAAATTGATTTACTTTAATCGACGGTCCATATTTAAAGCAAAATCTTTTCAATAAAATATAATATATTCTATTTATAATCTAATAAAACGAATAACTTTATAAAAGATTTTACTATGCAAATACTATCTTGAGCATTATGCAAACACTATGCATAATAAAATATAATATATTCTAATTATTGTCTAATAAAGCAGTATAGCTTTATAAAAGTATTACATTTTATATAAAAAGATTTTACTATGCAAAACACTATGCAGAGACTATGCAACACTATATATAATAGAATATAATATATTCTATTTATAGAATAACTTTATAAAAGTATTTTGTTTTATAGAAAAAGATTTTTACGTATTATTACATTAATAATACCAACAAAACCTGAGTGACTTATCATGTAAGCATCATAATCAATACTGAGTGCTACTATGCAACCATGCCGTACATCTTTGTTTTTTAACACGGGTGTTTCACGATTAACGGTAAAACTTTCACCGTTATTTTCATATAAAGTATTTTTGTCGTTTTCTCAATCCGACAATAATTCCGTTTATGGGATCCACCAATGATTGTGCCGTTGTACTAATATTCCCGTTAAAACGAATATTCCTCGACCAATCGAATATTATATAACAACTTGCAGACTTTTGCAAAATTTATAAATATTACCCACAACTATTATATCAATTTCACTCCATAATATTCAAAAATAATATTTATAGAAAATTCATCTTTATTCAAAAAGTTGGGGTTTTTATTAGAACACATACACTCAAGAGACGGTAGGTGGTCAATTAGTTATTGACTACACCACGAGTGTCTGCCAAGGACCGGTTGGGTCCTGTTAACAGTGTTCATGCCAGCACGGCTTCCAAACATCTATCCAAAGGATCTCACCCGAAGGCCGTTGGCAATGTTAAGAGAAGATTAGTTTTCACTACCAAAAAAGGACCGGATCATAGTCGGAAACGAGTAGAAGGCACACCGCCTAGAACCCAACACTGAGATGATCAAGATGATAAAGCCTCCAAGTTTTCCAAGATGGCAGACGAAGCAGACAAGGCCATGGAGGTACTTCTGAAACAAAGACAGGACATAGCCGAACAGATGCTTCAGATGACGGAGTTGAAAGACGCAACATCTAGCTATGTTCAGTCCGAAGAGCTCGGGCACAGGAAGAGAAAGGAACCTGCCCATTCAGGTCGTGAATCTCGAGGCCAACCTCAGGAATGAAGGAGATCCAGAAGCCATACTCCTCAAAGATCGAAGAGGGCACACCACCCTGTCGATTCTAAGGAGGCGGTCGAAGGCATAAAGGCGAGATCCAGAGAGTATCGCCGAGAATCTGAAAGAAGGCACCCCGCCTTGAGTATTCTCGCCACAGTGATAGAGTTCCGCGACGAAGCAGTTCTAGGGGTCGTACACTAGAGAGTCTCATCGAGGAAACACCGCCTGTGGATATTTCGTCATCGAAAAAGTCCTCAAGGTTGGGGGTTCTATTGTTAAAGGTGGTCTACTGGAGAAGAAGGATAGTCTTTGAAAAAGAAGCATCATCTCAGCTAGAAGGAATGGAATATCTAGTTAAAGAACTGAAGGAACTTCGGAAGCAGCTTTCCGAAGTCCAACAAATAAAGGATACTTCGGGAAAGAAGGCATCTCCTTTTTCCGCGGAGATTCTTAAAGAGAAAGCTGACCCCACCAAGAAGTTGCTCAACATGGAAAGCTATGATGGATCTGGGGATCCTTATGACCACAGTCAGGCGTTCGACTGACTGATGGATTATTATGACTTTAGCGATGCTTCTAAGTGTCATACCTTTATGACAACGCTCTGAAAAGACGCCAGACAGTGGATGGGGACGTTGCCTTCAAATTCAATCTCATCATGGGTAGATTTGTGCATTAAGTTCCATGCTCGTTTTGGGAGCAACAAGAGGAGGGGAAAACCAACCGGCTCATTGGCTCAGGTTCGACAGTATTTGAATGAGTCCTTGGGTCATTATGTGAAATGATTCTGGGAAGCAGTAGGGCAAGTGACCGACCTGAATGATCTTCAAGCCGTTGGACTATTCCAGAAACGTTTGGACCTGGTGAAATCAGAGAAATTGGTGAAGAAGTTGATGTTTCACCACCCGAAGAGTCTTGCTGAAGCCTTCGATAAGGCAGAGGGCTACATCGTAGTAGAAGAGGTCATGAATAGCCTTAAGCATCTTTCTTTGGACTGGCTCAAGGAGACAGATCAGGACAGAACTGATGGAGGCCAGAAGAAAAACGAAGGAAACAACGACCGCTACGATGGAGGGTCGAAGAAGTATAACAATCGGCGGCGATGGGGAAGAGGTCGTTAAATGCTCCACCCGGAAAGTGAATAAGACGTACACTTAACTCAATACTGATAGGGCTATCATCTTGGATCAAATCAAGAATCAACCTATCTATGAACCACCTCGAGACAACCTTAAGCCCGAAGCAGGTAATTCTCGTAAATATTATGACTATCATCAGGCTTCGGGTCACGATACAAATGGATGCGTGCAACCGAAGGACTTCATCGAGAGGAAGGTTCAAGCGAGCCTCTGGTTCAATACGCTGTTGCAAGAACAACTCAACAAGCCCAAAGAAAGAGACAGAGAGAACATTCAGTTGCATGGCCCAACTCAAATTTGCATTGACTCTCCGGACGACTGCGAGGCATGTGGTAGATGTCATCACTCGGGGAACTTCTGGTAAACTTGTTGGAAAGAAGTGCTGAAGTTATCTGGATTCGGTCATGTCGGTGGTGGGTACCCTCCCGAAGACTGACAGACCTTATCCAGGTACGGTAATCTCCTTTACAGATGAAGATTACCCTTCGGAAACCATCGAACCACATGAGGGATCTCTGGTGGTGATGGCACAAGTGGGTTTAGTGGATATATAGAGAATGATGATCGACAACGGGTCTTCTGTGGATATTACAGATGCCCACGCTTATCGGAGGATGCATCTGGATGGGCGAAGATGGAGATCGGGCGAGAGGCTCCTTTTGTACAGTTTCAAAGAACGACCCAAATAAGGTGGTTGGAACTATTGAAAGTCTATTGGTCATCTTCTAACAAAATTTCAACGCAGTAGAAATAACTTGCAAATTTTATGTTGTGCATGTAGATTCTGCCTATAATGTCATTTTGGGAAGGCCTACTTTGACTGCTTTACAAGCTGTGACCTCGATCCCTCATTTCAAAATTAAATTTCCTACGGCTCATGGAGTTGGAGAGGTAAAAGGGGATTTAGATTTGGCCAGACGATGTTATAGAAATGTTGTAATAACTTCGGGAGTAGGGGTGTCGAAGCAGAAATAGACCATGGCAATAGAGATCGAGCCCTTCACCGAGAACAGTTCAGAACCATTAGTCATGTCAGCTGGGGAAACAGAAGAGATCGACCTTATTACTGGCAAGAAAGACAAGATAATAAAGATAGGTTCGGGTCTGCCAGAACCTCTCCGGATGAACCTTATGGAGCTCTACTACCGCTACGCCGATATCTTTGCATGGGAACCTCAAGATATGCCAGGGTGAAAGGGGAAGATTCTTTGAGCATCGGTTGAAGTGGACCCACAAAAAGCGGGATTCGCCGATGTAAGAGGAGGATTTTAGCACCGGAGCACCAACGGATCATCGATGAAGAGATTACAAAACTGCTGGCTGTGGACTTCATCTTTGAGATCGACTACCCGCAGTGGATGGCGAATGTGGTGCTGGTCCAGAAGCAGAATGGGAAATGGCGAGTCTGCATCGACTATACAGATCTGAACAAAGCTTGTCCTAAGAATTTCTACCCACTACCCCACATCGACCAACTCATCGATGCGACTTCGGGGTATGCTTTACTGAGCTTCATGGATGCATTCTCTGGGTACCATCAAATTTCCATGTGCAAAGAGGATATACCGAAGACGGCGTTCATTACGCATCGTTCGGTATATGCCTACAAGAAGATGACATTTGGCCTAATCAATGCCGGGGCCACATACCAAAGGATGATGAACTTTGTCTTCAGACATCAATTAGACAGGAACATGGAGGTGTACGTCGATGACATGATTGTCAAGAGCATGCTGATGCAAAAACACTTGGATGATTTAGAAGAATGCTTTCAGATAGTTCTTCATCACAACTTGAGGCTGAATCCTACTAAGTGCACCTTCGGATTGGGAGCTGGCAAGTTTCTGGGTTATCTTGTCAGTCAGAGAGGAATTGAAGCCAACCCAGAAAAGATTCAGGCAATCTTGAATATGAAGACTCCTTAGTCATTTAAAGATGTCCAACGTCTGACTGGAAGGATTGCAGCTTTGAGGAGATTTATGTCCAAGTCGGCAGAAAGGTGTTTGCCCTTTTTTGATACATTGAAAGGGCCGAAGAATGCAAAAATGTTCTAGTGGACTTCGGAATGTGAAGACGCCTTCCAGAATATAAAGACCTATTTGTCTTTGGTGCCTTTGTTGGTGATGCCCGCTCCTGCTGAGCCTCTGTATTTGTTCTTAACAGCTAGTTCGTTGGTAGTAGGAGCAGTTTTGGTGCGTGAAGTAGGGGGTAAGCAGCACCTGGTTTACTACATAAGCCATGTCCTTAGGGATGCTGAAACAAGGTACCCAAACATTAAAAAATTTGCCTTTGCTTTGATGATAGCTAACCGAAAGCTTAGGAAATATTTGCAGGGTAGGTTGTTAGTGGTATACACAGATCAGCCTTTGAAGAAAATTATGGGCAAACCTAAAGTTTCGGGGAGATTAGCTGCACGGACGATAGAGTTGTCCCAATTTTTCATTGAATATCATCCCCGAACAACTATTAAGGGGCAGGCCTTGGCTGATTTTGTGGTAGAGTGTTCATTTTCTGAAGCGGATGAAGTCGCATGTGTTCGAGGGTCTCGATAGAGTGGTTGCGATTCTTCGTGAGGCAGAGCTCGTGGACGTCAGATGCAAATGGGTCTTCTACTTCGGACATCAGTGGAGCAGGGATTATTTTGACTAGTCCGGAGGGATTCAAAGTGCAACAGGCCATCAGATTCGAGTTCAGAGTAACGAACAACGAAGCAGAGTATGAGGCGGTGCTAACAGGGTTACGACTGACTAAGAGTCTCGAGTGCAGAGGATAGTTATCTTCAGTGATTCTCAGTTTGTCGTCAAGCAAGTCTAAGGGGAATACGAAGCTTGAGGTCAAAGAATGATCAAGTACTTGGCAGAATTGAAAGATCGGCTTTAGTATTTCCAGTCGTACGAGTTTCAAGGAGTCGAGCGTAATAATAATTCCATTGTCGATGCACTCTCAAAGCTGGCCACTACGGATGCTAACATTTTTGATGGGTCAGTTTACTTAGAAATTTTGCAACATCCTAGTGTTCAACATGAATCGGTAATGTGCATTGATCATTCCAACTGCTAGTTGACTCCATATCTGGAGTATCTGGCAGATGGTGTCTTACCTTCAGATCAGATGCTGGCCAAGAAAATCAAATACAAGAGTGCTAACTTCATTCTGATAGATGGGGATCTTTTTCGAAGGGCCTTTTCGTCTCTATTGCTGAAATGTTTAACTCCGTCCAAAGCTGATTATGCCCTTCGGAAAGTTCACGAAGGCATCTATGGCGACCATATGGTTGCTAAGTCATTAGTATACAAAGTACTTCATCAGGGATACTACTGGCCTACCATCTTCAAGGAAGCAACGAAGTATGTCAAGAAGTGCGAGAAGTGTCAACTCAACAGTCCGATCCCACATCAGCCACCAGAAGAGCTATACTCGATCTTATCTCCTATACCCTTTGTTGTTTGGGGGGTTGATATACTAGGTCCATTGCCGAAAGGTAAAGTTCAGGTCAGTTTTGTTATAATCGCCATTGATTATATGACCAAATGGGTTGAAGCGAAGCCACTTAGGTTGATAACGGAACAAGAATGTTTAAAGTTCATGAAGGAGTCAGTAGTGTTTCGTTTCGAAATTCCTAAGGTGGTGATATCGGATAACGGACGTCAGTTTGTGGGATCGAAATTTGAAGCATTTTTGAAGGAATTGGGAGTTCAACATAGAAAGACTTCAGTAGCTCATCCTCAGTCGAACGAGCAAGTCGAAGTGACCAATGTAACGTCTTGAATGGGATCAAGCGTAGATCGGATGAAGCTAAGGAAGATGGGCGAGGAGAGTGCTTCAATTGTATTATGGGCTTATCGGACTACACCGAGGACTACAACAGGGGATTCACCTTTTAGACTAGCTTATGGTACTGATGCCTTAGTCCCAGTTGAAAATAGATCTCCAAGTCTTCGGGTCAGTCAATTCAAAGAGATTTATAACGAAGAAGGCCTGAAGGTCAATCTAGATTTGCTCGAAGAAGTCAGAGAAACAGATTTGATCAGATTGGCGGTCTATCAACGAAGAGTGGCTAAGCATTACAATAAGGGGGTAAATCTTCGCAGATTTAAAGTAGGAGATTTTGTTCTCAGAGAAGTTGAAGCATCTATGCCTCAGAACTTGGGAAAGCTGATGCCGAACTGGGAAGGACCTTATGAAGTTGTTGAAGTGCCAAAGCCAGGGACTTATCGGTTGAGGGCATTAGACGGATCAGAAATCAAGAATACTTGGCATCTTTGGTAGTTTCGTAAATACTTCGATGAGATATGTTGTCAAGATATCTGGGAAGTCTATAAATGTTTAAGTCATCATCAATAAAAGATTCTTTTTTCTCAACAAGTCTTATGTTCGTTGATGTTTACTTCATCGGTGTAAGGAGGTTCGGGTGGACTCGCTGACCATTCGATGGTAGCCTTTTGGCATGTGGTCCTTATGAATTTGTCAGGCCCTTCGTGGTAGGCAAATGTCATCGGTGTAAGGAGGTTCGGGTGGACTCGCTGACCATTCGATGGTAGCCTTATTGGAAGGTGGTCCTTATGAGTTTGTTAGGCCCTTCGTGGTAGGCAAACGTCATCGGTGTAAAGAGGTTCGGGTGGACTCGCTGACCATTCGATGGTAGCCTTATTGGCAGGTGGTCCTTATGAATTTATCAGGCCCTTCATGGTAGGCAAATATCATCGGTGTGAGGAGGTTCGGGTGGACTCGCTGACCATTCGATGGTTGCCTTATTGACAGGTGGTCCTTATGAGTTTGTCAGGCCCTTCGTGGTAGGCAAACGTCATCGGTGTAAGGAGGTTCGGGTGGACTCACTGGCCATTCGATGGTAGCCTATCTGGTCGATGGAATCCTTTGGGTTTGTTAGGCCCTTCATGGTAAACAAATTCCCTATGAAGCAGGTCTACCTCACACTTCGGTGACGAATAAGTATTCTTTTACTTTATTACCTAAATTTGTCTAAGTGTTGAGTTCGGATTGCTTCGTTACTTAACTTAATCTTATCTGTTATATGACTTGTTTAGTTATTTATTAACAGTTTAAGTTAAGAGGTCGTATATTTCTTAAGTTGATATTGAACCATTGATAGAAATTAATAACAAAGGCGTAATAAGGAAAGAGATCAATATTTTATTAACATAATACTGATTACAAAAAAGATAAAAACTTTTACAGAAGTCCTATGAACTAAGGAAGAGGAGACTCGTCTTTAGGCATCAGCTTCGTATTCAGAAGAATCGAGTATGGTTGAATCAACCTTAACCGCGACAAGTTTTGCCTTATCCTTGCTTCAGCATTCATAATAACCATCAGAGAACATCTGAACGATCTTCTCATTCAGTTCGGTTGATTTCCGGTACTCTTCTTGAATTTGTTTGCGAAGATCTTACGTCGAGGAGGAGGACCTAGCTAGTGAAGCTCCGAAGCTCTCTCTTGAACTTCGGCCCGATCCTTTCAGACGTTCCTTTCCAATTCGAGACTCCTTTATTTCAAGTTCATTTACTTGCAATGCCAAGCTTTTGTTGGTCTTCACAAGTGTATCATTCTTTTGAATAAGGATGTCATTCCTCTACATCAAGTCTATATTTAGGTCGGTGGTAGCTCGGTGATTAACCTCAGCTGCTCTGTGAATAGCTTCAGTTGCCTCCATTTTCTCTTTTAGTTTGTTCATTTCTTTTTAGAGGCATTCATTGTTGTAGACAGCAGTACCGAGGTCACTTCTCTCCTTAGTCAAAACCGACTTCAGAATTGTATTTTCTCGTCGGGCTGCATCTTCTTCGACTTCTTTGTAGCGTGGAAGAAGATGCCTGAAGACGGCATTCACCTGTAGATGTTCACAGACAATCAGTTAATTTTCAAGAGACGTACGTAATTTCAAATATCCAGATTAAACAGCTAACTTCCCTTAGCATGGTAGTTCATGCCCTCTTCAATTAAATCCCTAATCGAGCTGTTACCAAACCGGTGCTCATCGGTATCCCTGACAAATGAGTCGAACAGTTGGAAATGGAAGTTTCTATTGAACTCGGGCCATACAGTGGGCGAGGACATGGCTTTGCGCTAGAAGGCAGTGGGGGATGTTTGTAGTGGAGAAGGCATGTGAAATTCGTTGTGGATAGGGGATTGAGCAGGCGACTCAGAAGGAGGTGGAGGTTGAACAGGAGTAGGTCCTGGAGGAGGTGGCGGTTGATCGTCCAAAGGTTGTTTTCTTTTCCGATATGAAGTTGAAGTCCCAGGTTGTTCTTCAAATTCTTCTTCGGAGACAATAATTTCCACAGGAGGAGGGACCCGAAGGTCGTCGGCAGACAAAGGGGTTACCTTGACTCGCCTTTTCTTGATGCAAAGAGCCTGCATCCGTTCGTTTGCGGGCATATCAATCAAGCTGGAGGTAGAAATTGGTTGAGATTCTTGAGATATTGATCTTGGTTTTCGAGTAGCCCTCTTCTTCTTACGAGGTCGGAGGGTTTCTTCTACAACTTCTGGTTCTACAGGAAGATCCTCGACATCTTGGGCATCAGAAGCCGGAACCTCTTCCTGAGGGGTTTCAGTGGTGGGTGATGGAGGTTTGCCCGAAAGGAATTTTTCCAAATCCCTTCGGTCGATCGATGTTGGCTTAATCAAAGATACTGCAACAAGGAAATACATTCTGTTAGATCCGTTTACAACAATGAAGATCAACCAATTATATATTAATATAAATTTGAGACTTACATTTGTGGTCGTACAACAAGGCTTGTTTGGTGAGAAGACCATGACTCCATTCCTTCTTCGGGAAATTATCGAGGAGCTCGATCATCTCTTTAACACGTTCTTCGGCTATATCCCTGAAGTCTGCAGATACTTTCTCTAATGTTGTCCAGTTTGGGAGAGAGGCAATTTCGGGCCCTTTGACAAAGAGCCATTGATTATGCCATCCTTGAGTTCTTTGGAAGGAGTATTGATCGAGAGGCGTCTCGAAGTTCTCTCCGTGTTTTGCGTACTATTTTGCCGTAACCTTAAACCCCTCTCTCTCGGACTTGGTGATGGTGTATATGGAAAAGAAGAAATCGAGAGTGGGGGCGACGCCTACTTCGTGGCAGAAGGCGATGAACGCCAAGATATTGATGTAGGAGTTCGGGACCAGTTGGGCGAATCCGACGCCAACGAACCCCATGAGGGTAACCAGGAAGACGTGTAGAGGGAATCGAACCCCTTTTTCCAGAAGTGTCAGAGGCATGGCGGCATCCAACCATCCGCAATCGTACATCCTCTCCTGGGTCGTAGGACGTCGCATTTGGTGGGTCGCCGGGATTTGGTACCATTCGTATGCATTTTGGACATCCTTCTCAATCAAAGTCGATGGAGTGTTGGCGTGAGTGAACTGTTCTGCACTTTGAAAGAACACAGAAGGGTTTGGAAGTGGCTTTTTTGGCGAGTTCTTACTTGGGGTATCAAATGGGTTGGGGTTTGACCCCGAAGCGGCCTTAGTGGGGCTAGGTGTATGAGGAACAGTGGTGAGGGGAATGGCGACGATGGGAATAGGGTTTTCAGAACTCTGAGAAGCCATTGTTAGTCGTTTGCGGGTAGAGAGAGAAATTGAAAGGAAGAAGAGAACAAGAGGTGTTTGAAATTCGAAATGGTAGGTAAAACCCTTGAAATTGGGGAAAAGTACCTTTTATACTGGGCGGTCATTTCAAATTTTTACAGAATCAAGGACGGCGCATTAATGGCATGATATGATGGTGAATTGGAAGGGGTAACGTCCGTTTTTGGTCCTAATCGTTAATTGGGTTGGGTTTCTCTCGTTTGGGCTTCTGGGTTCATTTAAATTATTGGTGACTGGTATTTCTCTTTTAGACCTTGGTGAGATTTTTTTTGGCCCCTTTTGATTTATTACAATTCCTTTCATCATGAACCTATTTTATTTACAGTCTTCCATTAAACATCCTGTTTAATAAAAGACTAGGGGGCAATGTTGGGCCATGATGTGACGCCCCCAAAATAGGTATACATCACCTATTGGAAAGTCACAAATACATGGTACAAAATACAAATACAACTTAATTATACAACCGCCGTAGTAAAGTACGACAAAACATAAGTCGTGAGTTTTAATACAAATATTGTCGCCTGCATAATATACAAAACTCAAATTCAATAATATTACATTTATTTTCCACTATTTCCTTTGAATAGTGAGGACTACTAATGCTTATCATCCGTCCGTCACTCCGCTTCCCGACTAGTCCTCGCTACGTTCTCATTTCTGAAGAGAACAATAAAAGTAAAAAGGGTGAGCTCAACTAGCCCAAGAGGAAATATTATGACTAAGATAATGCGAATATATTATCGTTAGCCTTTTCAACAAAGGTGTTAAACCGATACAATATAACAACCATCAAGTTTAACTGCGGTGAACAAGCAATCCATTAAAAGAGTCAAGAGAGAAAAATCTACTATCTTTTATGATTTAGAAGGTTTTTCATCACTTTTATCATTTGGGACTCGACAATAAATAATCCACATCATCGAATCACCCCTCGCACTACGGCCGAGGATATTCTTTAGTATCACGACCACAATTATCCATACCTTCACGGGCCAAGAATATTTGGTATTCATTAATGGTCATAATCATGCCAACAATCTGTCCATCAATGCACTACGGGCCAATGAGGACTTTTACCACATCATTTGTAACATTACTACCATGATTACACCAAATAATCCCTCGGTCATAATCATACCAAGTCCATCTATGCACTCTGTGCCACATATGACTTTCAACAAAATATAAACATGAGGATGATGACAATGATATAAGAATTCAATAAAACAAGTTCAAGAATTATTTTATCCAGGGAACTAATAACGCCCAAATTGTCAACATGATACCGCTTTTAGAGAGTAAAATTCAAGAATGCTCGAGAAGAATATTTCCATGAAAAGATATGGATGAAGTGCAAATATCAAGGATATTTCACTAATTTCATGGAGTATGTAAGTCAAAACTTTACTTATTTGAGTATAATAAGGAATGGAATAACAAAAGAAATCACCGGTGCATGCGATAGGCCGCTGTACAGTGTGTTATTCCAATGAGAATAATAAATAACGGAATCGAGTTTGGCGTAAAATGCATGCATGTGATATTCCAATGTAATAATAAAGACGGAATCGTGTCGGCCAGAGAACGCATGCACGAGGATATTCCAAATGTAATAATAAAGGCGGAATCGAGTTCCGGCGTAAAAGCGCATGCATGAGCGAGGATATTCCAAATGTAATAATAAAGACAGAATGTGTCCCGGTAGAACGCATGTAAGTTCTCTTTATAGATAAGAAAGAAATAATACTCCCTACCTTTAAAAAAAGCTGGATCTTTGGAATAGTGAGGAGAAGAGACTTCTCTTCTTCTTTCTATAATTTCTCTCTATAATAATCGCTTCTAAAGCTTTTGTGAATTGGTGAGAAATGAAGGAAGAATGAGCTTCTATTTATAAAAAATATAGTTTCGATAATTCACATTTTGGGGCTCGAAAAATTTCAAAGACAATACCTCCAACTTTTCCTTTATTTTTAATCTAGTCATGGAAGTATTATCAAACTTGCACCACCTCCCCTAATAGTAAATAATGTGATTCAATAGTAAATTATGTGAATCAATAGTTCTAGACATATGAAAATACGAATTACAATATAGTACCTCCATCTATACCTCCATTTTTAACTTAATCATGCAAGTATTATCAATCTTGTACCAACTCCCCTAATAGTAACAAGAATGTGAAACAATAGTATACATATGTGAACAAATAGTTATAATCATGTGAAATAATAGCAATCAATTGCTCATTTATCCGTTAAATACCCGATTGGTCAATATAACCTCCAGACATCAATTATTATCGAAATAATTGTCGATTTTCACTAACACAAATAATTCCAACACAATGAAACCATTTTTATCAAAAATATAAAATTTGAAATTTCGAAGTTTGACTTTTTCCAAAAAAGTCAACTATTGACTTTTTGACCAAATAGTGAATTTCGGAAAATTTTGTGTTTATAGACTATTTTTACTAATTTCATCGTTCCGGACTCAAATATCACGTCCGCGTCTCCAAATTCAACTTCGAACACAACTTTAATTTTAATAACATTCATCATTAATATTATAACTCACAATATTTATCAACTAGGTCGTTCCCAGGAAAGAGGGGGCTTTTCAATAAGGATTTCTCCCTATTGTTGCCGCAATTAGGTGACCAAACCTCTCATCGATGTAACTTCAGACATTATAAATATTGCAATTTAATAATATGAATAATTTTATCGTCTCAATTATTGATTTAATAAAATAACATATTATGCAGATGATCTTATGACAATAATCGAATCAATAATATGAAAGATATGATGCAAAGAATTATCGTGAGTAATAATTGAGTATAACCGAGTAACTTCTCACGTAAGATCAATAATCAATACCGCGGTGCGCTACTACGCAACCACGCCAGACATCGCATTTTTTTACTACTAAGGGTAGTCAACGTTAATGAGTAAAACTTCCGTAATTATTTCATAAAGTATTTTTGTCGATTTTTCTCAATCCGATAATAATTTCATTGTGGGGGTCCACCAATAATTGGTTGTGGTTATCTAATATTCCCTGTTAAAACGAATATTCCCCGACCAATCGAATATTATATAACAACTTGCATACTTTGCAAAATTTATAAATATTACCCACAACTATAACATTATATCAAATCCACACCATAATATTCAAAAATATATTTCGAGAAAATTTAATCTTTATTCAAAAAGTTGGGGTCTTACACATGATACTTTCATTATTGGGCCAAACCGAATGAGCTCCTTCCTTAGACCTTGATATCTTTTACGTTAGACCGGATCAGTTGGGCCCATCTCTTGTGTTACACTTATTGTGTCTTAAGTGTATTGGGCCTATGATTTGGGCTGACCCATTGGACCAATAATATCTACTTTTTGGGTCTTGACTGGTAATAATGAAAGAATATGACAGTTGACTGTCTTATCTGCAAATCATTAATGTGGATGAGATGATAGTCGACCAGCGGTAGAAAACAGTGGCCAAATGTAGTGGGGTGGGTTGCGTGTGATACCAATTTGAGGTCATCGAGATAAGGGTTGTGTCGGGACGGTGAGTGGGTGGTACAGGCCCAAGCTTGGAGTATATGGGGCAAGGATCACACAATTGAAAGGTAACAACACTTAACCAAACTATTATCTCTCTAAAAACACTAGATATTTTCCTCCATTGTTAACCTTGTGATCGCTTGTATTGACTCTCACGCCGGAGCTATCCCCCGACGGTCAAGCTGTCAAGTTTTGGGTGTTGACTTGTTGAAATGTGCAGGATATCGGACGCGTCTTACGTGATTGGGACGTGAGGAAAGATCTTGGCGTTAACATTTATGATTATCTTCTTATTTTGAGAAAGGCTAGATTATGAGGCTATGTTGCTAATACTATGCAAGTCTCATTTGATTTAAGCGAGGAGAGAAAGAAAAAGCAGCGGTTGGCATAAATAGGAGAAGTTAGCATGACTCTGTTTGTGAAATCTCTCATTCCAGTTAAACCATAAAAAAAGAAATTGGAGGATAATTAAGTCTTTAGCCAACTCAAATAACACAGTTAAGACGGAAAATATTTATTCACTTCAACTCAAAAAGTCAGGAGTTTAAATGTAGCTTTACTGACTACAGGTGGTTAAGTGAAAAAGCGCCCAAACCCCAGGTGGTTATCTGAACTTTACTCTTATTTTATTTTTTATATTATTATGTATCTGTCAATTATTACGTGAATAATTATAATCGGTAAGATTTTAACAATGTATTTAATATAGTTTTCAGTCGATATGTCCACAAGTAAGAATTAAGAAAATTCATTTTAATTTATTATAACTTATCACATACTCCATTTAACATTGGTCGTAATCTAATTTCGTCAAATATTTATTGATATATATATATATATATATATATATATATCATTTTTGATCAATTTTATAATGTTATTTATTAATATATGTCGTAATAATAATTTGGCATGAAGTACATTAGAGTAGGACTGAACAAAAAATAGATATAACCGAATTATCGAACCGAAATAATTTAATCGAATTTTTTTAATAATTCGATTATTTTTAACATTTCGGTTATATCCGAAATTATATACGATTTTCGATTAATTTATATGAATATTATTTTTAATTATTTGGTTTACCCGAATAACCCAACATATTAAGTCTATTTCGTATTTTGACAATTAACCGAACATATTAAGTTTATTTCAGTATTTCATATATTAAGTCTATTTCGAACATATTAAGCATTACTAGGCAATACTAGCCCTAGCCCTAGCCCTAGCCCCAGTCCCCAGAGTCTGTCGAACTCTCGTCTCAATTCTGAAGTCTCAAACTCTCAATTTGAATCTCTCAAGTCTCATCCCAAATCCAGAATCCAGATCTCGAAGACTCGTACTCGGAAGTCGGTGAGTCCTCATCCTTTTCTTAATTTCTTCTTTGTCTTCTTTGATCTTTCTCTTCTTTTGCTGCAACTTCTTCTTTTCTTTTCTCTCGATCTCTCGATCTCTCATCCGGTCTGATCTGAGTCTGACATCTTCAATCAATTCTTTGAAATATATTACCTTCTATTAATTCATGTTAAACTTACTGCAGATCGGCACAAGCTCCTTTGGTGCATCAGCTCATTATACTCACAGATACCCCTTTATTTCATTTATTAGGTATCAAGTCTGAAAGTTAATTGTTGTTTCCCCCATTTTGTTTGTAATTAGGGTTTTGGTTTCTCTGTTTCATTTTGTATTTGATTGACTTTGAAAAATTGGGTTGCTTTTGGATATGTAATCTGTGGATATGTTTTAGATTTCTGTTTTGTTTTGTTTCGGTTGGTTTAATGTGTTGTTTTTTGTTACAAGTAAGGTAGGAATATATGTTTTTTCCAGTGTTCAATTGTGCAACCAAGGTGGAGTCTATAATTGCACTTATACATATTTATATTGTTTATAGCATGTTTCATGTGTGTGAATTTATTTTACCGAGAGTAGACTTTCAGCTTGGGGAAATTGAGGGTTAAGTTTAATTAGTCAATCATTTATTGGCAATATTTTTCTAAGAGCTGAGGTGAGGCCTGAGGGTAATTAATTCCCATGGATAAAGGCTAGTGGATCACAAAACTAGATAGCTTATGTCGAACCAGTGCTTTCTTGTATACCAGTGTTTTCATGAGATTTTAACAAAATTCAATTTTTTACATGAACCTTTTTTTTTTGTTAGGGGGGTTGTTCCATTTAGGGTGTCCTGAACCTGGTCATTCCTTATTGATTGAATTAGTGTCCTTGGACAGATACTTGGGAGGGGGCATTGTTCCATGATTTTTAATGTATATTTTTGATATCCCTCAATTGGACACTTGCATTACAAAACTGTGTAAAACTTACCCTCATCTAGACCGGAGCTTGTTGATGCTGATGCTAATGCTGCTTGTAGAATTATAACTTTGCCATTATAATTCAGCACTCGACTGTTATATAATTTAAAGAACTTTGGGTTACTGTAATGACATGATACTGTAAAAGTGTTTGGGCTTGTTAATTTATGTTTGATACTGTAACAGTTAATTTATGTTGATGTTGGTTCGGTTATTACTCGAATGCCCGAAATTACAATTCGGTAATTCGGTATTCGGTTATTTGGTTATTTTCAAATTTCGGTTATTATTTCGGAGAGTAAAATTATCAATAATTCGGTTTTATGATCACTCCTACATTAGAGGACTCTTTCCCAATACCCTACATTATTATGCAAATATAATACTAAAAAGCTAGAGTAACGCAAGGTTTGGATTTGGAAGGACACAGCCACACAGGCATAATTTAACCTTTTAAATTTTGGTATACATTTATTCCTAATAATCCAAGCCGTTGAAGTCCAAAACATCGCCTTTACTAAACTCACGATACACAGTCTCCTCGTATATTCTCTTTTCGAACGAAATTCGATCCAGGGTTCCGCAATTCCTCGCGTTCTTCAATCTTCAGGTAAGCCTCTCCATCTCTATGATTTCTTTTTACTAGTGGTGGATTTCTCTAGTTTCAGATGAATATCTGTGATTCGTTCATGGATAAGAAAAATATATTTTTTAAACCTTTTGTACTATTAGATCTGCTTGCTTTATGTATATGTTGATTAAGTAGGTCTGCAAATGAAATGAATCATACTGTTCATACCTGCTCGGTGTTTGTTTGGATTGTCGCTCGATTCAGCTTTGTTCAATATGAAAGTGAACTGAGGTTGAACTCAGATTTAGTCTCGTTTAAACACGATACATGCTGGATAGGTCTGACAATTTCAATCCAATCCGACGCCCCCCTCCAGATCCCGACCATAGGACCTTATTTTTTTATACCCTGTAGGGTTAGGGTTGCAATCACCCCATTATATATATATAATTTTTTAAATTTAGTATTTTGTGTGTATATATACAATTATGTACTTATTTTGGTTTTCTCATTATAAATTCATAACATTTTTATGTTGCTAGTAATAGAAATATTACAGGTTAGATTTTGAATTTATAATATTTGTACAAAGTACTATATAAATATTTAAAAAATTTAATTTTGGAAAAAAATGTAGTAATCAGGTAAGCTACATGTTGGCTGGGCGGGTATGGGGAGGGGTCTCCGGGTCATACCCGCCCTGTTGCCATGCCTAATGCTGAATGAACTATATTTGAATATTGGGCTAATTATAATAAGTAAATAAATTATTAATAGATATTTATTGGTATATACTTATACATGGTAAATAACTATTGTCGTCTCTCTATATTTGTGTAGAAGGCATGCTTTCCGAAAATATTAAGTTATTTTCATGTATTTCTTGAACTTTAAATGACATGATACAATTTGGTTACACTTTCATTACATTGTTAATTGTTTTGATTAAAATATATGTAGATAAACATAACTTGTTAGATTTGATTCTCTATATATTATAGAAGGCATGCCTTCCAAAAATGTTAAGTTACTTTCATATCTTTCTTTAACTTTAAATGACATGATACAATTTGGTTACACTTTCGTTACATTGAATGTAGTTTTGAATAAAATATATGTAGATAAACATAACTTGTAAGATTCAATTCTAGAAAGAGTAATTTAAAACCTTATGCTATTTGTAATATTTTTTTTTAAAGTCTTACCAAAAAAAGCTTTTGAGCTTTTTAAGACTGATGGATATCGTAATGAGCCTCAATGTATTTTTCAGCATTTGTGTGGTACACTTGCTAAAGACCGACATAAAAAGCCAAGGTAGTAGTAATATAAAGATTATTAGGTTTAGAATACAGAGGACACAAGATTGTCTAAATATATTAATGAGTTAGTGCTTGTATATTGCTTAAAGTCCATAATGTAGAAAGATGGGTACCCTTGGGCTGTATCAGTCTGGTGGTTGTAATACCAAGGCATATTTGTTTGTGGTGGTGTAAGCAGTTTCCTTATTGGATACAAGTATACAACTAGTAGTAGGGAACGTTAGGAAGTCATCTGCACTCATCATGCATGAAGGTGCCTCTGGTCTTCTTACTGTCCTTCCTGTATCTGCAGAAAGTGCTGGATTGTTGCCAATCCGCAGGGGTAAAAACCTTCTGGTCAAGTTATCATATGTTTGATGCTTGACATGTTGGTTTTTATAATAGTGATCCATAGACAGCTTACCCCTCCTTCAGGCCGGACCCAGCCCAGTCCAGACCGGATGCCTTTTGTGTAGCCTGGCCTGGTCTAGAGCCTTAGGCCTGGCCTGTTCGCACTTGGTCTTTTTTTTAGTATCTTAGCAGCCCAGCCCAACATGTCAAGATATTAAAAAAAATCAAATTGGACAAGCCCACAACTTGTGATTTTAGGCTGCAAGCCTGCAACCCATACCTTATGTTTTAAATAATTAGCTAATCAATCAGCCCACACCCACAACCACATTGCCACAGGGCACCAGCAAAAGATTTTAAAAAAAAAAGTTGTCCACTAATGACTCAACAGACCAAAATAAAGTAAGCTCACACTGCCCTATGCTGCCATGTCAGGCAGTGGCAGGCCCCATCATTCTTGACTCATTCATCAGTCTCATCAGCGGTGAACTTTTTGAATCATCTAAATAATGTATTGCTCAAATATATCATATTTCAAAATTACCGTTGATATTCTTACCGTTCTTTGCACGAGTAATTAAGCTTGTAAAGAGAATTGGTGAAGCCAAGAATGCAGTTCGTGACAAAATGATGGTCTAGTTGTTCCATTCAGATTTCTCTAGTAGCCACCACGGTCCACCATTCCCATCAAGCTCCGTCGTGAACCGCCATCTAATCACCACCATCACCATAGGATTTCCAACCATTGAAGGTGCAATCTCTTCTCTCTACATTAAAATTCCCTGTAACTAGAAATTGGGAATCCTTCTGCAGAATAATTTATATTTTATGTTCTTTTTACATGATTCATGAATCTTTGCTATTTGTTTTTTCTGATTCGTCACTTTTGAATCTGCTCCACAGGAATAGCGCAGGAATGCTTGGCCTTTCTTATGGGCAGCTCCTCCTCTTAATTGGAGCAGCTGCTGCTCTCACCGGTACCCTTAATCTCTATATATGTTGATGCTTGTATAAGTCAGTTAATTTAAGCTTTAATAGGCTTCAATTTGATGGTCATTCCTATAATCTTATAATTAAAATGAAATTTAACTCTGGGTGTCTGATTCTATTTGATTCTAGTGACCTAGTTTTATGTGTGTGTGCATAATTTGTGGGTGAACTTTTACATTTTCCAGCTATTTATTTACATTATGTTTAATTTGATGGCAAGTACTTAAAATTTGCTATTTGATTGCTCCAATGAAAAACTATTAGGCCCTAAAGATTTCCCGCGTATATCAAGAGCTGCAGGAAGGTTAGCTGGTCGTGCCATTGCTTATGTTCAATTAGCTCGTGGCCAGTTTGAAAATGTCATGCAACAATCTCAAGCCCAGCAGGTCTCTATATGTCTGTATTTATAAACACATACACACCATTATGTATTACTCATGGATGCACATATCATAAATTATTGTATTGGAATATTGAGAGTTGAATTATATTTTGTCTATGCACTCTATCTTGATTTAAGTTTTAGTTTTTCATCCTAAAAGCCATGCTTTAAATTGAGTTATAGTATTATGTCTCTGTTGGATGGTGTTGAATATACGTTTGATGCAATCTGTATATTGACAATACTCTTCATCATTAGTATCGACTTTTTGATCGGCTATTATTGTGAAAGAGTTACTATGTTAAATTCTGAATATAGTGAAAAACATAAAAAAGGGGAGCCGGAGGGGCCAAGGGTAGTGGTTACCTCCCCTGAGGTTTAAAAAGTTCTATTATATGTCATTCATAATTTCAAGGAGGTCCCTCAGTTTTTTTCGATTACCCCATAAGACAAAATAATAATAATAATAAATTAAATTTCACCAGAGTCCCATAATCCTTCAGTCAATGTACTTATAGTAATATATGTGTGCGTAATTCCCAGATCCATTAATGGTAACATTGATAAATATCTATTTAGCATATGCTTTAATTCATGTTGTCCGTCATCTAGTAGTTGATATTAAAGTCTTGATATTTTGTAGGATAGTGACCTTCATTTTTTTATTCTTTAATTCCAGGTGCATAAAGAACTACAAGATACGATGGCTCAACTAGATGCCATATGCCATGAAATTCGATCCGTATCTTTCATGAATCCTGGTCCATTGACAAGGAGATTGGTGGACAGTCTTGATCGCTCATCTGCAACTAATGGTTTCATCTTCAGCTAATTTCTTTATAATTATCCTTCTGTCGCTATATATTTCTTGTGTGAGCACCTGATTTAGTTATCCTTTTTCTATGGCGCTAGGGACCATGGAACCAGAAACAGTTAATAAAGTGAACACATTGACAACCACTACTCCAAAGGTTTGTTCAACGATTTCTAACATTAACTCTGTACTAGAATATCTCTTGTTTCTTTTGTTATCGATTTTTTTTATAAGCTTGGGTCAATTGTTTGTAGGATTCTAAACCAACAACCTCAAGTTCATCTAATATTCACAGCCAAGCAACTGCGTATGAAAGATTAGCTGGATCCGCTGCTTCAGAATCTGGATCTATGAATAGTGAAGCTTTCAATGAGCTAACCGGTGCCTCTGGTCTTCTTAATGTCCTTCCTGTATCTGCAGAAAGTGCTGGATTGTTGCCAAACCGCAGGGGTAAAAACCTTCTGGTCAAGTTATCATATGTTTGATACTTGACATGTTGGTTTTAATAATAGTGATTCCATAGACAGCTTACCCCTCTTGTTTTTGGTTGTACTGGTAGTTGGGCAGGGACTCTTATCAGATCAGTGAATTGAACAAGTATCTCTAAACAATCATGTGTCATGTGTGATGTCTTTCTTTATGAGACATCCTTCCACAATTAAAAATTGTGCAAAATTATGTAAATGATCTGCTGCAGTTTTGTCTAAAACTATCATAAATGACCTCTAGTGTAAATTTCAAGAGAGATGAAAATGTAGACATTTCTTATATGTCTTGTTTTACTTAATACTGAAATAGCTAATTTGTGTGCTTTCAGATGATATCAATGGATCAGACCTAGTGTTGGAAGCAATAGCTGAGGCGGAGGTGGCACGCAATGCAAAGGAATTTTTCTCACAACCACAAAATCAGATAAAGCCCGAGTAAATAGGTGGTGAGTTTTTAATTTTTTTTATTTTCTTTGCTGTTTTGTTTGACTGTTGGACTTCGAATTGAAACTCAATACACATGTATGTACTTTTGTTCCAACCAGAATCTTTCATAGGACTCGCTATATTATATGAACTCTTCACTTCGCTCTAAAGTACCCGTCCGACTCTCGACACTTGAAAAGGTATAGGTGCGTGCCGGTCACTTCATTTTAGTGTAAACAAATTAGCAAAATTAAGGAGTACTTGTGTCGGACTCTTCAAAATACTGTGTCCAACCGGACACTCCATTTGAGTCCTTGCAACGTAGACAACTCATTTTAACTACTACATGTTTGCTGTAATGATATCTTTTTGGAACTTGTACTTATTCATGCATTTTTGTTTTCTATTCATTTTTATTTTTTGGTCCATTTTCAAGTTGAATTGTAGAACTTCACAGAATCAAGTAGCTTTGGTTTATTAGGACATAGGAAGATGCATTAGGAAAGCATTTAATGAGGGTGGTCAATTGTAATATTAACGTTGTATGTGTCATGCTTATGTCTTATATCTTTAGCGAAATAACACAAAAAACTTCAGAAGATTGCTTCAAATAGCTAAAGACCAGCAGAAAATATTTGTCGAACCTGTATACACGTACTCATACAGGTATTGATAGTAGCATACTTGCATGCAGCTAATAAAGCAAACATTTTTTTAAAATGTCAACTAAGATGCTGGTTGATAATTATAGGCTTAATACCGCATCTTGGAACAGAAAGAACATGGACATGCAAAAGTTAGGATATAGGAATGCACATGAATCAAGTTGCTAATGGCCAACTTGGTATTCAGTTACGTTAAGCCTGAACTCGTCCATCTTGCAAATGATCAAGTTTGAACTCAAAATTAGGGCTTGTGTAATAAATGAGTTGGTATCTCAAAACTGTCATGATAAGCCTGTGACAAAATCATGATCCGGTGTCAGGTATTTGAAGGGTCAAATGGGAGAGGACTAGTGGCTGAAGAGAATTTTGGGGATGAACTCAAAATTAGGACTACTTCTACATATATTATATATATGAGTTGAGCTATGTTTTTTGCAATAATAATGATGGCTGGGATATGACTATTTGTACTAGTTTAAACTGTCACTATTTTTTCCCTTTATTTAATCCCATGAACTACCCCAAAGTTTTTGTTTTAAGGTCATTGATATCTCAAAACAGGTAACATCAAAAGAGATTTTTGCAAACTAGTACAAATAGTCCTAAAGTAGTGCCTGAAGATATTAAACTAGTTAGTCCTATCCCATCCTTCTTTATTGCAAACTAACAAAGCCCAAGAAATAAAGATTGGGATTTCAAAAATTACACATTTGGTTAAGGAAGATCAAAATGGAGCTGTAACTTCTGTTATAGTTGCAAGAAGCGACAATGGATGCAGAAATAAGAGCAAAAAAACAGAAAATATGTACTTTCTAAATATATAAAATAAGTTAAATAACGCATCCATAAGGAAGTTGAAAACCATTTTAACAACATTAGAAACTACGAGCAAGAGCATTAATAATTTACTGAAGTGAGGCAGCTCGAGTCATGGACTGGTTGGTTAGAAGTGTCAAAAGGCTCCAAGTAGCAACTGGTGGGATCTGTTTCTTTATGCAATCTTTTCTCATATCAACTACTATTTGGAACATATAGAAATCCAGAACGGTCTTGTTTAAAATAATAATTGTGAAGATCCTTATTAATTTTTCAGTCCCTTAAAAGTCTGAATTATGCTAAAAAAGATTGCATATTGCTCTCTTTTCACTTGGAGAATGAACTTTTACTAATTGATTGGGTATTCCATTCCCTCCTGCAGGTCATCCCAAGTTGAATGCTTTTGAAAGTGGATGCAATGCAACAATGCAGGGGAGTTTTGTTGGTCTAATCCGCAACCGACTGTGGGCCTGCAGTTCTTACGCATCCCCGGAAGATCTACCAGCTTTACAGCCGAATTATTTGGCAATTTTGAAGGTTATGGATCATCAAAGAGAAGGATTTCAATTGTTACTTGAGGAATGTTGTAGATCTCGTTTCTATCTTTAACCTTTAAGATCAACCCCATAGTACCATATATGGCTGCAGCCTGATTCACAGTTCCGGTATGAATTTTGAACTTTTTTTGGGACAATTTTTGGGCAGATAAAGCAATTTGTTATCCCTGGGAGAATGTGTACATATTAGACTAATAGGACATATAACATATTAGTCTAATATACAACATATTATACGGAAGGTGAGAGCTATCTCACGCTTGTTATTTTATTTTAATATATTTTTTATTCTTTGAGTAACATTTGTTATTTTTATTGTAAATAATTATGTTCAAGTTCTGACTTATGTTTAGTTTAATATTTGAGAAAAATAATTAATATAAAATACTTTTTTATATGAATAAAAAGATTCGTTCTGTAATAATTAGTTTGTTTTATGTAAATTTTAATATTTGAGAAAAACAATTAGAATTTTTTGTGTTAATTTGTATTTTACAGGTATTAAAATTTTACTTTTTAATTACAAAAATATATTTGAATGTATATTATGTAAATTTTAATGTATGATTTTATTTCTTGATAAAATGAATATTTATTATTTTTTTTGATATTTATGTTATTTATTACACAAATTTATAATTTAATTAATTGGATCAAGTTAAGTAAAAATTATAATATATGTTATAAAATAATTGAGAAACAAAGTAAGAAAGGAAAATGAATTTATATTGATAAAACTATCAAGTGGTCATGCACAATAAATTTTAATATCTCTGAAATCACTTGGATGGATATCTCTCAAATATTTTAGTTACTCATCTCTTTATATATTATATACATTACAAGTTAATTTGCTAATAGTTATGAAAGAATTTAATGGCTTTTAATATCCGTGTGTGCCCCATTTGTTTGGTTGTAACCTTCCAAAATCCAACCTTTATATTTTCCAAACTTTTCATATCTTTTTATATTTTAATTACATTATTTTTAGCACTCTCCCTTGAGTGATCATTTTTTAAGAATATGACTCGTTAAAAATTTTATCAAAGAAAAATTATGTTGAAAAATTTTTGGCCAAGGAAAAGAGTACAATATTCTTGTATATCTTCTAGTGTCTTAGGATTGTCTCATTAAAAACTTGCAAAAAAAAATTCAATAGAAAAAAACCTTAACGAAAGAAAAAGAGTACAATCAACACATATCCTTTTACTTCCCCTCATGAGTACATAGAATTTTCATTGTTTATGGTAAAAATATCCTTAAGTCGACACATGCCTGTTGTGCACCATCTTCTTAGAAGTCGCAGTTGGTAATGACTTAGTGAACATATTAGCCAAATTATAACATGATCGTATCTGCTTGACATCAATATCACCACTCTTCTGGAGCTCATGTGTATAAAAGAATTTTGGTGCAATATGCTTGGTTCTATCGCCCTTGATATAACCTCCCCTAATTTGAGTAATATAAGTGACATTATCTTCGTTTAATATTGTTGGACTATTTATGATTGATGATAATCTACAATTCTCACGAATATGTTGTGTGACGCCCCCAAAATAGGTATACATCACCCATCTTGAGTCGCCTAATACATGGTACAAAATTCAAATACAACTTAATAATACAACTATCGTGAAGAATACGACAAAACATAAACTAGGAGTTTTAATACGAATATTGTCTTCTAGACAGTATTCAACTCAAATGGAGTCCTCAATACATTTATTATCACATTATTTCATAGAATAGTGAGAACTACTAATCTATCATCTGGACCGTCACTCCGTTCCCCGACTAGTCCCGGCTACGTTCTCATTTCCTGAAGAGAACAATGAAAGCAAAAGGGTGAGCTCAACTGGCTCAGTAAGAAATATTATGACTAAGATAATGCAGAATAATTTATCGTTAGCCTTCAACAGTGTTAAACTGATAAAATATAACAAACATCAAGTTTAACTATAACGGAACAAGCAATCCATTAGAAGAGTCAAGTAGAGCATAAAATCTACTATCTTCTATGATTTAAAAGGTTTTTCATCACTTTTTATCGAGACTCGACAAATTTTAATAAATAATCCACATCATCGAATCACCCCTACACTACGGTCAATGATATTCTTTAGTATCACGATCACAAATTATCCATTCACTACGGGCCAATGATATTCGTGTATTCATCAATGGTCATAATCATGCCAACAATTGTCCATCAATGCACTACGGGCCAATGAGGACTTTTACCACATCATTTATAACATTACGGTCATGATTATACCAAATAATCCCTGGTCATAATCATACCAAGTCCATCTATGCACTACAGGCCACAGATGACTTTCAACATAATATAAACATGAGGATGATGACAATGATATAAGAATTCAATAAAGCAAGTTCAAGGATAAATTTTTAAAGATTTATAATTTAATTTATCCAGAAATCAATAATGTCCAAATTGTCAACATGATACTGCTTTGTGGAGTAAAATTCAAGAATAATATTGCACCAAAAATAATTTGGACCGAAAACGAATCAATTTTTGTCATGAATAGTACCCGGGGTGAATAGTACCCGTGAATTGTAACTTCGGGAATAGTAACCCCGTGAATAGTACACCGGCATGAAAACGTTAAAACTTATCAAGAATGCTCAGAATAATATTTTCATGAAAAGATACTGGATGAAGCGCAATTATCAATGATATTCTACTAATTTCATGGAGTATGTAAGCCAAAACTTTAACAAAATGAGTATAGAATTGAAATAAACGAAATAATATTACTTACATACTACAGAGTATGGAAGAAAATATTATTTCATATGAATACTGAACAAAAATAATATCCCTTACCTTGAAAAGAAGAGTATTCCAACTGGTATAGCGGAGATATTCTTGAAGAAAACTTTCACTATTTTCTACGCTCAAAGCTTTCTAAAACTCGAAAGAAATACGCTCAATATTATAGAAGAAGAATTCTCTGATTCTGGTGTGATTTTCAATTCTAACTAAGCATCCTATTTATACGAGAATGGAAAGGATACTATTTAAATTTTCTCACTGGACGACAATTGCAAGTGAGTCACTTGGTGCTTAATTAAATGCGATTTGAAATTATTTTCTGAATTTACTATGTAAATATTATACAGACACTATGCAAACACTATGCATAATAAAATATAATATATTCTATTTTTTATAAAAAACAAAAATTATTATAATATATATATATATATATATATATATATATATATATATATATATATATAATAACTTTATTACTCCTCCCACCATTCCATTTCCCTTCCCCCCACCTCTGACTTTTCTTTCAAACGTGGGTCCCACTCTAGGCCCCCACCTCTTATTATAACTTTCTACTGATTATTTGAAAAATGGGTAAATAAGGGTCCATATAATAAGCCAATTTATAACAAATACTTCATAAAAAAATTCCCTCAACATTTTTAACAATATTTATCATCATTATTATAATTCGCAATATTTAACAACCAGGTCGTTCCCAGGAAAGATTGGACTTTCCAATAAGGATTTCTCCCTATTGACGCGCAATTAGGTGACCAAACCTCTCATTGACAGAACTTCTAGACATTGTCAATATTACAAATAATGATATGAATAACTTTGTCGTCTCAATTATTGATTTACTAATATATAAAATATCTACAATAATTGAATCAAATAACATGAGATACTATGCAGTAATTACTGTAGCAATAATTGAACAAAATTGAGTGACTTCTCACGTAAGCATCAATAATCAATACTGGTGTGCTATTATGCAACCACGCCAGACATCGTATTTTTAACACTTAAGGGTGTTTCAACGATTAATGATAAAATTTTCGTCGTTATTTTTATAAAAAGATATTTTTGTCATTTTCTCAATCCGACAATAATTCTATTGTGGGGTCCACCAATGATTGTGCCGTCGTACGAATATTGCTTGTTAAAACGAATATTCCATGACCAATCGAATATAATATAACAACTTGCGTACTTTACAAAATTTATAAATATTACCCACAACTATAACATTATATTAAATTCACTCCATAATATTCAAAAATGATATTTATAGAAAATTCATCTTTATTCATAAAAGTTGGGGTCTTACATGTTGAATTACTGATCTCAACCAAACACATTCACGACTCGCTTCATGAATTGCGATAATCTCTGCATGATTTGAAGAAGTAGCAAAAATTGCTTGCTTAACAAATCTCCACGAAATAACAATATTTCCATAAGTAAATAAATATCTTATTTGTGATTGGCCTTTATGTGGATCAGAAAGGTAACCTACATCGGCACATCCAATTAACTGTTATTTTGATCCATTTGGATAAAAGAATCTCAAATCAGTAGTCCCACGAAGATATCATAAAATATGTCTAATTCCATTCAAATGCCTTCGAGTTGGTGCAAAACTAGTAAGTTAACTGCAAATGCTATATTAGTTAGTGTAAAATTTACAAGATACATCAAAGCACCAATTGCATTACGATATGGTACTTCAGGACCAAGAGTTTATTCATCATTTTCTTGTGGTCGAAAAAGATCTTTCTTGACATCAAGTGACTGACCCACCATTGGAGTGCTCAAAGGATGACCTTTATCTATGTAAAATTGCTTCATGACTTTTTATGTGTATGTTCATTAATGAACAAAAATTCCATTTAGAAGATGTTCAATTTGCATGCCAAGACAAAATTTTGTCTTACCAAGATCTTTCATCTCAAATTAATTTTTTAAAATAATTTGTTGTTTTTGTTAACTCTTCTGAAGTCCCTACAAGATTTAGATTATCAACATATACTGCAACAATAGTAAATCTGTTTTCTTATTTCTTGATAAAAACACATGGACAAATTAGATTATTTTTAAATCCTTCTTCCAAAAGAAATTCATGACTGGGTCGATTATACTACATGCGTCCGGATTGCTTTAACCCATATAAGGATCTTATTAGCTTGATAGAATATATACTTCGAGATATAGAATTATACGTTTCATGCATTTTATATCCTTCAGGAATTTTCATGTAGATATCATTATCTAATAATCCATATACTAATATATGTTGTAACAACATCCATTAATCACATATCCAAATTCTCTTTTTCTACCAATCTAATTTAAAATCTGAATGTAATTGTAACGATCGAGAATTTTTATATGTAATTTAAAATATTTATTAAATTAAATAAATATTTTAGTTGATGTGATTATTGGTTAAATAAATATTTGATTAATTGATTTATTTATTAGTTAAATAAATAATTCACGAGTTGTTGTGAATTAACTTAATTAAGTGTAATATAATTAATTAAGTTGATATTTGATAATTTTGTGTTTTGAAGTTAATTTAATGAGTTAATTAAATTAAATGAATTGTTGAAATAATGGTATTCTAATTTAATTTAATTAGTTTACTAATTTATTAGATAAAATTATAATTTTGGTAGCAATTTTATTTATGTGGCATTTTGGTTTAATAAGTTGTTGTTAACTTTAATTTAATTGAATCTGAATATTAGAATTTAATTAATAAAGTGAACAATTAAACTATATGGTAAATAAATTATTAAAATAAAGTAAGAGAAATTTAATTTAGTTTTTACCAAACAAGGCTTAAGACTTTTAAAACTTTATTTTAATCTAGTTTTCCCAAACAAACTTTAGTGACTTTTGAATTTTAAAAAAAAAGTAATTGACATCAGTTATATTATATATATAATATGTATTATATGCTATACGTTTATATTATATATCAGTTTTTATATACTACGTATAATATAGAGAGAGGAAAGAAGAAAACAGAGAAAAGAGAGAAGAAATAAGAAGAGAAGAAGTTCTATGACTTTGAGTTTGAGAGCTAAAGAAGGAGGAGAAACTAATTCTTATCTCCTAGCTAACCTAAACATGAAAGCAAATATATAATTCTCAGTTTTAAAGTTATGGTTTTTGTTTTCTAGAAATTCTCTGTAATTGTGTTTTCATGGATGATTGTTAAATATATGGCTAAAATATGTTAATTTGTTGACATAAATTGTTTTTATGTGATTTGTATATGATTTAGAGTTGATTAATTCATGAAAATATGAAGAAAAAAAAATCATATTATAATGAGTTTACAATGATATATACTTAAATATGGCTTATATGATGTTAAAATTGATGTTTAATTTGTATGATAAATTGTAAATTGATTGTTGATTATTAAAATATATGAAGAAACAAAAACAATGTGATTTAAACGGACTGTTTTAGCTATAAAATGGATTTACAGTTATTTATTTTGCTAAGAATGTCTAAAAGGGAAGAAATAGCAAAAACAGTGAATTTAAAGATTTTGGTTTGTGTGTTTATGTAGTTTATATGATTAAAATCATGTTAGAAACATTAGCTTATGTTTCTATAAAGTTTATGTAAATTGTATATGTTAAATTTGTTGTTTGAGTGAAGTTTTAGGCCAATTTGACTTTGTTTTGTATTCTTCGCGAACACTGTCTGCGTGATACTATGCCAAGGCACCGTAGAGCAATTTGGCATCCCCAATTTAAAATACTGCGGAAGGGACTTATTTACAAACGACGTCGTTTCCCAGTTGGTCATACCTAGCGTTCGTAGTACTTGTACAAGTAGGGGTATTTTGGACATTTGTCCCGTCCACAATATTAAACTATGGAATATTGAAAACCAAGCGGACGAGTTTCTATTAACCGTTTGATCTATGGACGCTTTTGTAAAGGTAACTTTAAATTGACAAGGTTAGATATGGATCAATCCCCACATATATATATAAATGATCCATATCATCTATTTGCTATGGATCAAAAAGTGGCATATAGCATTTATACCATCTGTCTAATTAATGAATGGATGTGATTTAATTTAGGAATACGCCGTCCGCTAGAAATTCTAGCGGACGTGATTAATCAAATATTAAGACGATTATGCCCCATCTTTACTTTAACCAGTATACATCCGCTAATAAGACTAGCAGACTGGCATTAATACAAGTTCAGGGCAATTTTAGTTCTAGAAAAGGTAATACTAGTTCGAATTGGGTAATTGGCGCAATTTTAGCTCTGGAAAAGGTAATACTAGTTCAAGGCAATTTTAACGGTTCCAGAAACAAGTTTACGATTTTGGATAAAGGTATCAACAAGTGATGATTAAATGGTCTCGGTTGATATGAATTAGTTGATGATATATAAAGCATGGAATGAGGAGGTTCCTTGGTGGGATTGTATCACATCTGTTTCTTTTGACTGTTGGCTTTCCTCTTTTTGAGTTCGAGTCTTTAAAGTGGCCTGGTTTTGTTGAGTTTGATGATGTAAATGAGAAGGAAAATGATGATATCGCAATCAATTTCCCTATAATATGTGAGACCTCAGATTTTATGAATAAAGATTTAATTTTTTTGAAATATTTGTTTTTAATATTATGGTGTGGATTTGAGATAATGTTATAGTTATGGGTAATATTTATAAATTTTGCAAAGTATGCAAGTTGTCATATTATATTCGATTGGTTGGGGAATTTTTTTATCAAGGAATATTCGTGCAACGACACAATCATTGGTGAACCCCACAACGGAATTATTGTCTGATTGAGAAAACGACAAAAATATTTTATGAAAATAACTAGCGGAAGTTTTCTGAATTAATCTTTGTTGAACTACCTTTAGTAGTAAAATAAAGAATACGCTGGCGTGGTTGCATAGTAGCACACGGTATTGATTATTGATGCTTTACGTGATAAGTCACCGCTTTTGTTTTATTTTATTGGTATTATTAATGTAATAAAATGTAATACTTTTATAAAGTTATTCTATAAATGAATATATTATATTCTATTATGCATAGTGTTGCATAGTGTCTGCATAGTATTTTGTATAGTAAAATCTTTTTATATAAAACAGAATACTTTTATAAAGTTATATGTTTTATTAGACAATAATTAGAATATATTATATTTTCTTATGCATAGTATTTGCATAAGGCTCTGCATAGTGTTTGCATAGTAAAATCTTTTTATAAAGTTATTCGTTTTATTAGATTATAAATAGAATATATTATATTTTATTTAAAAGATTTTGCTTTAAATATGGACCGTCAGATTAAAGTAAATCAATCTGGACCGATCATGAGTTAGTTACTATGCAGTCCATTTTCTATAAATAGAAGCTCATTCATTCATTATTTCTTACGAATCCACTGAAACTCTAGAGAGAAACTATAGAGAGAAAGAAGAAAAGTATTCTGCTACTTCACTACTCATATATCTAGTACTCTTCTTCTTAAGGTAGGGAATATTATTTGTTGTACTCGTAGGGAATATTATTTGTTGTACTCATAAGGAGTATTCTTTCTTTCTTATTCATGAAGAGAACTTCTGTTATTCCATTCTTTATTATCCTATTGGAATAACCTGTATACGCGGGATACCCTATACTTGGTGAAATTTTTCTGTTATTCCATTATTTATTATTATGTTGGAATAACCTGTCTATGCGAAGTACCGCATACATGGTGAAATTCTTCTATTATTCCATTTTTTATTATTATGTTGGAATAACTCATTTATGGCAATCCGCATACATGGTGAAATACTTCATTATTCCATTCTTTATTATTATTCGTTGAATAACTCAGATACGCCAAGCTACCCTATACTTGGTGAAATTCTTACGTTATTCCATTCTTTATTATTATGTTGGAATAACTGCCTATATGCAAAGTAATCGCATACATGGTGAAATTCTTCTAATATTCCATTCTTTATTATTCATTGGAATATCACTGTCATGGCGCTTTTTATCTTGGGACTCGGTTCCGTTATTTATTATTACGTTGGAATATCATGTCACATGCATTTTACGCGGGACCTGGTTCCGTTATTTATTATTCGTTGGAATATCCGTCGGTGCTTTTTATGGGACTGGTTCCATTCTTTATTATTCTCGTTGAATATCCCGCATGCATGCGCTTTTACGCCGGATTCTGGTTCCGTTATTTATTATTACATTGGAATAACTTTTGCAAGGCTGATCTATCGCATGCATGGTGATTTCTTTTGTTATTCCATTCTTTATTATACTCGGTTGGTTGAAACTTTGACTTCTATACTCCATGAAATTAGTGGAATATCCTTGATATTCAAGGCTTCATCCAAAGATCTTTTCATGAAAATATTCTTCTGAGCATTCTTGAATTTTACTCTACAAAGCAGTATCATGTTGACAATTTGGACGTTATCAGTTCCTGGATAAATTAATTCTTGAACTTGTTTTATTGGACGGTATCATGTTGACAATTTTGAAAGTCATCTGTGGCCTGTAGTGCATAGATGGACTTGGTATGATTATGATAAGGGATTATTTGCTATAATCATAACCGTAATATTACAAATGATGTGGAAAAAGTCCTCATTGGCTCGTAGTGCATTGATGGACAGTTTTTGGTATGATTATGGCTATGGATTCTCTTTGGCCGTAGTGCAAAGATGAATTTTTTATGGCATGATCAGGACCGTTGATGAAAACATGATTATCTGAAGCCGTAGTGCATGGATAATTCGTGGTCGTGATACTAAAGAATATCCTTGGCCGAAAGTGCAGGGTGATTCGATGATGTGGACTATTTATTGTTTGAGTCCCAATGATAAAAGTGATGAAAAATCTTTAAATCATAAAAGATAGTAGATTTTATTCCCTACTTGACTCTTCTAATGGATTGCTTGTTCACCGCAGATTAAACTTGATGTTTGTTATATTGTATCGGTTTAACATTGTTTAAGGCTAATGATAATTTATTCGCATTATCTTAGTCATAATATTTCTTCTTCGGGCTAGTTGAGCTCACCCTTTCTTTCAATGTTCTCTTGTGAAATGAGAATATAGCTGGGACGAGTTGGGGAACGGAGTGATGGTCCTAGATGGTGCATTAGTAGTCCTCACTATTATGTGAAATAGTATGATAATAATTGTAATGAGGACTCCTTTTGAGTTTGTATACTCTCTAGTAGACAATATTTGTATTCAAACTCACAGTTTATGTTTTGTCGTATTGTACACGACATGCTTGTATTATTAAGTTGTATTTGAATTACATGCATCACGATCCATATCTGGCGACTCAAGATGGGTGATGTATACCTAATTTTGGGGGGGCGCCACGGTTGGTATCAAAGCTTAGGATATGATCCCCAGCTAAGATGCTGAGACTAGAACTAGGAGGAGAGGCGGGGGAATTCCTTCGCTAGTATGACCTACCTAAGTTTATTTGTTATTTAATTGGTCGGTCAGAGTATAGAGATAATATGTGATATGTTAATTAACCCTTGTTTTGTGGCAGTATTTAAAAATGACATCCGAGAATGTTGAGAATAGCAATGGAGCATATGAGACCGTGGAGACACCTCTAATCACCAACCAATATAATGTGATTAGAGATATCCATGTGGTGATTTAAGAATTAAAAGTTGCACTCAAGCTAGTCGCAAAGGTAGCAACTGAGAGTGAGGAAGAAGAGGAACCTAAGGAGGATTTATTAGAAGAACTTATTGATGAAAATGTAGAATTGCAAAATCGTATTCATGAGTTAGAAGAGCAGACAGAAGAACGGAAGGCGGTCGTGGAGCAAAGGAATGTAACAATTCAAAATTATATTACCCGATGTGCGATAGCTGAACAGGAGCGCTCTTTGGCAGAGTATACAATATTAAAGCTGGAATCTGAGAATTCAAATGTCAAGGAGCATCTGAAAGAAGAAACAACTGAACGAGTGAGAATGAAAGATGCATGGGTAAAAGCCACACGACGCGTTGATATTGTGGAAAGAGAAGTCCGATCCAAGAAAGATAAAATAGATGATATGTATTTCTCTTTTTCGACAGCAATTGGGAGAATCCAACATCGAATTCGAAATTATCCTGTGCATAGCGGTCAACCCCAATTCGATATGGATCGAAGGTTAATGATTCAGATCATGGAGCAGGAGTACGACGAAGCAGTTGAGGGTGGAATATGCCCTATAGTGAAAGTCAATTCCAGTGGTAATGATAACACCAAAGACTATCCCGAACAAGTCAAATTCGGTAGTTTAAGGGAGAGCGTTTTTCGTAACGAGGAATCGAACACGGGTTAGTTAATTATAAATTCTTGCGAAGTCTATACCTTATTCGATACCGGTTCTACCTATTCTTTTATCTCTCTTGCTTGCGCTCAACGTTTAAATTTGACTCTAGAGAATTTAGACATTGACTTATCGGTTGAAACTCTGTTAGGAAGAACCTTCATTACATGTGCTATCCATATCTTGGATGAGAGTCACAGTTTTAAATGGTATTTCTTTTGTTAATAAATTTCCTAACGTATTCTTGAAGACTTCTTAGCCTACTTCTAGAGCGTGAAATCGAATTTTATATTGACCCCAGTACAAAACCCATTTCTAAAACCCTCAAATATTTTCTTCACCTAAAACGAACGTAACATTTGCCAAAGACGTTGGCTCGAGCTGTTGAAGATTACAATCGTACCATTCAATATCATCGTGGGAAAAATGAATGTGGTAGCTGACGCGTTGAGTAGAAGATCGTATGCGTTTACGAATGTGATGTTGTTAACACAAAGACCCATTTCGTATAACTTACAAATGATGGAGATAGAGTTAAAGACTCTAGGGACCCACGTGAAGATAACGAATATACGATTAGAATAGACTTGAATTGATAAAGTTAAAGCTGTTCAAGCTACATACTCAGAGCTGATGAATGTGAAGAAGAAGGTTCAAGAGGGCGTTATTCTAGAAGCAAGAATCGACGAAGAGAAGAAATCTCAACCCTCGATTTAATTGGCCCATTTGAAATCTTTGATCGAGTAGGAACTGTGGATTATAAACTCGTTTTACCGCCAAGAATGTCGCGTATTCATAACGTTTTTAACGTATCGATGTTACGTAAATATGTGGACGACCCGAACCACATTATTAATTTAGAACTGTGTAACGACCCCAAAATAGGTCCATTCAATCCAACCCATTCTGAGTCGCCATATACATGGTACAAGAAACAACTACAACTTTATTACAACAATTGTCGTGCAAAATACAACAACACATATGTTGTGAGTTTTGATACTAAAATATACCAACTGTGACTCTGGACACCAACTTGGATAAGACGTCACCATGACACCTTACATAAAGGTACGGTCAAAAAATTGTTTTAGAAATTAAAACCTTTGGGAAGTGCTCAAGAGAAACCTTCGTACATGGGAGGCCATGCGTCAGGTTATGGTAGATATCATATGGCCACATAATTATCCTTGGTCAATTAATAGACCCCTAAAGAAAAAAATGAGAAGATTACTATCATATTCTTCCCAATGATGAGTCTTATCTTGACATATCATTATCTCCACTTTATCTCTAATTGGGAATTAAACTCCAAACAAACACCAAGCTTATATAGGCAGTGCTTGTAAATATACTAAGCAAGTGGATGAGCACAACCCTGTCTTATGATGACACGAGGTTGTATGTCACTAGACATCTCGTATGATAGTGGCAAAACACCCTTCCAAGTTAAATTCACCTCACCCTCAACATCTATGACCACCATTCTATTCCTTGTTATTTCCCCATTTCGACCCAACTACACTTTTATTACCGAAAGGAATTGTGAAGAAAAAAAGGGTGAAAGACAATTACTTCAAGAAAGAATATCATGACTAAAGATAAATAAATTATCAATAGCCTTCAACAGTAATAAATCAGAGATTTAGAACATATGGTAGATGATAAAACTTTTCAACCATAGTTGCAGCGGAACGAGCAATCCATTAAAAGAGTCAAATAGACCATAAAATCTATTATCTTCTCCATGTTAAAAGTCCACCAATAATGTTTTATCCCTGTAACATCAATCAAAAATTCCTATCCACAATCACATGTATAACTCATAATCGTAATTGTTGTTCTAAATTCCTTTCCTCATCCAGGACAAAGATAATTTTCATTACCTGAAACATCAAAGATTATGGTTATACCAAATCACAGTTTATGTTCATAATCCTACTAATAAATTCATCTTTGCACTATGACCAAAGATATTCATCAACAAGTCATCTTTGCACTACAGGCCAAAGATATTCATCAACAAGTCATCTTTGCACTACAGGCCAAAGATATTTATCAATTGGTCATGTTCATCTAAACACCTGTTCATCTTTGCACTACGGGCCAAAGATATTCATCAGAAATCATTCATCTTTGCACTACAGGCTAATTCATATTATTTGAATAATATTATTAGATAGAATTATTGGCAATGTCTAAAAAGTTCTGTCAAGGAGAGGTTTGGTCACCTAATTGCGCGCCAATAAGGAGTAATTCTTATTGGAAAGCCCCATCTTTCCTGGGAACGGCCTGGTTGTCATAAATGTGATTCTGTAATTTTATTTGTGAATAATTAATATTGATTCATATGATAAGGAAATATTTATTTTATGTGGATATAAATGTTGGATATATTTATTGTGGTTAAAAATGAAGGAGTTAATGTTGAGGTGTTTTATCAGTATTTTTTTCGGAATGAAGGTATTAAAATTAAACCCGAAGATTTTTGAGATATATTGTGTGAGTTATAATTTTAATCAAACCGTTGGATCGTTGTAATTTTTGGATATGTTATACATATATAAGTTGAGTATATGTCCACAAATTTTGAACCGTTAAAAATGAACGTATGATTTGTTATGAATTTTAAGAGGTGATTGATTCAGAAATTAGGTTTATAAATGATTTTGGTGGAAAATTCTAGAATTGAGTGGGCCCCATTTGTGGTTGGTGAAGAAATGTGCTGAATTTATTTCAAATGTGGTGGGTGGGAATAGTAGCGAGTAAAGCCATCAAAGTTACTTGAGTCAAGTCTGCTAACATTTTCCTATAAATAGATGGCTAAGTTAGAATTGAAAATCACACCGTAAACAAGTTTTCTCTTTCTCTCTAGATTATTGAGTGTATTTTGTGAGTATTTAGATACTTTGTGAGTTTATATTCATCAAGACAAGTTTTCTTCAAATTTTATATCGATATTTCGATCGTAAATCTTGATATTTTGAGGTAAGGGATGTTATTTTCTTCATATATGATATTATTTCTTCAATATCATTATCTTCAAGTATTGATCTGAATTTTATCAAATTTGAAACTTTTTGTGTGGGGTTCTTATTCACGATATCTGAGACTATTCACGAATACGCAAGACTATTCACGAAAAATGAAATTTTCTTCTTTTGTCCAAGATGTCTATTATGGTTACTATCTTTGATTGTATCCATGTTTTGATCTTTATTTTTGAATTTCGCTTCAAAATTGGTATTTATGAAGTATTATTGATCTTGGATAAACCGTTATATGAATCCCTACTATTTGTCCTTCCGTTTCACCGGATTCGCTTTTCTTTAAAATATTTTTCATCATCCTCGGGTCCTAAATGATGATATTACTAAATATCTTCTTTTGAAAGTGCAAAGATAAATGATTAATCGATGAATATCTTTGGCCCAGAAGTGCAAAGATGAACAAGTGTTGAGATGAACATGACCCATTTGGTGATACAAATGAATATATTTGGCATTGTAGTGCAAAGATGAATATTTGATTAAAGATGTATATTGATTGTTGTTCTGAGGATAAAATATTGATGATGGACTTTTAAATCTTAGAAGATAGTAGAACTCATTCTCTACTGACTCTTCTAATGGATTGTTGTTTCCACTGCAGGTTGTTGATCTAAAACTTATTGGCTATTATATTTTATTAGATTTTTCCTGTTGAAGACTAACGATAATTTGTTGTATATTATCTTAGTCATAATATTCTTCTTTGGGCTAGTTGAGCTCACCCTTTTCCTTTTTGTTCCATTTTTCTCGGGGAGGTGAGAACATAGCGAGAACTAATCGAGTAATGGAGTGATGGTTCTAAAAAGATGTTTCAGTTAGATCCTCACTATTTCTATAAAATAGTGTTTGAATAATTATAACGAGGACTTATTTGAGTGTGGATATTGTCTGCAGAAGACAATATTTGTATTTAAACTCACGATATGTGTTATCGTATTTTGCCACGACAATTGTATTATTGAAGTTGTAGTTTGCTTTACGTACCATGTATTTGGCGACTTCGAGAATGGGTGTTGTATACCTATTTTGGGGGCGTCACAGTTGGTATCGAGCTTAGGATATGGTCTCTGGCGGAGATCGGGGAATAGAACTAGGAGGGAGAGATGAGTAAATCCTTCGCTTAGTGTGTCTTATCTAAGCTTATTTGTTGGTCGGTCATAATATAGGGATATTATGTGATATGTTAATTTGTTTTATTAACCCTTGTTTTATGGCGTATTTAAGAATGGGTCACTTGAGAGCGTTAACAATGGAGTGTATGAGATCGTGGAACAACCTTTAGTTACAAACAGGGAGAGCGTGCGGCATGTGAAGGCAATATTCCTCCTGTAAACAACATTACCGAAAGCAAACGATGAATGATGGAATGTTTAGGAGCTTTTTACAGTTCATACGCAAAAACCGCACGAGGGAGACTCGTGCACAAAATCTGGTGAAAATGATAGTAATGCGCGGCTTATCACATGCCCAAGCGATTCAAGGAGTTAGGACCACCAGAATTTAAGGGAAAACCGGATCCGATCATGGCGGAAATGTGGGTCAAGCAAATTACCAAGATATTCGATGTCTTGGGATACACGGAGGAATAGAAGGTTTCATTCGCCACTTTTATGTTCCATGCGGTGAAAGCGGACCTCTTTGGTGGGAGTATGTAAGCGTACCTGACCACCGCAACTCAAAGATGTCTTGGGAAGCGTTTGAAACTATTCAATGACAAGTACTTTCACGAAAGTATTCATCAAATGAAGGAGGTGGAGTTTATGACCGAACAAAACAACATGACGGTGTCCCAAAGACGAGGCTAAGTTTGCAAGAGTTATCCAGTTTGCACCTCATTTGGTCAAAAATGAGGAACGAATGACGAGGATGTTTCTGAGAGGTCTAAAGCCCGAGATTTGGCAATATCTTATATCTCATAAATTTTCATTATATTCGGATGTTGTAAATAGGGCTCAATTATTAGAGCGAGATAATGAGTATGTGCAACCGAGGGACCACAACCGTGGTCATCTGGGTGATGATGATAGTCATCGAGCGATGATAACCAACGAGGAGGGAAAAATACGAACAAAGCGGTAACCACTCGGGTGGTCATCGTGGCCATGATAATAGGAGAAGTGAGTCAAGTGGAAATTTTAAAGAGGAGATTCAACAATTATGGGAAAACATCAACAAAGACCAAAGACCAACAACAAATTCTAGGGGAGGAGAAACGACCGCCGGTTAGATGTTACAAATGCGGAAAGAGGGACATATCGCCTAAATCGTCCCACGATAATCCAAGGTATGTTACTTTGTGGAAAGGAAGGCCACATAGCTTCGGGATTGTTCTCAGAGCAAAACCAAGTTCAACGGGATGGTGACTCAAAGGATGTCCCGAATAAGTTGAAATCAAGGGTTCTAGAAGAGCGTTTTTGTTGTGGATCGCCAAAACGTGAGGAACCCGAACGAGGTGATTCGAGTAAGCTAATCTTGAACTCTTGCGAAGTTTATACCTTACTAGATAGGTTCTCTCCCATTCTTTTATCTCTCCGCTTATGCTCAACGTTTTAAACTTGACTCAGGAGAAATTGGACTTTGACTTATCTGTTGAAACTCAGGTTGGTGAAACCTTCGTTACATCTAGGTTTATAAATCTTGCATGATCCAAGTTGGCACTATCACATTACATTGATCTTATATCTTTAAAGATACTTGCTTTTGATGTGATTTTAGGAATTGATTGGTTAACCACTCATCATGCCAAAATTGATTGTTTTTCGTAAGGTTATTAGTATTCATATTCCTAACCAACTTTGTCATAATGAATTCAAACAACTAAACCACTAAAATCGATCACTATCATATCAAGCCATAAAGCTATTCGTTTATTGAAAAACAGATGTCAAGCTTTCTTAGCCCATGTTATGGATTTGAACAAAGACAAGTCAGATTTGAATAATCTGTATCAAGCCATAAAGCTATTCGTTTATTGAAAAATGGATTCTTTCCATTCTTTATTATTCTGTTGGAATAACCTGTATACGCGGGCTACCCTATACTTGGTGAAATTCTTCTGTTATTCCATTCTTTATTATTATGTTGGAATAACCTGTCTATGCAAAGTACTGCATACATGGTGAAATTCTTCTAATATTCCATTCTTTATTATTCTGTTGGAATATCTTGTCTGTGCGTTTTATGCTGGACCTGGTTCCGTTATTTATTATTCTGTTGGAATATCCTGTCGGTGCGTTTTACGCCGGACCTGGTTCCATTCTTTATTATTCTCGTTATAATATCACATGCATGCGTTTTACGGGACGTTCCGTTATTTATTATTCTATTGGAATAACACGCGCTATGCGGTATCGCATGCATGATAATTTCTTTTGTTATTCCATTCTTTATTATACTCGATTGGTTAAAACTTTGACTTCTATACTCCATGAAATTAGTGGAATATCCTTGATATTTGTGCTTCATCCAAAGATATCTTTTCATGGAAATATTCTTCGAGCATTCTTGAATTTTACTCTACAAAGCGGTATCATGTTGACAATTTAGGCGTTATCGGTTCTCGGATAAATTAATTCTTGAACTTGTTTTATTGAATTCTTATATCATGTCATCATCATCCTCATGTTTATATTATGTTGAAAGTCATTTGTGGCTGTAATGCATAGATGGACTTGGTATGATTATGACTGGGGATTATTCGATTGTAATCATGGCCGTAATGTTACAAATGATGTGGTAAAAGTCCTCATTGGCCCGTAGTGCATTGATGGACAGTTGTTGGCATGATCATGACCATAATGAATACACAAATATTCTTGGCCCGTAGTGCATAGATAATTGTGGTCGTGATACTAAAGAATATCGTCAGCCGTGACTTCTTGCCTAGGGGCTCCGACATACTCGCCGCCCGCTCGTGCTCCAACTCTTGCAGACTAAGCGAAAGGCCGATGAGACCGAAGAGGAGTACGGAGAGTTCTTGCACTTATCGGGGAAGAGGTTCTTTAATTTCAATGACATTCGTAAAGAAATTCAGGTACTAGTTAAAGACTTTTGCCTTTTCTTGGTGAAGTTTTGAGTCATCACCGGACCGACAAGTGATAAAATTGATTAAGAACGGTTGCTTCAAGGTGAAATCGGCAATTGCCCCTCTTTTGTTTATTCAATTGAGTTCTTGAGCAGATATTGCCGAAAGTGGTTAAATTGATTCAATGTTAAATTGATTCAATGCTTGATTTCAGTCAATCTGACATTTACCCATACTAAACACTTTCTCTCCTGCAAGCCCTTCAATTGTAAGTTTTGATTTATGTCAATTCAGTGTAAATGCAGATTTGAACACCCATGTGTTTCATTTATTATGGGTTTTGTGACGCCCCCAAAATTATGTATACATCACCCATCTTGGGTCGCCAGATACATGGTACAGAATTCAAATACAACTTACTAATACAACTGCTGCGTGTACAATCGACAAAACATAAACCTGTGAGTTGGAATACAAATATTATCTACTAGAGATTATACAAACTCAAAAGGAGTCCTCATTACAATTATTATCACACTATTTCACAGAATAGTGAGGACTACTAATGCTATCCTCTGGACCATCACTCCGTTCCCCGACTCGTCCCAGCTATATTCTCATTTCCTGAAGAGAACAGTGAAAGAAAGGGTGAGCTCAACTAGCCCAATAAAAAATATTATGACTAAGATAATGCAGAATAAATTATCATTAGTCTTCAACAATGTTAAACTGATAAAATATAATAGACATCAAGTTTAACTGCTGCGGTGAACAAGCAATCCATTAAAAGAGTCAAGTAGAAAATAAAATCTACTATCTTTTATGATTAAAAAGGTTTTTCATCCTTTATTATCATTGAGACTCGCTTAATAAATATTCCACATCATCGAATCACCCATACCGCTGCGACTCAAGGATATTCTTTAGTATCACGACCACAATTATCTATGCACTACGGGCCAAGAATATTTGTGTATTCATTAATGGTCATGATCATGCCAACAACTATCCATCAATGCACTACGGGCCAATGAGGACTTTTACCACATCATTTGTAACATTACGGTCATGATTACACCGAATAATCCCTGGTCATAATCATACCAAGTCCATCTATGCACTACAGGCCACAGATGACTTTCAACATAATATAAACATGAGGATGATGACAATGATATAAGAATTCAATAAAACAAGTTCAAGAATTTATTTGTCCAAGAACTACTAATGTCCAAATTGTCAACATGATACTACTTTGTAGAGTAAAATTCAAGAATGATCAGAAGAATATTTCCATGAAAAGATATTGGATGAAGTGCAAATATCAATGATATTCTACTAATTTCATGGAGTATAGAAGTCAAAACTTTAACCAACTGAGTATAATAAAGAATGGAATAACAAAAGAAATCACCATGCATGCGGTGCTTCGCAGCAGAGCGAGTTATTCAATGAGAATACTAAATAACGCATAAAAAGTCGGTGAAATTACTTTGCAAGCGGATGTTCCAATGAGAATAATAAAGAATGGAATAACAAGCGAAATCACCATGCATGCGGTACTTGCAGATGTAGACAAGTGATTCCAACGAGAATACTAATAAGGGCCGGAATCAGTCCGGCGTAAAACGCTATGAGACGAGGATATTCCAATGAATAATAATAATAAAGACGGAACCAGTCCAAACAGAAAAAAGCGTCTGTGATATATTCAAAGCAGAATAATAAAGACGGAATAATAGAAGAATGTCACCAAGTATAGGGTAGACCGCGTATAAATGTTATTCCAACAGAATAATAAGCAATGGAATAACAACAGATCTCTTCATGAATAAGAAAGAATAACACCCCTTACGAGTACAACAAATAATATTCTCTACCTTAAGAAGAAGAGTACTGGATATATAAGTAGTGAAGTAGCAGAATACTTTCTTCTTTCTCTCTATAGTTTATCTCTCTAGAGTTCAGTGAATTCGTAAGAAAATAATGAAGGAATGAGCTTCTATTTATAGAAAAATGGACTGCATAGTAACTAACTCATGAACGGTCCAGATTGATTTACTTTAATCTGATGGTCCATATTTAAAGCAAAATCTTTTAAATAAAATATAATATATTTTATTTATAATCTAATAAAATGAATAACTTTATAAAATATTTTACTATGCAAACACTATGCAAATACTATGCATAATAAAATATAATATATTCTAATTATTGTCTAATAAAAAAATGATAGCTTTATAAAAGTATTCATTTTTATATAAAAAGATTTTACTATGCAAAAACACTATCAGAGACACTACGCATAATAGAATATAATATATTCTATTTATAGAATAACTTTATAAAAGTATTACATTTTATATAAAAATATTTTTCGTATTATTACATTAATAATACCAACAAAACCGAGTGACTTATCACGTAAGCATCAATAATCAATACCAAGTGCTACTATGCAACCACAGCGTATTACATACTTTAACACAAGGTGTTTCAGCGATTAATGGTAAAACTTCCGCCGTTATTTTCATAAAGTATTTTGTCGCGTTTTCTCAATCAAACAATAATTCCGTTTAATAGGGTCCACCAATGATTGTGCTTTATTATTAATATTCCCTGTTAAACGAATATTCTCCAGAACCAATCGAATATTATATAACAACTTGCGTACTTTTGCAAAATTTATAAATATTACCCACAACTATAACATTATATCAATTTCACTCCATAATATTCAAAAATAATATTTATAGAAAATTCATCTTTATTCAAAAAGTTGGGGTTTTACAATCTCCCTTAACATGGAATTTAGCCCTCGAAATTGTGGTATGTACACTGGTATGTCGAAGAGGTAAGGATACCTTGATTTCATTTCAGATTCTAACTCCCAAGTCATTTCCTCAACATCGTGGTTTCTCCATAAAACTTTGACTTGAGGTATAACCTTGGTGCGTAGAATATGTTCCTTCTTATCCAAGATTTGAACAGGAACCTCTTCATACGTCAAATCTTCCGCTATTTCGTCCAGTTTCAACTCAATAATGTGGTTCGGGTCTTCCACATATTTACGTAACATGGATATGTGAAAAATGTTATGAACACGAGACATACTTGGCGGTAAAGCGAGTCTATAGGCCACAGTTCCTACTCGATCAAGGATTAAAAATGGGCCGATGAATCGAGGATTGAGCTTTTCTCTCTTTCCAAATCTCGTAACTCCTTTCCATGGAGCAACACGTAACAACACATGATCTCCTATATCGAATTCCACGTCCTTTCGATGAAGATCAGCATAACTCTTTTGTCGATCTTGTGAGGTTTTTATACGTTCTTATCGGATCGTTTGAATCTTTTTCGTAGTCATACACGTACCAACTCTGGTCCCAACAACGTTGCTTCACCCACCTCATCCCAAAGATCTTTGGAGAACTACACTTTCTTCCATGGCGCTTGAATGGAGCCATGCCAATACTTGCTTGATAAGCTGTTGTTGTAGGAAAACTCCACCAATGGTAAGAACTTGTCCCAACTTCCCTTGAAATCAAAGACACAGAGTCTTACTAGATCTTCAAGAGTTTGAATAGTCCTCTCCGACTGTCCGTCCGTCTGAGGATGATATGCCAAGCTAAATCGTAAATCTGTGCCCATAGCTTTTTGCAAACTAACCCAAAATCGCGAAGTGAATCTTGGGTCTTGATCAGAAACTATGGATACTGGCATTCCATGCAATCTTACAACCTCGTTTATGTACATACGAGCAAGACGTTCAAGTGTATAAGTTTCTCGTATCGGTAAGAAATGAGCAAACTTAGTCAATCTATCAACAACGACCCAAATCGCATCTATGCCTTGAGAAACTTTGGGAAGACCAGTAACAAAATCCATGGTAATGTGCTCCCACTTCCATTCTGGAATTTCAAGTGGTTGCAATGGACCTTTTGGTACTTGATGATCCGCCTTGACTCGTTGACACGTTAGACACCTTGAGATAAACAACGCTATCTCTCTCTTCATATTGCCCCACCAAAATGTATGTCGAAGATCATGATACATTTTGGTACTCCCAGGATGGATTGCAAATGGTGTATTGTGCGCCTCCATCATGATTTTATACTTTAAATCAGGGTCGTTAGGAACACAAAGTCTGGAGTTGACTCGAAGTATTCCTTCTTCATCGATTCTTGCTTCCGGCATCGCACCTTCTTGCACTTTCTTCCTCATAACGCATCATTTCGAATCAGAACTTGAGCAGCTTTAATTTTATCAATTAAAGTCGGTTCTACTCGTATATTTGCCATCATCACGTAGGTCCCTGGAGTCTTTATCTCTATCTCCATCCTTTGCAAGTCATACAAAATGGGCATTTACGTTGACAATATTGCACCCATACCCGCATATGATCTTCTACTCAATGCGTCAGCTACCACGTTCGCTTTTCCAGGATGGTATTGGATAGTATGATCATAATCTTTCAACAGTTCAAGCCAACATCGTTGTCGCATGTTGAGTTCCTTTTGAGTGAAAAAATATTTGAGGCTTTTATGATCCGTAAAGATCTCCACTTTCTCCCCATACAAGTAATGCCTCCAAATCTTTAGTGCGAAGACAACAGCTGCCAACTCTAGATCATGAGTAGGATAATTCCTCTCATATTCTTTGAGTTATCGTGAGACATAGGCTATGACTTTCCCATGTTGCATGAGAACACATCCTAACCCTTTGCCCAAGCATCGCACAAATCCCTCGAACGGATGGTATTATGAGAGCAGTCTTTGAAATGAGTCTCCTCTTGAGTTCTTGAAAACTCTTCTCACATTCCTCGCTCCAACCAAACTTTGTATCTTTCCGAGTCATTTGAGTTAGGAGATAACGATTCGAGAAAGCCCTTCTATGAATCTCCGATAATAACTTTAAAGCCGAGAAAGCTACGTCTTCGATCCTTCGATTTAGGTTGCTCCCGGCTTTGAATAGCTTCAATCTTTCTTTGGGTCAACAGATATTCCATGACTTGATACCACGTGCCCAAGGAATGCTACTTCCTCAAGCGAACTCGCATTTCTTCAACTTGGCATAAAGCTTATATTCACGAAGCTTTTGGAGTATCGACCTCAAGTGTTTCATGATCTTCACGGGTTTTGGAATATATAAGGATGTCATCAATAAAGACGACCACAAAGTGATCCAAATATTCCTTGAATACTCGGTTCATCATATCCATGAAGGCGGCGGGAGCATTAGTTAATCCAAAGGACATGACTAGGAATTCATAATGCCCCATCTGGGAGTTCGAAAGCCTTCTTTGGAATGTCATGGATTCTAATCTTCAATTGGTGATATCCGAGCGAAGATCAATCTTTGACAAGAATTTGTCTCCTTGCAACTGGTCAAACAAGTTATCAATACGTGGAAATGGGTACATATTTTTGATGGTGACATGATTTAACTCCGATAATCAATACAAAGTCGCATACTCCCATCTTTCTTCTTCACGAATAGTAACAGGAGCACCCCGATGAGAGAAGTACTAGATTTAATAAAGCCAATGTCTAACAATTCCTGCGGTTGAGTTTTAACTCACGAAGTTCAATAGGAGCCATTCGATATGGGGATTTAGAAATGGGTTTTGTCTGGGTTCAAGGTCGATACAAAATTCAATTTCACGCTTCTGGGGTAGGCTGGAAGTTCTTGAGGGAATCGTCGGGAAATTCATTAACAATAGAAATATTATTCAAAAGCTGGCGTATTTTTGTTTAGATCGTGACATGAGCTAAGAAAGCTTGACATCCGCTTTTCAATAAACGAATAGCTTTATGGCTTGAGATAGCGATGATTGATTTTAATGGTTTGGTTGCTTGAATTAGCATAATAGGTCGATTAGGAATATGAAAGCTAACAACCTTACGAAAACAATCAATTTTGCATGATGAGTAGTTAACCAATCAATCCCTAGAATTAAATCAAATGCAAGTATTTTTAATGCAATAAGATCGACAGTAATGTGTGGGTACCAACTTGAACCAAACAAGACTTATAAATCGTGGATGTAACGAAGGTTTCTCCCAACGGAGTTTCCACGAGATAAGTCAAAGTCTAATTTCTTCTTGAGTCAAATTTAATCGTTGAGCGCAAGTAGGAGAAATAAAAGAATGGGTAGGCCGGTATCAAATAAAGTGTAGACTTCGCTAGAGTTTATGATAAGCTTACCGTGATGACCTCATTCGGGTTCCTTACTTTACGGGAGGTCATAACAAACGCCTCCCTTGTCTCGGCCTGGCTTTGACTTTTACAGGGGATAGCCTTTGGTGCCTCCATCTAAAGTGAATTTGTCTTGGTGAACGACAAAATCGGGTTAAGTGACCTTCTCTTCCATAATTATAACATGCTTTGGGATGGCATCGCATAATTTGGTGATGTGTCCCTCCCTCCACATTTGAAGCATATGATAGGTGGTCTTTCTCCTTCCTTAACAACTGCTTGGTCTTTGGTCTTGACGTCTTTCCATCATTGTTGAATCTCCTCTTCTTGAAATGTCCATTCTTATTGTTTTGTGCGATTACACCAGAAGTGGTTACCATTTCGCTGTTGATTCCCTCTATACTTGTTGTCACCGCCGATGATCGCTCTCACTAGTATTATCATTTTCTTTTGCTTTGCTTCTTTTGGTTGCGTTGACTCGTTATCGAGCTCCACCAATTGAGCCCTATTACAACATCCGAATACAAAACACGGTTTATGAGAAATAAGATGTTGACGTATCTCCTCGGCTTCAAGCCTCTTAAAAACATTCGCGCCATTCTCTCTTCATTATCCACCAAGTGGGGGATGAAATGGGATAATTCCGCAAATTTTTCCTCGTATCATGATTACGGCCATATTTTTTTTGCTCAATTTGATAAACTCGCCTCCTTCATGTGACTAATACTTTCGGGAAAGTATTTGTCGTTGAAACGACTCTTGGAACTTCTCCCAAGACATCTTGAAGACAGCAATGAGTTGAGTACATTTTATCGATTCCCACCAGTAATCTACCTCTCCGCACAACATAAAAAGCGCAAGAAGGGAACCTTTTGCTCCTCGAAGCATCCCAAGACATCAAATATCTTGGTGATCTGCTTTATCCATGCTTCCGCCATAAGTGGTTTTGGCTCTCCCTTAAACTCCGGTGGTCCCAGCTCCTTGAAGCTGACATTTAGCGGTGACGCTTGAGAGTTTCAAGTGTTTCCACCTACATTTTGGATGAGAGGCTGCTCTCGCTTTCTTTGTTGCATGAATGTATAAAGCCTCCGAACAATCCATCATTCATCATTTGGTCGGTGTTGTTGTTTGCATGAGGATTATCGCCTTCACGATGCACATTTTCACGATTATTGATATGTGGAGACTCAGCGGTCTCTTGTGCTCCATTCTATTCTCAACATTTTGAATGTCATTTCAGAATCGCCACAAAACAAAGGTTAATTGACATGTAACATAATATCTCTCTAAACTCGACCAACCAATTTAAATACAAAATAAATTTAAGTAGGTCCCGGTGAAAGAATTCTACGTCTCTCCCCTCCTAGTTCTAGTCTCACATCTTAGCCATGGGGATCATATCCCTATGCTTTGATACTAATCATGGCGCCCCAAAATTAGGTATACATCACCCATTTTGGGTCGCTTGGATATATGGTACAAAATTCAAATACAACTTACTAATACAAAATGGTGTACAATACGACAAAACATAAGCCGTGAGTTTGAATACAAATATTATCTACTAGAGATTATACAAACTCAAAAGGTCCTCATTACAATTATTATCACACTATTTCACGAATAGTGAGGACTACTAATGCTATCCTCGGACCATCACTCCGTTCCCAGACTCGTCGTCTCAATTTATATTCTCATTTTTACAAGAAAAGGTGAAAAGAAAGAAAGGGTGAGCTCAACTAGCCCGATAAGAAATATTATGACTAAGATAATGCGAGAATAAATTATCATTAGTCTCCAACAATGTTAAAGCGATAAAATATAATAGACATCAAGTTTAACTGCAGCGGAACAAGCAATCCATTAAAAGAGTCAAGTAGAAAATAAAATCTACTATCTCAGCTTAATAAATATTCCACATCATCGAATCACCCCTGCATTACGGCCAAGGATATTCTTTAGTATCACGACCACAATTATCTATACACTATGGGCCAAGAATATTTGTGTATTCATTAATGGTCATGATCATGCCAACAACTGTCCATCAATGCACTACGGGCCAATGAGGACTTTTACCACATCATTTGTAACATTACGGTTATGATTACAGAATAATCCTGGTCATAATCATATACCAAGTCCATCTATGCTTTCTGAATACAGATGACTTTTAACATAATATAAACATGAGGATGATGACAATGATATAAGAATTCAATAAAACAAGTTCAAGAATTTATTTATCCAAGAACTACTAATGTCAAATTATCAACATGATCTTCGCTTTGTAGAGTAAAATTCAAGAATGATCGGAAGAATATTTCCATGAAAAGATCTTTGGATGAAGCGCAAATATCAAGGATATTCTACTAATTTCATGGAGTATAGAAGTCAAAACTTTAACCAACCTGAGTATAATAAAGAATGGAATAACAAAAGAAATCACCATGTATGCGGTACATACACGCATGTATGAGTTATTCCCGAGAATACTAAATAATGGAACCGTGTCGTGAAATTACGCACCAAGCGAGGATGTTCCAAAGAATAATAAAGAATGGAATAACAATGCGAAATCACCATGCAAAGATTGCATGTAAGCAGGTTATTCCAACGAGAATACTAATAAGGATGAGAGTCGGTCCAGTCGTAAAACGCATGCATGTGGGATATTCAACAGAATAATAATAAAAAGGCGGAACCGAGTCCCACAGAAAGCGCATGCATGCAGAATATTCCAACAGAATAATAAAAGGCGGAATAATAGAAGAATGTCACCAAGTATAGGGTGAAATCAGCGTATCTGAGTTATTCCAATGAATAATAAGCAATGGAATAACAATGATTCTCTTCATAAATAAGAAAGAATAACACCCCTTACGAGTACAACAAATAATATTCTACCTTAGAAGAAGAAGAGTACTAGATATATAAGTAGTGAAGTAGCGAGAATACTTTCTTCTTTCTCTCTATAGTTTATCTCTACAGAGTTAATTGAATTTCGTAAAGAAAATAATGAAGGAATGAGCTTCTATTTATAGAAAAATGGGTACATAGTAACTAACTCATAAGCAGTCTAGATTGATTTACTTTAATCGACGGTCCATATTTAAAAGCAAAATTTTTAAATAAAATATAATATATTCTATTTATAATCTAATAAAATGAATAACTTTATAAAAGATTTTACTATGCAAATACTATGGAGCACTATGCAAATACTATGCATACTAAAATATAATATATTCTAATTATTGTCTAATAAAGCAGATAGCTTTATAAAAGTATTACATTTTTATATAAAAAGATTTTACTATGCAAAACACTATGCATATTTATGCAACACTATATCATAATAGAATATAATATATTCTATTTATAGAATAATTTTATAAAAGTATTCTATTTTATATAAAATGATTTTTACGTATTATTACATTAATAATACCAACAAAAGCCGAGTGACTTATCACGTAAGCATCAATAATCAATACCGGTAAAGTATTGCTCTTATGCAACCACAGCAGTATTCTTGTGCATTTTTAACACGGTGTTTCAATAGTTAAGCTGTAAAAGTTCACCAAGTTATTTTCATAAAGTATTTTTGTCGTTTTCTCAATCCGACAATAATTCCGTTAATGGGCTCCACCAATGATTGTCTTGGTTATACGAATATTCCTGTTAAAAGCGAATATTCCCAAACCAATCGAATATTATATAACAACTTGCGTACTTTTGCAAAATTTATAAATATTACCCACAACTAAAACATTATATCAATTTCACTCCATAATATTCAAAAATAATATTTAGAGAAAATTCATCTTTATTCAAAAAGTTGGGGTTTTACAGGTTTGTTCTACCTGAATGTTCTGAGGCTCAATTTGAAGAAAATTAAAACTTCTTGATATGAGTAATTTACATTGAGAGTCTTTTTAAGTTTGTTTTGGTCGATGTGTTGGTGATTTTCTTGGAATATTAAAAATTGGTGTGGGTTTGGGGTTTTACTTGGTGATATTCTTAAATTTTAGCATTGTTGTTTCAATATTTAGAAAAGTTGTTGAATTGGAAGAAATTCACAGTTCTTGGTACATATGGGAAAATCTTTGAACAAAGTATATTACATGGAGATTCCTACGATTAATCTTTCAAATTGGATATTCTGCTTGTGTTGGTGAATTATTGGAGGATTGTATTTGGGTGTTAGGGTATATTACATTTGCTCTGTTTTTGGACAAGGAATTGAGAGAAAAAAAATAGAGGATTTGCTCTGTTCTTCAAAGTACTACTTTTAACTTTTCTTTCTTATATGTGGTGTAGATTCAATTGAAAGGATGTCATTGCATTACTACTACATAATTTTACAGATTCTGACTGAAAAAGAAAATATCGAAAAGCAGAAGAAGAATCGATTGAGCTACGCCTCCTTGGATGAAAATCTGAGTTTTCGGTTTTGGGTTGAATTTTGGGGACTAGCCACCAAGGGTTTAATTAGTTTTGGGTATTATTTCTCTGTTTCAGGTCTTTTTTCCCTTCTTGTTGTTTTGATTATTGGAAAGTTGAACTTAGGAGGTGCAATTGTGATTCTTTCTATTTATGTTGTTTATGTTGTTGAACGTAGGAGGGTAATTAAGTCTTTATACAATTTAACTAACAGAGTTATGACAAAAAGCACTTTTTCACTTCAACTCAAAAGGTCGAGAGTCTAAATGTAGCTTTACTGACTACATGTGGTTAAGTGGGAAACTGTCCAAACCCCAAGTGGTCATCTGAACTTAACCCTATTTATATTTGATCCATAACAAGTAGTACATGTTATATATATATATATATATATATATATATATATATATATATATATATATATATATAAAATTTATTAATTTGAACACACATCCTATCTTGACATGCCAAGACTCGAATAAGCAATTAAGGAGGGCTCATCCACAATAGTCCCATTGGCCTATTTGTTCAGCAAAACTTACTTACAAAAGTATAATATTGAGACCTAAGGCTATCTTTGTTTGTATGGATTATAATTCCAGAATTATAATTCATGAGATTATAATCCCAAGATTATTAATTTTAGGATTAAATAGTCTTAGTCACATGTTTGTTTTTTATGAAATTATTCATGGGATAACTTAAAATAATCCTATGTTTGTTTTTCCAAGATTAATTAAAGGATTGGATAAAAAAATATCATTTAGACTATTATACCCTTACCAATAATAATAATATATTTTAAACTATAATTTAAACTTGTTTATATATCAAAAAATGATGAACAATTAATTAACATAAATTACTCCAATAAATTAGAAAAAGGTTAAGGTAAATTTTGTCTAAAAGTTTGAAAAATATTTTGATACTTCCTCTGTTTTACAAATAGTCTCATTTATAAAATTTGATAACACTATTTTTATTATTAAAATTATAAGTTAATAGTTTTATTAGTGGAGATATGATAATAAAATTTTAAAAAGTTGTATTATTTTATATTATTATTAATAAAAAAGAACATTCTGTAGAATAAAAGATTTAATAAATAAAATTTTTTTTATAAAACAAAACAAGCATATAATTGATCACAGATAATGTAATCAATTTATTTGAATAAGCTTAACAAAATTTTAGATTACTGGTAACGGTAATGAAGAGACGCAGAAGAGTGTTGCGAGATGAGTTCTGCTTGCTTGCTTTAAACTATTTTATACGTACAATTTGTTTAACTTTATAATTTAATGAGGACTAATATTTTTTTTTGTTGCTAAATTGAACTAATATTTGACAATAATATTTGTGACAAGCAATTATATTTGTGCTAGTTTTATTTTATTTTTACATATTTTATATTATTTTTTTTAGCAAAAGGCGAAGATAATTTTATTTCTAAAATTAAATTCCAGTATCCTGAAGATTTGGGATTTGGGTTATTATAAATATAAAAAATAAAGCCACATCCTCAGAATATCTTCTTGAATCAAATCTGAAACTATAAAGACAAATCTTAATTTACCTTTCATAAATTTGCACTTCAAAACTGTACTTCATACACAACTGATCATATTCTGGTGATTGCAATCTAACACTGTAAAATGAGCAAACAGTTTCGATTTGTATTCGTTTAACTAAAAATTCGATTCGAGCTCGACTCGAAATATAAATGATTCAAATATGAGCAAATTTTAAAATTGATAAATTATTGAGCGTCTTCAAATTACAATTTTCTATTGATGTCTGGATCATATTCGCGTTGAAAAGTTCAAAGCTGCTCCGAAGCTCGATTAGAGATCGTGTTCGACTCGATAGCTAAATGAGCCTCGATCAAACCTTAGTTTATCTTTCGATAAATTTTGTGAACCAAATATAAGCAACTCAATACTCTTCAACTTCGGTTCATTTACACCCTTAGCAATCACCTTGTTTATCAAATTATAATTCAACAATACAATAAATTATAATTCAACAATTTTACAAAATATATGTAGCTGCCAAACCAAAATCTAGAAAATGTATGGAATTAGAGCCTTGACATCTTTAGGGAAATCTTCAAATTTGGAGATGTACCATGTTTTGGTGGCATAACTCCTCCCCATCAAGAGCAAAGCTGTTCCCATAGTGAAGAGGAATGCATATAGTGTTTGAGAAATGCAGGCAACTCCTATAAACCCTAGGATTTCAAAAAGATAGTGTGGACATACCACAAGATCAAACAGACCCCCTCGGGGAATTTTGTATTCTTTTTCGCCCTCTTTCCTTACCTTGGAGAGGAGGTAATGGTGGTAAAAATTGCCACTAATTCCTACCAAGAACATTGCAACTCCGGCGTATTTTAGATCCATCGGAGGCTCGGGAAATGTTCCGGTTAGGTATTGAGTGTAGATCATGCTTACAGTGTAAAGGAAATAACTAAGGGAGATGACAATTGCAACATCAACGGGCATGCTGCTGCTATATTTGTGAATGAATATCACCTATATATAGAAAAATTCACAATTTAATTATTAATCTTTTCTCTTTCCTTGGAATAAAGTTTAAATAAATTATTTTGGACAACACAAAAAAAGAAAAATCAACTAAAAGAATATCAAAATCAGCCAAACTAGCTTTATATATATATATATATATATATATGCTGATAACTTTACAACAACTATTTGGCATTTAATTTTGAAATTAATGAAAAATCAACTTAATTAATTAATGAAAACTTTATCATTATATGAATTTTATTAATGAAAATTTTAATTTGGCATATTTTTATTTTTCTATTTAGTCTTTCGGATTTTACAAAATTCATATTTTACTCCACATAATTTACAACGACAATGTGCACCATAAAAGTGCTAATGCTATATAAATGCAACTAAATATCCATTAATACTTTAACATACGCTTAAATTACAGTTAAAAATGGAAAATGATATATCTTGTCATTTTATATATCGAGTTTTTTGTTGTCAGTTACGTAGATAACTGTTAGTAATAATGTTTATACATATACATACATATATATATATATATATATATATATATATATATATATATATATATATATATATATGGTTAGGATCTTAAGTTCATTTTTTATTCATTTCACTGAAAGCTCACCCTTTTAGCGACGGGGACGACGATTTGGTCATATACAACCATCATCTATACTTTTAACAACGATATATGTTGTCCGTCATTAAAAATATAGAAACAACGGTTGTATGATCGAACCAAATCATAGGATCCCGTAAAAGGGGATGAATTTCGGATGAGTTTGGATAAAGAAATGAAGCTTAAAATCGGGATCATATATATATATATATATATATATATATATATATATATATATTAAAAGTGGTAGACTAACCTTATAACATATTTAATATCATATATTGATGTACAATTATAAATTGACAAAAAACTTTTACGATAAATAACAACTCTTAAAAAATTGACTATCACTTAATTTGTTGAGGGAGAAGGGGAGTGATTAGTTTGAAGTTAGTTTTGGTCAATTGACCAATACAGTGTCGATATGCAGATCAGAATACGATATATTCATCTACGTGTCAGCACTGTATTGATCAATTAACCAATTTACCATAAAGTTGGTAATCGGATCCACGGAAAAAATGTGGATATACCAGTAATGAGAAGAGGTATTACACAATAAGTAAAAAGAGATATTTTCAAGGTAATAAAAAATGTTAATAATAATAAAATTTGCAAACCACTTAATGAGAAAGGTCACCTCAAAGAGCCTCTTGAAAAAATGGATGGCTAGAGCCGAAGAAACCAAAGTAAATCTGAGACCCTCGTCGGGAAAGAAGCCGAAAGAGGTAACTCCGGCGAGAAAAGCCGGCGTATAAGCTAAAAGCATTCCAGTTCTACCAGAAAGTTTGATCTGAGAAGTCCCAACATTTTTATTATGGTTCCAAAATTTGGAATACGGAATGTTTTTCCCTTTTATTTCATTGAACCCGGAGTTGGCTAGGGATGCAACATTGATAACCGTCATGGCGGTTATGAATAAAGATGGCGGCGGCGGGTATATAAATCTCAGAAATATTGACAGCACCATTTTTTTTCTTAATTAATTTTGTGTGTTTGATTGTAGTATGTATGTAGTAGGGAGATTGGAGACTGAAGAAATGAAAAAGAGCTATTACCAATCACATGTTATGGATATGGTCTAGAAAATGCCATGTATTTTTTTTTAATTAATGAATGGGTTTCCTTTTTCTTTCTTTATTTTCCTTAAAATAAAAATAGAATTATCTTATACAATCCGAATTATCTCATTGTTTTAGAAAAAAAAAAATTGTCCCACAATATCGATTTTTTAAGATTCCAATGCATTTTTTCCTTTATTTTCAAATTTGCCCCTTTATCCTAATTGTTGATAGTCATTACTCTCATTCATGCCTCTCCTATTTTTTAAACATCCTTTTCATATTCCCACCAATAAGGATTCACGCCTCTTTTTTCTCCAATTCTTTTTCACTCATACTTTCTCTCTCTGCAGACTCTTTTGGGTATTGGAGCCACTGCTTTCTCTCTCTCTCTCTCTTCAATTAATCATTGTTTCTCTTCAAGCTAGATCCTTTTTATATTCTCACCGACTGTTTTGTGGGATTTTGGTGGAAAACAAAAAAAGTCAGCACAAAAGGTATTTTAGTATTTTTATCAGACATATTGGTATTTGTGTGGAACTCTAGAACAATAGATAATTCGGGATGGAAGGAGTATCTCTTTATGGACAAGGGAAGGAAAACTTTATGAAATTGATATTTTCACATATATTTTTGATATTTTTATATGATTTTCTCTCACATTAATATATAGTAAGTTTTATTTTTATGTGAGAATGAATCATATAAAATTTCAAACACATATATAAAAATAGTCTTGCTTAAACTTTATTAACATAATTTCTTCAGTATATTGCAAGGTTTTTGCAATATTGGTGTACTATATATACACCAAAATTAAGTAGTTGAGAATGAACCATATAAATAATAATAATAATAAAATAAATTAAGTGGTTTTGGACGTCTCTAAAGAAAGCCTAAATGGAATTTCTATCTTTCAAAGTTCTCACTCACTTTTAAAGTCGTTCCAAAATTTTATTTTTAAATCAATTAGGTCTTTAAAAACAATTATTTTTAGGTGTTTCCATTCCTCCCACTCGATTTGACCTAACTTGAGCTATTATTAAATAGAATTTTGACCCAACATGGCCTAGTTTGACCCAACACCAAATTTTAGTACTTTAAAATAAAATATTATTTATAAAATAATTTTAAAAAGAAAATATTACTTTTAAAATATTATTTATATTTAATATTTTAAAATAATTATTATTTTAATATTTTAAAATAAATATTATTTAAAAAATAATAATAACTTAATTTAATATTTTAAAATAAAATATTTTCTTTAAATAATTAGAAAATAATAATAATTTTAATATTTTAAAACAAAATATTAGTTTTAAAATAATTAAAAAATTTATATTTATATTTAAAATAAAATATTATTTTTAAATTTTTATTATTTTAAGGAAAAATATTAGAAACTTTTATTTTTAAAAAATGAGTAATTAATGTTTCATAAAATATAGATTCAAAAAAAGTAAAGTTAAAATTTTTAAATCTTAATTATTTTTATAAAAATTTACAAATCTTTAAAAAATTTATTTTTGTTTTATGAAAATTGTGAGACCCAGATTTTTTTTTAATAAAGATTAAATTTTCTCTAAATATATTTTTGAATATTATGGTGTGGATTTGATATAATGTTATAGTTGTGGGTAATATTTACAAATTTTGTAAAAAGTACATGAAGTTGTTATATAATATTCGATTGGTGGGGAATATTCGTTTTAACGAGGAATATTAAATGCAAGCACAATCATTGGTGGACCCCACAATGAAATTATTGTCGGATTGATTGAGAAAACGACAAAGATACTTTTATGAAAATAACGGCGGAAGTTTTACGAATTAGCTATTGAAACACGGTGTGTTAAAAGACAAAGAATATGTCTGGCGTGGTTGCATGTAGTAGCACACGGTATTGATTATTGATGCTTACGTGAGAAGTCACTCGGTTATACTCAATTATTACTACGATAATTCACGTGATCATATCTATCATATTATGGATTCAATTATGGTCGGTATCATCCGCATAAAATGTTTTTTATTAAATCAATACTTGAGGCGACAAAGTTATTCATATTATAAATCGTAATATTTACAATGTCTAGAAGTTACTGTCCAAGGAGAGGTTTGGTCACCTAATTGCGTCAATAGGGAGAAATCCTTATTGAAAGCCCTGCTTTCCAGGAACGACTGGTTGATAAATATTATGAGTTATAATATTAATGATGAATGTTGTTCGGAGTTGAATTTGGAGGCAGACGTGATATTTGAGTGCAGGCACGAAATTAGTAAAAATAGTCTAAAAACACAAAATTTTCTCGAGATTCACTATTTGGTCAAAAAGTCAGCAGATTGACTTTTTGAGGGAAAAATCAAACTTGAAATTTCAAAATTTATATTTTGATAAAAATAGTTTCATTATGTTGGAATTGTGCGTGTTAGTGAAAATTGACATTTATTCCGGATGATAATTGATGTTTAGGGGGTTATATTGATAAATCGGGTAATTTATCGGATAAATGAGCAATTAATTGCTACTAATTCACATACTTATATAACTATTTATTCACATATGTGTACTATTGAATCACATTATTTACTATTAGGGGAGTTGGTGCAAGATTGATAATACTTGCATGACTAAGTTAAAAATTGAGGTATAGATGGAGGTACTAGACTGTAATTCGTATTTTTTCACATGATTATACTATTGATTCACATTATTTACTATTAGAGGAGTTGGTGCAAGATTGATAATACTTGCAGGACTAAATTAAAAATAAAAGAAAAGTTGGAGGTATTGTACTGTAATTTTCGTGCCCCAAAACGTGCAATTATTGAAACTATATTTTCCTATAAATAGAAGCTCATTCTTCTTTCATTTCTCACCAATTCACAAAAGTTTTAGAGCGATTATTATAGAGAGAAATTATAGAGAGAAAGAAGAAGAGAAATCTGCTACTCATTTATTCCAAGATCCAGCTTTTTCCAAGGTAGGAATATTATTTGTTGTACTTGTAGGGAGTATTATTTCTTTCTTATCTATGAAGAGAACACATTATTCCATTCTTATTATTACTGTTGGAATAACTTTGATAATGCTGGCTACCCTATACTTGGTGAAATTCTTACATTATTCCATTCTTTATCATTACATTTGGAACATCCATGCATGCGTTCTCATGGGACATTAAAATCTTTATTATTCTGTTGGAATATCTGCTCATGCATTCTACCTTGGGACTGATTCCGTCTTTATTATTCATTGGAATATCTCACATGCATGCGCTTTTTTACGGACCGATTCTGTCTTTATTATTACATTTGGAATATCCGTCATGCATGCTTTTACGCGGGACTCGATTAAAATCTTTATTATTACATTGGAATATCCCTTTTGTGCGTTTACGCCGGACTGATTCCGTTATTTATTATTCGTTGGAATAACTTTTGCTGTGCGGTCTATCGCATGCTTGGTGATTTCTTTTGTTATTCCATTCCTTATTATACTTAATTTGGTTAAAGTTTTGACTTTATACTCCATGAAATTAATGGAATATCCTTGATATTTTTGCGCTTCATCGATATCTTTTCATGGAAATATTCTTCCGAGCATTCTTGAAATTTACTCTACAAAAAGCGGTATCATGTTGACAATTTGGACATTATTAGTTCTGGATAAAATAATTCTTGAACTTGTTTTCTTGAATTCTTATATCATTGTCATCATCCTCATATTTATATTTTGTTGAAAGTCATATGTGGCATTTTGTGGTGCATAGATGGACTTGGTATGATTATGACCAGGAATATTGATTGTAATCATGGAATGCAATGTTACAAATGATGTGGTAAAAGTCCTCATTGGCCCGTAGTGCATTGATGGATGAGTTGTTGGCATGATCATGACCATTATTGAATACACAAATATTCTTGGCACAGTAGTGCATGGATAATTGTGGTCGTGATACTAAAGAATATCCTGGCAGTAGTAGTGTAAGGGGTGATTCGATGATGTGGAATATTTATTAAAATTTGAGTCCCAGTGATAAAAGTGATGAAAAACCTTTTAAATCATAGAAGATAGTAGATTTTATTCCCTACTTGACTCTTCTAATGGATTGCTTGTTCATTACTTGATTAAACTTGATGTTTGTTATATTGTATCGGTTTAACATTGTTTAAGGCTAATGATAATTTATTACGCATTATCTTAGTCATAATATTTCTTCTTGGGCTAGTTGAGCTCACCCTTTCTTTCTTTATTCTCTTCTCGTGAAATGAGAATATATATTTGGGACGAGTCGGGGAGCGGAGTGATGGTCCTAGATGGTGCATTAGTAGTCCTCATTATTATGTGAAATAGTGTGATAATAATTATAATGAGGACTCCTTTTGAGTTTGTATACTCTCTAGTAGACAATATTTGTATTCAAACTCACGCTTTTATGTTTTGTCGTATTGTACACTCTGATTTGTATTATTAAGTTGTATTTGAATTACATACCATGTATCTGGCGACTCAAGATGGGTGATGTATACCTAATTTTGGGGGCGTCACATAATACCTCACTCAGTTTTAGTGTTATATTCCACCTACTTTCCTTTTATTATGTATGAATAAAGGGAAGTAAGAGGATGCAAACTGCAAACTCGAGAATAAACAACGATATCTTGGACTCCATCAAATTAAGGAAAACTATTTTGAAAAATAACCAATTAAAAGAAATCACTCCAAAGTTTAAGTTCACGTCATATGAAAGTTCTTTCATGAGGTACAAAGCACAGAAGAGAATAATTTACACAACTACTTTATTCTTTGGTAGCTTTTTGATCATTCTTATTGTGAATGTGGTTTATTTTAGAATCTCCTAATTTTGCAAGTGTTTTTCCACATTTTTTGGTGCATGCTTTACTAATAAAAACTTATAGTTATTATTCAGGCAGAGAATGTAGAATCTGCGATGGCTTCTAGCCGCTCCGATTGGTGTATATCACTGTGAAAGGACTGGGGTATCCCCATTCATCTTCTATCATGTGGACACAAAGGAACCTCTAATGAATGTAGAGACTATTAGTCACATCAAGTGTAAGGGCCTCTTCTTAAACAAGCGAATGATTTCTAAGTTTTTGCTTTGTTAGTAGTTAAGGTCATGGTCCTTGTAGTTTAATTCAAAAAAAAAATTTCTCTTAGTCAGAACATTATGATTTTAAGAATTGTTTTCACCTGTTGTGCTTATGTTATCTCTGTATATGGTCTTACTAGTCATTAATTAATATTAAGTGTTGCAATAATATATTCAACTGTTGTTATATTGAGGGAATTCGTGTATGATGTTAATATTAACTGTTGCTATAATATATTCAACTGTTGCTATAATTACCCAATTCGTGTATGATGTTGCTGTGTTGGAATTCGTGTATGATATTAACCTGTTGGGAATTCGTGTATGGTGGGAATTCATGTTGCAGGTGGCTAGAAGTACTAGCGGAGTCTGTTATTTCCAATTGGCAAAAGGGCTAAATAGGGGGCAAAAGTGTCTGGAAAAGTCATTTAGCACGTCCGTTAGAAATTCTAGCGGACGGTGTATCCCAAATACAAATCGCAACCCTTCATGTTTTTAATGGATGATATAGATGTTATATGCCACTTTTTATTCCATAGCAAATACATGTTATGGATCATTCCCATATATATATATATATATATATATATATATATATATATATATATATATATATGGATCGGTCCAGGACTCTGGACACGATAAAAAATCGACCTATTTTTTTTTTTTTTTTATTTAAAACAACTTTAAAAAATTAATATTTTATGGAACCTGAAATTTTTCCATAATACAATATTTTAGGCGTGATTTGAATACCTATACAAAAAATGGTGATACAGTCTGCGATGGGTACATGCATACATGTTTTGTTATACGTACCCAAAACACTGTATTACGAAAAAATTTCAATTCCATAATTATTTATTTATTTATTTTAGTTGTTTTAAAAAAAAGCAAAAAAAAAAAGGTCCGAATTTTTGTCCGATCCAGGAGTCCAGACCTGATCCGGCCTCACACACACACACACACACACACACACACACACACACACACATATATATATATATATACCTATTTATTTTTCAAACAAACCAACAAAATTACCTTAAATTGGTAAATCAAGCAATATATTTCAAAACAAATTCATAATCAACACTAATTGCATGTGTAAATCTATATATTTCTCAGCATAATTAAACAACATAATAAATTGGGTTAATATTAATCAAGAAAAATACTAATTCTAAATTCTAATTTTCCAGGAATGAATTGAAGGAATACCTTAAATCTTTGGGGGCTAATTTTTTTCTCCGGCAGAGATTGAAGCTGTAGGTCTAACTTTCGCAGGGCTTTCCGGACATGTGAGCTTGCAAATTCATTTTGAACCTTTCGAATACGACCTAATTGATGATCAATTTTCAAAATCTCACTATCAATTCGTGGCCCATCTTAACAAAAGCCCCAATTTTTTAGAGGGAGAACGATTGAGAAATTGTGGTATATATGAATTGAAAACTTGACATACTTTAGGGATATTTCTATCTTCAAGCCTATTCTCTTTGACTTTGAGGGTTCATATTTATTTGGAATTTGATGATCTCCTTTGTTCCGCTATCATCTTTCTCCAAGAGCTTTTCACTACTCTAGAAAAAGTCGAGAGTGGGAGAGACCTGACTTTCTTGGCCGCTCTATTAGGGGTGAGCATGGTGCGGTTTAAAGTCTAAACCGCACTCGAAATCGCTAAGTGAGATTTGACAAATCAAAAACCGCACCCAAAACCGCTTGTGATTGGTGCGGTGCGGTTTCAATTGGTGCGGTTTCGGTTTCAAAACCAATTGAAACAACAAAAATGTCTAAGCCTTCAATAGAATTTAACACAGAGCTCACATCGAACAATTAACTTAGTGATAGAGTTGGCAATGAGAATCATATCAAGCATAGAAACAAAGCTCCTTCTGCCAAACATGTCAAATTCACCATCAAATCATAGAACAATGAGACACATAAAATAGTTTTAGCTTATAATAAAGGAATGATGCTTTAAAACTAAAACAAACGCTATATAAAACAACGGAGACCATGTATTCGATAACAAGTAAGAAGGTTTATCTAGTTCCCAAAAAATTAAAAGTATATTGTGAGACCCCGAATTTTATGAAATAAAAGTATTCAATTTTTTTTCTATTTTGGTAAATAGCACGATATTGATTATTGATGCTTACGTGATAAGTCACTCAGTTATATTCAATTATTGCTACAATAATTACTGCATCATATCTCTCATATTATTGATTCAATTATTGTCACAGTATCATCTGTATAATATGTTATATTATTAAATCAATAATTGAGACGACAAAGTTATTCATATTATTATTTGCAATATTGACGATGTCTAGAAGTTCTGTCAAGGAGAGGTTTGGTCACCTAATTGCGTGCCAATAAGGAGGAATCCTTATCGGAAAGCCCCCTCTTTCCTGAGAACGACCTGGTTGTTAAATATTGTGAGTTATAATATTAATGATGAATAAGTTCGTGTTGATTAAAGATGAATTTCATAGTTCCATTGTGTTGGGATTATTAGTGTTAGTGAAAATCGACATCTATTCCGATGATAATTGATGTCTGGGGGTTATATTGATAAATCAGGTAATTAATTGGATAAATGAGCAATTAATTGCTACTAATTCACATGCTTATATAACTATTTGTTCACATGTGTGTACTATTGATTCACATTATTTACTATTAGGGGAGTTGGTGCAAGATTGATAATACTTGCATGACTAAGTTAAAATGGAGGTATAGATGGAGGTACTATACTGTAATTCGTATTTTCACATGTCTAGAACTATTGAGTCACATGATTTACTATTGATTCACATGATTTACTATTAGGGGAGTTGATGCAAGTTTGATAATACTTGCAGGACTAAATTAAAAATGAAAGAAAAGTTGGAGGTATTGTCTTTGTAATATTACGAGCCCCAAAGCGTGCAATTATCGAAACTATATTTTCCTATAAATGAAGCTCATTCTTCCTTCATTTCTCACCAATTCACTAAAGCTATAGAGCATTTATTATAGAGAGAAATTATAGAGAGAAAGAAGAAGAAAGTCTGCTACCTCACTATTCCGGTATCCGGTTTTTTCCAAGGTAGGGAGTATTATTTCTTTCTTATCCATGAAGAGAACACGTTATTCCATTCTTTATTATTCTATTGGAATAACTTTTATATGCGGGCTACCCTATACTTGGTGAAATTCTTACATTATTCCATTCTTTATCATTCTGTTGGAACATCCTCGCATGCATGCGTTCTGTGGGACTGGTTCCATTATTTATCATTCATTGGAACATCATGTATGCGTTCTCACGCCTGGACTGGTTCCGTCTTTATTATTTTGTTGGAATATCATGTACATGCATTTTACGGGACGGGTTCCGTCTTTACTATTCTCCGCCGGAATATCCACGTCTATGCGTTCTGTGGGACACGGTTCCATTATTTATTATTACATTGAGAATAACTTTATCAGACGATCTATCGCATACGCATGGTGAATCCTCCTGTTATTCTATTCTTAATTATTTTGTTGGAATAACCTGTCTATGTGAATTACCACATGCATGGTGAACGATCCTGTGTATTCATTCCTTATTAAATTATGGAAATGATCTGTATACATGATGTCCTCATATGTTTTGAGTATTAGTAAGTGTTATGATGAGTTATGTTGGTTATTATGTGAAAACATGAAAGTTTCTTAGAAATCACAAAGAGTTGAAAATCAGATTTTGGTGAAAACGGAACATAAAATTCAATTGACCATATCTCCTATTATATTTTGAATTTTTGAGTGAGGTCAAGTTCTAGAGTTAGATCTATGAGTTTTGTAACTTATCCAAGTGTAATCACTGTAAAAAGGTGTTGTAGATTTTCGAGTGGAGTGATTTTAGTAAAGGAGTCAAAAGTCGTAAAAAGAAAAATATTCTTGCCGAGAAATTTAAAAAATTTGTTTACCACTTAATTTGTGAGAAAAATTTGGCCTTTTGGAACATGAAAGTATATGGTATAAAGTACCTCCTGTCCAAAACTGAGCTCATTCCGACTTAAAATGAGCAAGTTATGACCATTTCAATATTTAGGTTTTTCCGATGAAAAATGCTATAACCGGAGTTCTATAACTTCAATGACCATGAAATTTAAACTGGAAGCTCACGTTAACATGTGTAAGATCCTACTAAGATTTGGGAATTTTTGGAGTTAAACTTAAGGTAGCTAATTTCTTAAGGAATTAATTAGAAATTAATTTTTGAAAAATAGTAAATGAATTTTAAAAATTCCGAGAAAAATATATGTTCAATATGGGACTATATTATGCTTAATTCCAGAAAAGAATAATTTTTGTGACTTATTTGGTATTTTTTATGAAAATAATCTAGTTACGAGTAAATGAGACGTTATTAGTTCTTGGTTAAATTAATTCTTGAACTTGTTTTATTGAATTCTTATATCATTGTCATCATCCTCATATTTATATTTTGTTGAAAGTCATCGTGGCTGTGGTGCATAGATGGACTTGGTATGATTATGACCGAGGATTATTCGGTATAATCATGACCGTAATGTTATTCTAAATGACGTGGAAAAGTCCTCATTTGGCGTAGTGCATTGATGGACGCTTTTGGTATGATTATGGCTATGGATTCTCTTGACCAAGGTGCAAAGATGAATTGTTTTATAGCATGATCAAGACCAGATTGATAAAAATACGATTATCTTTGGCGTAGTAGTGCATGGATAATTTGTGGTTGTGATCTTAATGAAAAAGTCCTCATTGGCGTGTAGTGCATTGATGGGCGATTTTTGGTATGATTATGGCTATGGATTCTCTTGACCAAGGGTGCAAAGATGAATTGTTTTATGGCATAATCGGGACCATTGATGAAAACACGATTATCTTTGGCCCGTAAGTGCATGGATAATTCGTGGTCGTGATATCTTAAAGAATATCCTTGGCACGTAAATGCGGGGATGATTTGATGATGTGGACTAATTATTTAGCTGAGTCTCAGCAATTAAATATTAATTCATGGATGTGATAATATTGAATATCCTTGGCCGTAGTGCATGGATAATTCATGGATGTGATATTAACGAATATCCTTGGCCGTAGTGCAAGGGTGATTCGATGATGTGGATTATTTGTTAAGCTGAGTCTCAACATTATTGGTTTTACAGTTGTATATCTTTGGCCTGTAGTGCAAAGATGAATTTATTAGTATGATTATGAGTAGGAATTGTGATTCGGTATAACCATGATTTGTGATATTTTAGGTGAAGATAGGTGATGAGAATCATCTTCGTCCTGGGTGCGAAAAGGGAATTCAAAATCACAATTATGATTATGAGTTATTCATATGATTGTGGACAAGAATTGTTGATTGATGTTACAGGGATAAAACATTATTGGTGGACTTTTAACAAGGAGAAGATAATAGACCTGATGGTCTATTTGACACTTCTAATGGATTGCTCGTTCCGCTGCAACTATGGTTGAAAAGTTTTATCATCTACCATATGTTCTAAATCTTTGATTTATTATTGATGAAAGCTATTGATAATTTAATTATCTTTAGTCATGATATTCTTTCTTTGGGCTAGTTGTGCTCACCCTTTCGCTTCACAATTCCTTTCGGGTAATAAGAGTGTTCTTAGTAAGAGTGTTCACGGGTCGGCGGGGATACGAGGGGAATAGAATAAGTGGTCTCTAGGCATGGAGGTTCTCCCTAAGCAGTATAGAAAAGTGTGTTGTATTCTATACACCATTTAGTAGTTATATTTGGTGAATCAAATAGGGTGAGGCGAACCCAACTTTGGAAGGGTGTTTTGCCACTATCACACAAGATGTCTAATGACATACAACCTCGTGTTATCATAAGACAGGGTTGTGCGCATCCACTTGCTGATTATATCTACGGGCACTACCTATATGATCTTGGAGTTGATTTAAAATATAATATTCACTTGGAAACAGTGGAGATAGTTATATATCAAGAGAAGACTCACTATTGGAAAGAAGATGATAGTAATCTTCTCATTTTTCTTTGGGGTCTATTAGATTCAACCAAGGATAATTACGTGGCCATATGATATCTATTATAACCTGGCGCATGGCCTCCCATGTACGAAGGTTTCTTGAGCACTTCCCAAAGATTTTAATTTCTAAAGCAGCTTTTTAACTATACTTTTATGTAAAGTACCATTGTAAGGTTGTGGTCGAGGCACCATGAGAGTTACATACATTTGTATTAAAACTCACAGATTAAGCGTGGTCGATTCTACTACGATGACTCAACAGTTGTATAAATGAAGTTGTATCGGAATTTTGTACTATGTATCTGGCGACTCAGAATGGGTGATGTATACCTGTTTTGGGGGCGTCACATTATACTGGAGATAGAATAAAATTTTATCTTATATATTACAGGGAGGACTTATAGAATATAATCCTAATTATACCTAATTTGAAAATAATCTATTATACTATTACTACTATAGCATAGACCTTAACCAATGCATCAAGTGCTCAACCAACGAATTTTCCCCCTTAACTATAAGCCCCTTCAGTAACGTATCAAACAAATCTGAAATTTCAAAGCTCAAATGCTTAATTTTTGACTCTATAACCTCTAACCATCTTCTTTCAATTGGTGAAAAAATGATAATGCAAGACTGGGGTTTTTTTTGAGTGTGTTCAAGTGAAAAGTAACTTTAAATTTTACTAGAGATAATACATACACACACACACACACATGGTGCAGTTTCGGTTTTATGCGTGCGGTTTTGGCTAGTAACCAAACCAGAACCATAAATTTGGTTATTCAACCCACCTAAAACCGCCACATACGCCGGAACCGTTGATGCGGTTTTAATTGGTTCAGTTCGTGCGGTTTTTGGTGCGGTTTCGGTTCTATTTTGGTTACTTGATCAGCCCTATGCTCTATTACTTTTTATTTTTTTCTCCTCCTCTTACCACTTATATTAAAGACTAAATTATAAATTTATGCTCTTATTTATCATGTTTTAGCGAAAGTGTTTCCTAATTTACTCTTTTAGCACAAATTTTCTTCATAGTTAAATTAATTGTATAAAACTGTAATTCTAACCCTTTTTATTAATAAAAACGAATTTTGTTAATGAATTTTGTCGAAAAGTGTTATCATATTACTCATATGTTAATGTATGATTATTATAGTCATTTTAGTAGTTAAACCTATTTAAAATGTATTTGAGAACAACAATATTTACATTCATGACCCAAAAACGGGTAAAGAGGAAGTGGTTAGTATGAAGTTCATTTTTGGGTAAGTTGGTCAATTGGCCAATAGAGTGCTGACACGCAGACGAAACTCTATGTGTGTCAGCATTTTATTGGTCAATTGACCAACTTACCAAAAAATAAACTTCATGCTAACCGGATCCGGGTAAAGACAAGTTAAAAAGCTTTAATTTAGGGTTAAAATTCATCTCAATTTGAGTGGACCTTGTGGGTTTCAATTTAGGACTGAAATATATATGATACAAACAGTTAAACTTGCACACATACTCAAAATTATTTTTTAAAAATGATAATTATTTGTTATATTTAAAATAAAATATAATTTTTTTAAAATAATAAAAATAATTATTATTTTAAGGAAAAAATATTATTTTTTTTTTTCAAAAATGAGTAAAGTTTCATAAAATATAGATTCAAAAAATTTAAAAAGAAAATAAACCATTATTTTTTAAAAAAAGTAGATTTTTTTTCATTTTTATGTAAAATTTTATTTTCGAGAAAAAATAAAGTTAATATATTTACTATTATTATATGTATTCTTCATATTAAAATTTTTAAAAACAAAAACCCAAAATAGAAATTAAAATACAAAAAACAAAAATAGTAAAAGATAAATAAAAAAATGGATTCAAATTTTTAAAAAAATAAATTAAAAAGTTTTAAAAATAATTATTAATTTTAGAAAAAAAAATTGGAAATTTTTTCATTTTTTACAAAAATAAGTTAAGTTTTATAAAATATATATTCAAAAAAATAAAACTTTAATTTTGTGACGCCCCCAAAATTAGGTATACGTCACCCATCTTGGGTCGCCACTTACATGGTACATAAATTCAAATACAACTTAATAATACAACCGTCAGATACAATACGACAAAAACATAAATCGTGAGTTTGAATACAAATATTGTCTACTAGAGATTATACAAACTCAAAAGGAGTCCTTATTACAATTATTATTACACTATTTCGCTGAATAGTGAGGACTACTAATGCTATTATCCGTCCATCACTCCGTCCCTCGGCTAGTCCAAATTTATATTCTCATTTCTCAAGAGAACAATAAAAGTAAAAAAGGTGAGCTCAACTAGTCCAATAGGGAATATTATGACTAAGATAATGCGTAATATATTATCGTTAGCCTTCAACAAATGTTAAGCGATACAATATAACAACCATCATGTTTAAGCTCATAGTTGAACAAGCAATCCATCAAAAGAGTCAAGTAGAGAATAAAATCTACTATCTTTTATGATTTAAAAGGTTTTTCATCACTTTTATCGTGGGACTCGATTTTTAATAAATAATCCACATCATCGAATCACCCCGCACTACTACGGCCAAGGATATTCTTTAGTATCACGACCACAATTATCCATGCACTACGGGCCAAGAATATTTGTGTATTCAATAATGGTCATAATCATGCCAACAATCTGTCCATCAATGCACTACGGGCCAATGAGGACTTTACCACATCATTTGTAACATTACGGCCATGATTACACCGAATAATCCTCAGTCATAATCATACCAAGTCCATCTATGCACTACTGTGCCACATATGACTTTCAACAAAATATAAACATGAGGATGATGACAATGATATAAGAATTCAATAAAACAAGTTCAAGAATTATTTTATCCGAGAACTAATAACGCCCAAATTGTCAACATGATATCGCTTTGTAGAGTAAATTTCAAGAATGCTCGGAAAAAATATTTCCATGAAAGATATTGGATGAAGCGCAAATATCGAGGATATTCCACTAATTTCATGGAGTATAGAAGTCAAAACTTTAACCATTTGAGTATAATAAGGAATGGAATAACAAAAGAAATCACCAAGCATGCGATAGAATCAAGACAGTGAGTTATTCCAAGCAGAATAATAAATAACGGAATCAGTCCGGTGTAAAACGCATGCATGAGGATATTCCAATGTAATAATAAAAGGCGGAATCAGTCCCGTAGAACGCATGCATGTGATATTCCAGCGGGAGTAATAATAAAGGCGGAATCAGAATTAAAGTAAAACGCATGAGCAGGATATTCCAAGAATAATAAAGATTTAGGAACCTGGTCCCAGGCGTAGAATGCATGTGAGCAGGATGTTCCAAATGAATGATAAAGAATGGAATAATGTAAGAATTTCACCAAGTATAGGGTAGCTCCGCGATATCTGAGTTATTCCAACATAATAATAAGAATGGAATAATGTAAGTTCTCTTCATAGATAAGAAAAAATAATACTCCCTACAAGTACAACAAATAATATTCCTACCTTGGAAAAAAGCGGATTTGGAATAGTGAGTAGCATTTTTCTTCTTCTTTTCTCTATAATTTCTCTCTATAATAATCGCCTAAAGCTTTTGTGAATTGGTGAGAAATGAAGGAAGAATGAGCTTCTATTTATAGGAAAATATAGTTTCAATAATCAGACGTTTGGGGCTCGAAAATTACAGTACAATACCTCCAACTTTTCTTTTATTTTTAATTTAGTCCTGCAAGTATTATCAATCTTGCACCAACTCCTCTAATAGTAAATAATGTGAATCAATAGTATAATCATGTGAAAAAATACGAATTACAGTCTAGTACCTCCATCTATACCTCAATTTTTAACTTAGTCATGCAAGTATTATCAATCTTGCACCAACTCCCCTAATAGTAAATAATGTGATTCAATAGTACACATATGTGAATAAATAGTTATATAAGCATGTGAATTAGTAGCAATTAATTGCTCATTTATCCGATAAATTACCCGATTTATCAATATAACCCCTAAACATCAATTATCATCGGAATAAATGTCAATTTTCACTAACACAAACAATTCCAACATAATGAAACTATTTTTATCAAAAATATAAATTTTGAAATTTCGAAGTTTGACTTTTCCCGAAAAAGTCAACTGTTGACTTTTTGACCAAATAGTGAATATCAAAAAATTTTGTGTTTTTAGACTATTTTTACTAATTTCGTCGTTCCAGACTCAAATATCACGTCCGCGTCTCCAAATTCAACTCCGAACAACATTCATCATTAATATTATAACTCATAATATTTATCAACCAAAGTCGTTCCTGTGGAAGAGGGGGCTTTCAATAAGGATTTTCTCCTATCAAGCGCAATTAGGTGACCAAACCTCTCCTTGACAGAACTTCTAGACATTATAAATATTGCAGTTTATAATATGAATAACTTTGTCGTCTCAAGTATTGATTTAATAAAAAAACATTTTATGCAGATGATACTGACCATAATTGAATCCATAATATGATAGATATGATGCAGCAATTACTGTAGTAATAATTGAGTATAACTGAGTGACTTCTCACGTAAGCATCAATAATCAATACCGTAAGTGTACTTTGCAACCACGACAGACAGTATCGCATTACTTTTAACACCTGGGTGTTTCAACGATTAACGGTAAAACTTTCCGTAGTTATTTTCATAAAGTATCTTTGTCGTTTTCAATCCGACAATAATTACATTGTGTGGGTCCACCAATGATTGTCTTGGTTATCGAATATTCCTGTTAAAAGCGAATATTCCCGACCAATCGAATATTATATAACAACTTTGCGTACTTTTTACAAAATTTATAAATATTACCCACAACTATAACATTATATCAAATCACACCATAATATTCAAAATATATTTCGAGAAAATTTAATCTTTATTAAAAAAATAAAGGGGTCTCACAATTTTCATAAAACAAAAATAAATTTTTTAAAGATTTGTAAATTTTTATAAAAATAATTAAGATTTAAAAATTTTAACTTTACTTTTTTGAATCTATATTTTATGAAACATTAATTACTCATTTTTTAAAAAATAAAAGTTTCTTATTTTTCCTTAAAATAATAAAAATTTTTAAAAATAATATTTTATTTTAAATATAAATATAAATTTTTAATTATTTTAAAAAGAATATTTTGTTTTAAAATATTAAAAATTATTATTATTTTCTAATTATTTAAAGAAAATATTTTATTTTAAAATATTAAATTAAGTTATTATTATTTTTTAAATAATATTTATTTTAAAATATTAAAAATAATAATTATTTTAAAATATTAAATATAAATAATATTTTAAAAGTAATATTTTCTTTTAAAATTATTTTATAAATAATATTTTATTTTAAAGTACTAAAATTTGGTGTTGGGTCAAACTAGGCCATGTTGGGTCAAAATTCGGTCAGAATAGGTCGGGTTAGGTCAAATCGAGTGGGAGGAATGGAAACACCAAAAAAATACTGCTTTAAAGACCTAATTGACGAAAAATAAAATTTTAGAACGACTTTAAAAGTGAGTGAGAACTTTGAAAGATAGAAATTCCATTTAGGCTTTCTTTAGAGACGTCCAAAACCACTTAATTTATTTTATTATTATTATTATTTATATGGTTCATTCTCAACTACTTAATTTTGGTGTATATATAGTACACCAATATTGCAAAAACCTTGCAATATACTGAAGAAATTATGTTAATAAAGTTTGGGCAGCACTATTTTCATATGTGTTTTGAAATTTTTATATGATTCATTCTCACATAAAAATAAAACTTACTATATATTAATGTGAGAGAAAATCATATAAAAATATCAAAAATATATGTGAAAATATCAATTTCATAAAGTTTTCCTTCCCTTGTCCATAAAGAGATACTCCTTCCATCCCGAATTATCTATTGTTCTAGAGTTCCACACAAATACCAATATGTCCGATAAAAATACTAAAATACCTTTTGTCTTTTTTTTTTGTTTTCCACCAAAATCCCACAAAAGCGATTCGGTGAGAATATAAAAAGGATCTAGCTTGAAGAGAAACAATGATTAATTGAAAGAGAGAGAGAGAAAGCGTTGGCTCAATACCCAAAAGAGTCTCTGCAGAGAGAAAGTATGAGTGAAAAGAATTGGAGAAAAAAGAGGCGTGAATCCTTATTGGTGGGAATATGAAAAGGATGTTTAAAAAATAGGAGAGGCATGAATGAGAGTAATGACTATCAACAATTAGGATAAAGGGGCAAATTTGAAAAATAAAGGGAAAAAATGCATTGGAATCTTAAAAAATCAGATATTGTGGGACAATTTTTTTTTGCTAAAACAGCAGATAATTCGGGACAGAGGAAGTATAATTCTATTTTTATTTTTAAGGAAAATAAAGAAAGAAAAAGGAAACCCATTCATTAATTAAAAAAAAATACATGGCATTTTCTAGACCATATCCATAACATGTGATTGGTAATAGCTCTTTTTCATTTCTTCAGTCTCCAATCTCCCTACTACATACATACTACAATCAAACACACAAAATTAATTAAGAAAAAAAATGGTGCTGTCAATATTTCTGAGATTTATATACCCGCCGCCGCCATCTTTATTCATAACCGCCATGACGGTTATCAATGTTGCATCCCTAGCCAACTCCGGGTTCAATGAAATAAAAGGGAAAAACATTCCGTATTCCAAATTTTGGAACCATAATAAAAATGTTGGGACTTCTCAGATCAAACTTTCTGGTAGAACTGGAATGCTTTTAGCTTATACGCCGGCTTTTCTCGCCGGAGTTACCTCTTTCGGCTTCTTTCCCGACGAGGGTCTCAGATTTACTTTGGTTTCTTCGGCTCTAGCCATCCATTTTTTCAAGAGGCTCTTTGAGGTGACCTTTCTCATTAAGTGGTTTGCAAATTTTATTATTATTAACATTTTTATTACCTTGAAAAATATCTCTTTTACTTATTGTGTAATACCTCTTCTCATTACTGGTATATCCACATTTTTCCGTGGATCCGATTACCAACTTTTATAGAATTGGTTAATTGATCAATACTGATCTTGTGGCGTAGATGAATATATCGATTCGATCTGCATATATCGACATCAGACGGCCTAATCGACCAAAACTAACTTCAAACTAATCACTCCCCTTCTCCCTCAACAAATTAAGTGATAGTCAATTTTTTAAGAGTTGTTATTTATCGTAAAAGTTTTTTGTCAATTTATAATTGTACATCAATATATGATATTAAATATGTTATAAGGTTAGTCTACCACTTTTAATATATATATATATATATATATATATATATATATATATATATATATACAGTCCGGATTTAAGTTTCGCTCTTATTCAACTCATCCGAAATTTCATCCCCCTTTTAGCGACGGATCCGTGACGATTCGATCATACAACTGTTGGTTATACATATTTTTATGACGAGACAACATATATCGTTGTTAAAAGTATAGATGACGGTTGTATTAAATCAGCTGTCGTCGGTAAAATCGTAAAATAAAAAAAGCTTTTGAGTGAATGAATAAAGATATGAACTTAAGATCCAACTATATATATATATATATATATATATATATATATATATATATATATATATATGTATGTATATGTATAAACATTATTACTATGATTATCTACGAATCGACAACAAAAACTTCGATATATAAAATGACAAGATATATCATTTTCCATTTTTAACTGTAATTTAAGCGTATGTTAAAGTATTAATGGATATTTAGTTGCATTTATATAGCATTAGCACCCGGTGGCACATTGTCAGTGTAAATTATGTGGAGTAAAATATGAATTTTGTAAAATCTGAAAGACTAAATAGAAAAATAAAAATATGCCAAATTAAAATTTTCATTAATAAAATTCATATAATGATAAAGTTTTCATTAATTAATTAAGTTGATTTTTCATTAATTTCAAAATTAAATGCCAAATAGTTGTTGTAAAGTTATCAGCATATATATATATATATATATATATATAAAGCTAGTTTGGCTGATTTTGATATTCTTTTAGTTGATTTTTCTTTTTTTGTGTTGTCCAAAATAATTTATTTAAACTTTATTCCAAGGAAAGAGAAAAGATTAATAATTAAATTGTGAATTTTTCTATATATAGGTGATATTCATTCACAAATATAGCAGCAGCATGCCCGTTGATGTTGCAATTGTCATCTCCCTTAGTTATTTCCTTTACACTGTAAGCATGATCTCACTCAATACCTAACTTAAACATTTCCCGAGCCTCCAGATGGATCTAAAATACGCCTTGAGTTGCAATGTTCTTGGTAGGAATTAGTGGCAATTTTACCACCATTACCTCCTCTCCAAGGTAAGGAAAGAGAGGCGAAAAAGAATACAAAATTTCAGAGGGGGTCTGTTTGATCTTGTGGTATGTCCACACTATCTTTTTGAAATCCTAGGGTTTATAGGAGTTGCCTGCATTTCTCAAACACTATATGCATTCCTCTTCACTATGGGAACAGCTTTGCTCTTGATGGGGAGGAGTTATGCCACCAAAACATGGTACATCTCCAAATTTGAAGATTTCCCTAAAGATGTCAAGGCTCTAATTCCATACATTTTCTAGATTTTGGTTTGGCAGCTACATATATTTTGTAAAATTGTTGAATTATAATTTATTGTATTGTTGAATTATAATTTGATAAACAAGGTGATTGCTAAGGGTGTAAATGAACCGAGTCGAGCCGAGTATTGAGTTGCTTATATTTGGTTCACAAAATTTATCGAGTATAAACTAAGGTTTGATCGAGGCTCATTTAGCTATCGAGTCGAACACGATCTCGAATCGAGCTCGAGCAGTTTGAACTTTTCGAACGAATATGATCCGAGCATCAATAGAAAATTGTAATTTGAAGACGTTCGAATAATTTATCGAATTTTAAAATTTGCTCATATTTGAATCATTTATATTTCGAGTCGAGCTCGAATCGAATTTTTAGTTAAACGAATACAAATCGAAACTGTTTGCTCATTTTACAGTGTTAGATTGCAATCACCAGAATATGATCAGTTGTGTATGAAGTACAGTTTTGAAGTGCAAATTTATGAAAGGTAAATTAAGATTTGTCTTTATAGTTTCAGATTTGATTCAAGAAGATATTCTGAGGATGTGGCTTTATTTTTTATATTTATAATAACCCAAATCCCAAATCTTCAGGATACTGGAATTTAATTTTAGAAATAAAATTATCTTCGCCTTTTGCTAAAAAAAATAATATAAAATATGTAAAAATAAAATAAAACTAGCACAAATATAATTGCTTGTCACAAATATTATTGTCAAATATTAGTTCAATTTAGCAACAAAAAAAAATATTAGTCCTCATTAAATTATAAAGTTAAACAAATTGTACGTATAAAATAGTTTAAAGCAAGCAAGCAGAACTCATCTCGCAACACTCTTCTGCGTCTCTTCATTACCGTTACCAGTAATCTAAAATTTTGTTAAGCTTATTCAAATAAATTGATTACATTATCTGTGATCAATTATATGCTTGTTTTGTTTTATAAAAAAAATTTTATTTATTAAATCTTTTATTCTACAGAATGTTCTTTTTTTTTATTAATAATAATATAAAATAATACAACTTTTTAAAATTTTATTATCATATCTCCACTAATAAAACTATTAACTTATAATTTTAATAATAAAAATAGTGTTATCAAATTTTATAAATGAGACTATTTGTAAAACAGAGGAAGTATCAAAATATTTTTCAAACTTTTAGACAAAATTTACCTTAACCTTTTCTAATTTATTGGAGTAATTTATGTTAATTAATTGTTCATCATTTTTTGATATATAAACAAGTTTAAATTATAGTTTAAAATATATTATTATTATTGGTAAGGGTATAATAGTCTAAATGATATTTTTTATCCAACTTTAATTAATCTTGGAAAAACAAACATAGGATTATTTTAAGTTATCCCATGAATAATTTCATAAAAAACAAACATGTGACTAAGACTATTTAATCCTAAAATTAATAATCTTGGGATTATAATCTAATGAATTATAATTACGGAATTATAATCCATACAAACAAAAGATAGCCTTAGGTCTCAATATTATACTTTTGTAAGTAAGTTTTGCTGAACAAATAGGCCAATGGGACTATTGTGGATGAGCCCTCCTTAATTGCTTATTCGAGTCTTGGCATGTCAAGATAGGATGTGTGTTCAAATAAATTAATTAATTAATTATATATATATATATATATATATATATATATATATATATATATATATATATATATATATAACATGTACTACTTGTTATGGATCAAATATAAATAGGGTTAAGTTTAGATGACCTTTTTTGAGGTTTGGGACAGCTTCACTTAACCACATGTAGTCAGTAAAACTACATTTAGACTCCCGACCTTTTGAGTTGAAGTGAAAAAGTGTTTTTTGTCATAACTATGTTAGTTAAATTGTATAAAGACTTAATTACCCTCCTACGTTCAACAACATAAATAGAAAGAATTACAATTGCACCTCCTAAGTTCAACTTTCCAATAATCAAAACAACAAGAAGGGAAAGAAGACCTGAAACAGAGAAATAATACTCAAAAACTAATTAAACCCTTGGTGGCTAGTCCCCAAAATTCAACCCAAAAACTGAAAACCCAGATTTTACTCCAAGGAGGCGAGCCTCAATCAGTATTCTTTTGTCTGCATTTTCGATATTTTCTCTTTCTTTGTCAGTAACCCGAAAAATTATGTAGTAGTAATGCAATGACATCCTTTCAATTGAATCTACACCACATATAAGAAAGAAAAGTTAAAAGTAGTACTTTGAAGAACAGAGAAATCCTCCATTTTTTTTCTCTCAATTCCTTGTCCAAAAACAGAGCAAATGTAATATACCCTAACACCCAAATACAATCTTCCAATAATTCACCAACAGAAGCAGAATATCCAATTTGAAAGATTAATCGTAGGAATCTCCATGTAATATACTTTGTTCAAAGATTTTCCCATATGTACCAAGAACTGTGAATTTCTTCCAATTCAACAACTTTTCTAAATATTGAAACAACAATGCTAAAATTTAAGAATATCACCAAGTAAAACCCCAAACCCACACCAATTTTCAATATTCCAAGAAAATCACCAACACATCGACCAAATCAAACTTAAAAAGACTCTCAATGTAAATTACTCATATCAAGAAGTTTTAATTTTCTTCAAATTGAGCCTCATAACATTCAGGTAGAACAAACCTGTAAAACCCCAACTTTTTGAATAAAGATGAATTTTCTATAAATATTATTTTTGAATATTATGGAGTGAAATTGATATAATGTTGTAGTTGTGGGTAATATTTATAAATTTTGCAAAGTACGCAAGTTGTTATATAATATTCGATTGGTCGGGGAATATTCGTTTTAACGAGGAATATTCATACAACTAAGACAATCATTGGTGGAGCCTATTAACGGAATTATTGCCGGATCGAGAAAACGACAAAAATACTTTTATGAAAATAACTACGGAAGTTTTACTGTTAACTATTGAAACACCGGTGTTAAAAGTACAAGAATATGTCTGGCGTGGTTGCATAGTAGCACACAGTATTGATTATTGATGCTTACGTGATAAGTCACTCGCTTTTGTTGGTATTATTAATGTAATAATACAGAAAATCTTTTTATATAAAACAGAATACTTTTATAAAATTATTCTATAAATAGAATATATTATATTCTATTATGCATAGTGTCTGCATAGTGTTTTACATAGTAAAATCTTTTTTATATAAAATGTAATACTTTTATAAAGCTATCTGTTTTATTAGACAATAATTAGAATATATTATATTTTATTATGCATAGTGTCTGCATAGTGTTTGCATAGTAAAATCTTTTATAAAGTTATTCGTTTTATTAGATTATAAATAAAATATATTATATTTTATTTAAAAGATTTTGCTTTAAATATGGACCATCGATTAAAGTAAATCAACTGGACCGTTCATGAGTTAGTTACTATGCAGTCCATTTTTCTATAAATAAGCTCATTCCTTCATTAGTTTCTTACTTAATTCAATCGAACTACAGAGAGATAAACTATAGAGAAAAAGAAGAAAGTATTCTCACTTCACTACTTATATATCCAAAGATTTTCTTCTTAAGGTAGAGAATATTATTTGTTGTACTTTCGTAAGGGGTGTTATTCTTTCTTATTCATGAAGAGATCTGTTGTTATTCCATCGCTTATTATTACATTGGAATAACATTTATACGCTGTGATCACCCTATACTTGGTGACATTCTTCTATTATTCCGTCTTTATTATTCGTTGGAATATCCTCGTTCAGACGCTTTTACTTGGGACTGGTTCCGTTTTTTATTATTATTCCGTTGGAATATCCACATGCATGCGTTTTCATGGGACCGATTCCGCCCTTATTAGTATCTCATTGAATAACACTGCCTCATGCAATACCGCATGCATGGTGATTTCTGTTGTTATTCCATTCTTTATTATTCATTGAATATCCCTCGGTCATTAATTTCGCTTCACCGACCGTTATGCGTTATTTAGTATTCTCGTTGGAATAACACATTCATCGCCAAGTACCGCATGCATGGTGATTTCTTTTGTTATTCCATTCTTTATTATACTCGGTTGGTTAAAGTTTTGACTTCTATACTCCATGAAATTAGTAGAATATCCTTGATATTTGCGCTTCATCCAAAGATCTTTTCATGGAAATATTCTTCCGATCATTCTTGAATTTTACTCTACAAAGCAAAGATCATGTTGACAATTTGGACATTAGTAGTTCTTGGATAATTAAATTCTTGAACTTGTTTTATTGAATTCTTATATCATTGTCATCATCCTCATGTTTATATTATGTTGAAAGTCATATGTGGCATGTAGTGCATAGATGGACTTGGTATGATTATGACCAGGGATTATTCGGTGTAATCATAACCGTAATGTTACAAATGATGTGGTAAAAGTCCTCATTGGCCCGTAGTGCATTGATGGACAGCGATTGTTGGCATGATCATGACCATTAATGAATACACAAATATTCTTGGCCCATAGTGCATAGATAATTGTGGTTGTGATACTAAAGAATATCCTTGGCCGTCAGAAAAGGGGGGTGATTCGATGATGTGGAATATTTATTAATTTGAGTCTCGGTGATAACAAATGATGAAAAACCTTTTAATCATAAAAGATAGTAGATTTTATTTTCTACTTGACTCTTTTAATGGATTGCTTTCTACCGCAGATTAAACTTGATGTCTATTATATTTTATCGGTTTAACAATGTTAGAGACTAATGATAATTTATTCGCATTATCTTAGTCATAATATTTCTTCTTGGGCTAGTTGAGCTCACCATTTCTTTCACCTTTGTTCTCTTTGAGAAAATGAGAATATAGGCTGGGACGAGTCTGGGAGCGGAGTGATGGTCAGGAAGGATAAGCATTAGTAGTCCTCACTATTCGTGAAATAGTGTGATAATAATTGTAATGAGGACTCCTTTTGAGTTTGTATAATCTCTAGTAGATAATATTTGTATTCAAACTCACGGTTTATGTTTTGTCGTATTGTATACCGACAGCTTGTATTAGTAAGTTGTATTTGAATTACGTACCATGTATCTGGCGACCCAAGATGGGTGATGTATACCTAATTTTGGGGGCGTCACAGTTGGTATCAAACCATAGGGATATGATCCCTGGCTAAGATGTGAGACTAGAACTAGGAGGGGAGAGACGGAGAATTCCTTCGCTAGTAGGACCTACTTAAATTTATTTTGTATTTAAATTGGTTGGTCAGAGTTTAGAGATATTATGTTACATGTCAATTAACCTTTATTTTGTGGCAGTATCTGAAAATGACATTCGAAAATGTTGAGAATAACAATGGAGCACAAGAGACCGTTGAGTCTCCACATATCAATAATCAGGAGAATGTGCATCAGGAAGGCGATAATCCTCATGCAAACAACAACACTGACCAAATGATGAATGATGGATTGTTCAGAGGCTTTATGCAATTCATGCAACAGCAGGCGAGAGCAGCTCTTGTCCAAAATGTAGGTGGAAACACTGGAAACTCTCGGGCGGTCACCGCTAAACAGTTCAAGGAGCTGGGACCACCGGAGTTTAAGGGAGAGCCAAAACCACTTATGGCGGAAGTATGGATAAAGCAGATCACCAAGATATTTGATGTCTTGGGATGCTCCGAGGAGCAAAAGGTTCCCTTTGCCGCCTTTATGTTGTGCGGAGATTACTGGTGGGAATCGATAAAACGTACTCAACCTACCGTACTGAAGATGTCTTGGGAGAAGTTCCAAGAGCTGTTCAACGACAAATACTTTCCCGAAAGTATTAGTCACATGAAGGAGGTGGAGTTTATCAAATTGGAGCAAAACAATATGACCGTGTCGCAATACGAGGTAAAATTTATGGAGTTATCCCGGTTTGCGTCCCACTTGGTGGATAATGAAAAGAGAATGGCGCGAATGTTTTTAAGAGGCTTGAAGCCGGAGATACGTCAACATCTTATTTCTCATAAACTGTGTTTGTATTAGGATGTTGTAAATAGGGCTCGATTGGTGGAGCTCGATAACGAGTCAACGCAACCAAAAAAGAAGCAAACCGGCAAAATGATAATACTAGTGAGAAAGCGATCGTGAGCGGTGACAACAAGTATGGAGAGGGAATCAACAAAGCGAAATGGTAACCACTTCGGTGGTAATCGTACAAAACAATAATAATGGACATTTCAAGAAGAGGAGATTCAACAATGATGGAAAGACGTCAAAGACCAAAGACCCGTTGTTAAGGAAGGAGAAAGACCACATATCATATGCTTCAAATGTGGAGGGAGGACACATCGGTCCAAATTGCAGCGATGTCAGTCCAAAGCATGTTATAATGATGGAAGAGAAGGTCACTTAGCCCGATTTTATCGTTCACTCGAAGACAAATTCAAGCTAGGATGGAGGCACCAAAGGTCATCCCCGGAAAAGTCAAAGCCGTTAGTCTGAGGGAGAGCGTTTGTTGTGACCTCCCGGAAAGCAAGGAACCCGAATGAGGTCATCACGGGTAAGCTTATCATAAACTCTAAATAAGTCTACACTTTATTTGATACCGGTTCTACCCATTCTTTTATTTCTCCTACTTGCGCTCAATGATTAAATTTGACTCCGAAGAAATTAGACTTTGACTTATCTGTGGAAACTCCGTTGGGAGAAACCTTCGTTACATCCACGATTTATAAGTCTTGTTTGGTTCAAGTTGGTACCCACACATTACCTGTCGATCTTATTGCATTAAAAATACTTGCATTTGATTTAATTCTAGGGATTGATTGGTTAACTACTCATCATGCAAAAATTGATTGTTTTCGTAAGGTTGTTAGCTTTCATATTCCTAATCGACCTATTATGCGAATTCAAGCAACCAAACCATTAAAATCAATCACTGTCATCTCAAGCCATAAAGCTATTCGTTTATTGAAAACGGATGTCAAGCTTTCTTAGCTCCAATGTCACAGTCTAAACAAAAAATCCGCAATTTTGAATAATATTTCTATTGTTAATGAATTTCCTAACGTATTCCCTGAAGAACTTCCGGCATACCCCAGAAGCGTGAAATTGAATTTTGTATCGACCTTGAACCGGTACAAAACCCATTTCTAAATCCCCATATCGAATGGCTCCTATTGAACTTCAGGAGTTAAAAACTCAACTGCAGTAATTGTTAGACATTGGCTTTATTCGTCCTAGTACTTCTCATTGGGGTGCTCCTATTCTATTCATGAAGAAGAAAGATGGGAGTATGCGACTTTGTATTGATTATCGGGAGTTAAATCATGTCACCATCAAAAAAATAGGTACCCATTGCCCGTATTGATAACTTGTTTGACCATTTTGCAAGAGCCAAATTCTTTTCAAAGATTGATCTTCGCTCGATATCACCAATTGAAGATTAGAACCGATGACATTCCAAAGAAGGCTTTCGGAACTTCGAGTGACGGACATTATGAATTCCTAGTCATGTCCTTTGGATTAACTAATGCTCTCGCCGCCTTCATGGATATGATGAACCGAGTATTCAAGGAATATTTGGATCACTTTGTGGTAAATCTTTATTGATGACATCCTCATATATTCCAAAACCCGTGAAGATCATGAGCAACACTTGAGGTCGATACTCCAAAAGCTTCGTGAATATAAGCTTTATGCCAAGTTGAAGAAATGCGAGTTACGGCTTCGAGGAAGTAGCATTCCTTGGGCACGTGGTATCAAGTCATAGAATATCCATTGACCAAAGAAAGATTGAAGCTATTCAAAGTGGGAGCAACCTAAATCGATGGATCAAGTCATCGTAGCTTTCTCGGCTTTTAGTTGGTTATTATCGAGATTCAGAAGAGTTTTCTCGAATCGCTACTCCACTAACTCGGTGACTCGAAAAGATACAAAGTTCGGTTGGAGCGAGGAATGTGAGAAGAGTTTTCAAGAACTCAAGAGGAGACTCATTTCAAAGACATGTTACGATAATACCATCCGGTTCGGAGGATTTGTCATCTCTGGTGATGCTTCGTGCAAAGGGTTAGGATGTGTTCTCATGCAACATGGGAAAGTCATAGCCTATGCCTCACGATAACTCAAAGAATATGAGAGGAATTATCCTACTCATGATCTAGAGTCAGCCGTTGTTGTCTTCGCACTAAAGATTTGGAGGCATTACTTGTATGGGGAGAAAGTGGAGATCTTTACTACGGATCATAAAAGACTCAAATATTTTTTCACTCAAAAGGAACTCAACACGCGACAACGACGTTGGCTTGAACTATTAAAAGATTATGATCATACTATCCAATACCATCCTGAAAAAGCGAACGTGGTAGCTGACGCATTGAGTAGAAGATCATATGCGGGTATGAGTGCAATATTGTCAACGCAAAGGCCCATTTTGTATGACTTGCAAAGGATGGAGATAGAGATAAAGACTCCAGGGACCCACGTGATGATGGCAAATATACGAGTAGAACCGACTTTAATTGATAAAATTAAAGCTTCTCAAGTTACAGATCCGGAGCTGATGCATATGAGGAAGAAAGTGCAAGAAGGTACGATGCCGGAAGCAAGAATTGATGAAGAAGGAATACTTCGAGTCAACTCCAGACTTTGTGTTCCTAACGACCACGATTTAAAGTATAAAATCATGATGGAAGCGAACAATACACCGCTTGCAATCCATCTCGGGAGTACCAAAATGTATCATGATCTTCGACATACATTTTGGTGGAACAAATATGAAGAGAGAGATATACTGTTTATCTCAAGGTGTCTAACGTGTCAATGAGTCAAGGCGGATCATCAAGTACCAAAAGGTCCATTGCAACCACTTGAAATTCTAGAATGGAAGTGGGAGCACATTACCATGGATTTCGTTACTGGTCTTCCCAAAGTTTCTCAAGGCATAGATGCGATTTGGGTCATTGTTGATAGATTGACCAAGTTTGCTCATTTTTCACCGTCACGAAACTTATACACTTGAACGTCTTGCTCATATGTACATAAACGAGGTTGTAAGATTGCATGGTATGCCAGTATCCATAGTTTTTGATCGAGACCCAAGATTCACGCGATTTTGGGTTAGTTTGCAAAAGGTATGGGCACAGATTTACGATTTAGCTTGGCATATCATCCTCGAGCCAGACGACAATGGAGAGGACTATTCAAACTCTTGAAGATCTATTAAAACTCTGTCTTTGATTTCAAGGGAAGTTGGGACAAGTTCTTACCATTGGTGGAGTTTTCCTACAACAACAGTTATCAAGCAAGTATTGACATGGCTCCATTCGAAGCGTTGTATGGAAGAAAGTGTAGTTCTCCAGTATGCTGGGATGAGGTGGGTGAAGCAACATTGTTGGGACCAGAGTTGGTACGTATGACTACGAAAAAAGATTCAAACGATCCGGCAACGTATAAAAACCTCACAAGATCAACAAAAGAGTTATGCTGATCTTCATCGAAAGGACGTGGAATTCGATATAGGAGATCATGTGTTGTTACGTGTTGCTCCATGGAAAGGATTTACGAGATTTGGAAAGAGAGAAAATCTCAATCCTCGATTCATCGGCCCATTTTTAATCCTTGATCGAGTAGGAACTGTGGCCTATAGACTCGCTTTTTACCGCCAAGTATGTCTCGTGTTCATAACGTTTTTCACATATCCATGTTACGTAAATATGTGGAAGACCCAACCACATTATTGAGTTGGAACCTGGACGAAATAGCGGAAGATTTGGCGTATGAAGAGGTTCTGTTCAAATCTTGGATAAGAAGGAACATATTCTACGCACAAGGTTATACCTCAAGTCAAAGTTTTATGGAGAAACCACGATGTTGAGGAAATGACTTGGGAGTTAGAATCGAAATGAAATCAAGGTATCCTTACCTCTTGACATACCAGTACATACCCTAATTTCGAGGGCTTAAATTCCATAAAAAGGGAGATTGTAAAACCCCAACTTTTTGAATAAAGATGAATTTTCTATAAATATTATTTTTGAATATTATGGAGTGAAATTGATATAATGTTATAGTTGTGGGTAATATTTATAAATTTTGCAAAGTACGCAAGTTGTTATATAATATTCGATTGGTCGGGGAATATTCGTTTTAACAGGGAATATTCGTATAATAAAGACAATCATTGGTGGACTTATTAGCGAAATTATTAGCCGGATCGAGAAAACGACAAAAATACTTTATGAAAATAACGGCGGAAGTTTTACTGTTAATCTGTTGAAACACCTTGTTAAAAGAATGATGTCTGGCGTGGTTGCATAAGTAGCATACGGTATTGATTATTGATGCTTACGTGATAAGTCACTCGGTTTTGTTGGTATTATTAATGTAATAATACTGAGAAAATATTTTTATATAAAAGCAGAATACTTTTATAAAGTTATTCTATAAATAGAATATATTATATTCTATTATGCATAGTGTCTGCGCATAGTGTTTTGCATAGTAAAATCTTTTTATATAAAAAAGAATACTTTTATAAAGCTATACGCTTTTATTAGACAATAATTAGAATATATTATATTTTATTATGCGTATAGTATTTGCATAGTGTCTCAGATAGTGTTTGCATAGTAAAATCTTTTATAAAGTTATTCGTTTTATTAGATTATAAATAAAATATATTATATTTTATTTAAAAGATTTTGCTTTAAATATGGACCATCGATTAAAGTAAATCAATACGGACCGATTCATGAGTTAATTCTTATGCGTCAATCCATTTTTCTATAAATAAGCTCATTCCTTCATTAGTTTCTTACTTAATTCACTTTGAACTCTAGAGAGATAAACTATAGAGAGAAAGAAGAAAGTATTCTCGCTACTTCACTACTTATATATCCAAGATTTTCTTCTTAAGGTAGAGAATATTATTTGTTGTACTCGTAAGGGTGTTATTCTTTCTTATTCATGAAGAGATCTGTTGTTATTCCATTGCTTATTATTCATTGGAATAACATTTATACGCTGTGATACCACCCTATACTTGGTGACATTCTTCTATTATTCCGTCTTTATTATTCCATTGGAATATCACATCAGACGCTTTTTTACGCCGGACCTGGTTCCGCCTCTTTATTATTATTACATTGGAATATCCTGCCTCGTCATGCGTTTACATGGGACTCGATTAAAATCCTTATTAGTATTACATTGGAATAACTTTGCCTCGCAAGCAATCTGCATGCATGGTGATTTCATTGTTATTCCATTCTTTATTATTACGTTGGAACATCACGCTTGCATGTAATTTACTTTGACACAGTTCGTTATTTAGTATTACATTGGAATAACTCAATCTATCACCAAGCAACTGCATGCATGGTGATTTCTTTTGTTATTCCATTCTTTATTATACTCAGTTGGTTAAAGTTTTGACTTCTATACTCTATGAAATTAGTAGAATATCATTGATATTTGCACTTCATCCAATATCTTTTAACTGGGGTTACTATATGGTCACTACTAGTATTTACTATTAACTGGGGTCTAATTAAAAGAATGGGAAGTTTATTTAGTGTTGTTATAAATGACTTGCAGCCTGACAAAGTTAACTTTCAGTGTATCACCATTTTTTTGAAAAATATTTTCATCTACCATGAAGTTGATAAAGAAGGGGAGTTTACGGCCATGGTTTTTAAAACATTGATTTTCTACTTCTTTCTGCTTCATTTGGTGTCCAATTTATGGTACTTGCCTTGAGCAGTAAAAAATGTTGCCATACATAAAGGTAAAGCCACCACCACACACAAATCTACCCTTTATTGTTGGAGTATAGATTCTAATCATAATCATTATGAGATTGAGTTGTATGGTGTAGTTTATCATACAAGCTTTAATAATTGCAAGAAAAACAACTGTAGCTTTTAAATGTACGTTCATTAATTAATCTTGGCAACTTTTAAACTAAAATAAAGTGTCCAGTATCCATGCATACCCTTGTCCGAGTGTCGAATGTCGGACTCAGGTATTTTATGGCAAAGTGAAGAGTCCGTGTAACATAGCTCTTAACATATATCGCAAGCAAATTCAAATCAGTAAATGGGCGAGGTCTTATCGATTCTCACAAGATTCTTAATGGAGCATGCTCAATAACCCAGTATTGTCGATCTTCTACTGAAAGCAGAGGTGCCTTATTGCCGTCCAAAGGTTTGTAGTAGATATCTCTGTCTATCTTTGGTTTCATTCTCTTGTCAATCTTTGGTTACTTCCCCAGACATTTCTTCACTTAATCCAGGCATTTCTTCCCTTTCAGAACAGCTGCACCACAAGAAAACAACAACACATGAATCAATAATATTGACAATAATACAAAACTAACCAGTTACAATAGATGTCCTGCCAATAGTATAATCCTATTTAGATATAATTTAATTATCTTCATATATACATGAATGGGGTGGGATTGGGGACTTTAGGAAGGGGTGCCACTAGATTCATTAAAAAAGTACATCCATCCAAAAACTGAGTGTCGTTAATCACTCCTATTTCTCATCATCAATCAAATTCTAGAGGACCATCGGAAATCACCCTAATTAATATCAGCTTTTCAGCATAATGTAAAGTACATATTAGAGAAAAGCCAATATTTTTTTCTTAAAGAATACCAATCACTATGATGTAGGAATATGGATCTATTTCTAAAGGTCGTTGGCATCCTAAGTTTCATCAACAGGAGACAAGTTCTTAATTATAGATTGTAAAATGTAAACATACACGCACACATCTCTCATGCATGCATGGGGATGGAATTACTAACATACACACTCATATATAGACAAATATAGATAGACCGTGAGATTACAAACATGCGCGATTATAGACAGAGATAGATAGCCCATGCAATGTTTTAAAAGGTGTTGGGCGGGAGGGGGGCTTAGACGGGATTTATTATTTTAAGTCAATTTTAATATTTTATCATACATTTATCCAAATAAAATAATAATATAAAGCAAAATAATCTATAATAAAGATAATAAAGGCTTTTGCTTAGAGTTCAAACACATATCCATATTGCTAATATTAAAATTCAAACACAAACATGCAATTGTTCAAAGTTCAAATATACATACAGACAGAAAAAGAACATCTTCAAATAGACTAATTTAAAGCTAATAAAACTAAAGGTTGTCACTCAAATTAATCATCAAAGTTCATCTCAATTGAATATGACCAATAAAAATTAAGTGAAGTCCAACAGCCTTATTTCGATCAGTTATATCTAGAGTACATCCAGTACTTGTTGGACTATGCCTTTACATATCACCACACTATGATGAGGGAGGGAATTCACTACTACTAGAGTAATCTCTCATTGCATTGCAATATCAATAAATTCCCAAGGCAGATTTCAAGTTGCTAAGTTTAGTTTGAAACCATTGTTTCAAAAGGGTCCCCATATACCATCCTTCTTCACGCTCATTTTGCACTATTTCAATCAACTAGCCTCATAAATGAAAATTTCTCCAGAACTAAACAGTTATCATCCTTGAATCTCAATCCAGGGGATTATTCATGTTAGTTCACATTCCCCCTAGTTGGATTCAGTATTATAACAAAATATTCTTGATAAGTAATCTATATATGAAAGGCACAAAATCAAGGTGATGGTCTAGATATATAAAGTTACATAAGTAATTACGACCAACATAATTTTCAGATCACTCAAATTTAATACCAATTCCCACATTTAATAATATATATACAAACTTATTTTAGCTTTCTGATATAACCAATAACATACGAGTAGTGTGTTCAGGCTCACATATTACTCGTAACAAATTGACACATTACTCATAACTAAAAAACAACAACAACAACTCATAATTCACAATTTTTGATAAAAACATGAATAAAAAACAAAAAATAGCATGATATAAGCATAGTGTAAAATGGCACCCAAATTTTTGCAGCAAACGATCCAATTAGTTCAGAATTATAGCAATAGAAATCTTGTAAAGGGAAGATACGGGCCATGTAATCAAAAATAAAGCTTGAATTCTTGTTTCTGATCAGAAAAGTATTGAAGAATGTAAGGGGTGACCCGGACCACCTCGACCCATGCCCCCAACATGGTTGCTTGGGTCCGAAACTGCTTCAGTGCTGCCTTTTTGTCTGGTTTTTTCAAAAACATTGCTGATTCGACTGAAAGATGAAAATGAGAAACAGATACCGGATCAAAACCCTAGCTATTGTTTCAAACTTGAGTTTTCTGTCTGCTAGTCATCTCTATATTTGCGTTGAATTGGGGGCAGAAGCGACTACAAAAAATTTCATTCTGTCCGCTAAAATATACATGAAAGGTAGAGATGTTATTGGTTCATTTTTGATCCATAACAAATACATGTTATGGATCATTTTCATATATATATATATATATATATATATATATATATATATATATATATATATATATATATAATGGTTTTATGCATGGTTTTAGCTACATGTAATTTTTGGAATGTGGTTGTTGTCTACCTAGGTTGAGAAAGACTTTGGAAGAGTTGAGACCCTCTTCTGCTACTGAGCTTATTGTCGAATGATGGGGATCAAATACTTGAAGGTTGTACAATGAACTTTTTTGTTGTTTGTAGTAAGGTGAGATATCAAGATTACTTGGAACCCTTTTGTTCACTTTATTTCCGTTTTTAGAAAGTTAATTACAAAACTATAGTGGTGAGAAAAGTTTCATGTAAATGGTAGCTCTCCATTATTATCCAGAGGTAAGAACAGCCTAGTGTTGTTGCTTTATGTACTCGGTTATGTACAATAAAACCAAATTAATACCGACCCTTGTGCAAAAATCGCTGGAAATATTGAGATTACCTAACTTTGACTTCAAATTTCTCATGATCATAACTTTCTGCGATCTATTGATTTGGACCATGACTGTGCCTGCTTGAGCTTCTTTTATCAGTTAACTATATGTGCAAGTATGCAGTGGCGTTTAGGAAACAATATGTTTGAAACTTCTGAACTTTATTCTGAGATGTGTCTGTGCTCTTGATGTCTAGATTAGACGTGTTGTTTATTGTGGCAGTTTGAACCTTCTAATACCATGACTTGTACAAACCTGCTTATATTTGAAACCCTACATTTCTTTGTTGATATGGTTTCCTCTTTTTATCAGTCTTAAAGCGAGTCATGGTTTATGGACACTAGAGTGTTGGTTTTTAATTCTTTGCTTTATGACCATGAATTCACATTATCTTCAATTGCAGTAACTTGGCTTTTGCTTATAATATAGTTTATTTTTGTCGTTGGTAAATGAGTTGGCTTATGGATCCTATATTATTCAATGCAAATTTGAATCTTGATGTATTATCATTATATACATTGTTAGGCCATCCATTAATTTACCGGCTTAAGCTTTTAGATGAGTTGGTTACTTAACATGGTTTCAGAGCTTTGGGTAGGTTCAAATCTTCCCAAACGTTGCCTTTATAATTATTTAATAGTGCAAATGCACTTTAATTTATCTAATAAGGCTAAAGAAAAGAGTTCACATGATCATAGTTTCCCCCTCTACTCTTGGAAGCATAACTTTTACCAAAAATATTAGCCATTTTGACCCATCTTGAAAAGCTAGCTATCTAAGAGGAGAGGCTAAGGCCTATATCAACCCACATCAAGTTGCATTTGTAACCGATCCTTATGGTCTAGTATGGAGTTCGCATCACATGGTCAAACCGTGATCGATGGCAAGAAGCATTTATTACCAGTAAGTTTCTTGTTCTAACACCATTCTAGGAATTGGTTATTGCATTTAGCAAAAGTTATTTCCTTTTTTGCTCCTTCTAAAAACTTGAAGCACTCCAGCATTTGCTTTCTGGTCAGGAGTGAATACTATGTCTGCAGGTCTTGAATGTTTGAACCATACAATTAAACAATTGGATTCTACCACTTAGCAGTGAAAAATCCGCAGCAGTTTTAGATGATACAAACTTGTGGGTTGGCTGGTTAGGATCTTCATGTCAAATTTGTGGCTTTCATTTCGTAATAGGGATGTTAAATCGAGTAATTATAAAATTCATAAAAATGAAAATGCTGCATAAAATTTATTCGTCCAAGTGGTCCAGCATTTTCCACTTGTATTTATATGAATTGTGTGTACTTCAAAAATTTACAACTTATAAAGAAACCAAAGATAAAACAACCTAATTTCTTCAGAAATATGAGATGCATTAACGAACATGAACTAAACAGGCTCTTAATTTTGGTTTCATTGGCCTTGCACTTGGCTATGTTTAGCCTGCATATGACCATTATTAGCCATAAAGATTGCCAATTGTCAGTTCATATAGAACTTCTGAGGAAGTCAAGAGGGAGTACTCCAATAGGTATGTATGCACATTACTGGTTTCTGTAAGTGCTTCCACAGAACAGAGATCATTCTTCATTTTTTTTTCTTTTAAAAACATCTGCACAATGTATTCTTTTCCAGAATATATAAACTTACGCCGACATTTTCACCCTAGTCGTATGCACCCTATTTTATTTAATTTAACTTTATTGTGTATGAGCAGAAGGGGATCATGGAGAAAGCTGTTCTGGAGGGCCGGTACCTCGGCACCTCTGATATAATCCTGGATCCTTAATTATTTCTGTGGCCAACGTGAATCAAAACCAAGGATTGTGGGGTAGACACACATAAAAGTTAAATTCCTGCTCAGCAAAACACTCAGATCCTTGTGTCCTTGTGAGTGTGTTTGTTCACAATTCATGGCAACTTGGCAAGTATATGAAAGCCCTGCCTGTCAGCCTGTGTATGTATATTGTACCTTGACAAAACAATCTATTGTATGTGTAACATAAATCATGCCTATACTCTATTGTATACCTCGACAAAGCAATGTATTCTTTGAGCAACATAAATGTTCTCATTTTCTAAGTCCTTACCTTTATTTTTTACCTTATTTTTCTCAGACCGGACCAGTTATCGAACCGGAAAAGGTACCGGTGTTATTGACTCAGTGACGTCATTAATATATAAAAATATATATTGTTAATAATTAATAAAAAAAATTAAAAATCTCGTTTTTATGAACTAAAACATAATAAAGTTGAGTTATAATATTACTAAAAGTGGTTAATTTTAATATTAAAACTTTATTGGTACAAAAAATAAATAAATTAAAAGTCGATTATTAACTAATTTTACCAGTTGAATCACCGGTTAGACCGGTAGTCAACCGGTTTTTGATTAAATCAAAAAAATCAAGTTGAATTGGATCGGAGTGTTGATCGGTTCTGATTTTTATAAAGATTGGACAGACTGGCCGGATCGAGTTTAATAACACTGCTGCTTTAATATGCTTTGGTTTGAAACTAAATTACCAGTAATATGCCTGGAGAATTTTGGTGGTGAATTTGTTTTGAGTAGTGAGTGATACATGCACATCCTAAATTGTTATAGTTAACACTGGCCTTAATAAAGTTTTTAAACTGTTCATGCATACAATCCTAATAATTATTTTACTATCTTAGTTTTCCCTATTCACTCTTTCTAGTTTTTGGGAATCATGCTAAAAATATATATTTATACTTTTATATTTTTATATTATATTTATAAATACCTCAAAAGATTAGGGAAAAAATCTTAAAATTCGTCCCAAATAATTAAAATAAATACAACAATATTTCTAAAAACATGGATAGAGCAAATATATGTTTTGTAATATTCTTACACTTGTTAGCTATATTTTAATTATTATTTTTTAAATTTATTACTCGACCAAGTATAATTATTATTCTAATATTATCGACAATTCTTTTTCTAATAAGAGTAAGGTGATTATTAATGTTGGAAATGTTACAAAATGTTTAAATTCTATTTCATACAATTAATAAAAAAGAAAAATTAGTGTTATGGAGCATTTTAAGTACTTTTTAGTTCCTTAAAGCTTAATAATAAAAACATCTTGAAAGAATATTGTGCAAGAGAAAAAGAAAATAAAGAAAGCATCGTTTTATAGTCCAGCACCAGATGCCCTTCACACGTGTCGATCGTGGAAGCGTGCATAAATAAAAGGGTTTAATACTATTAAAATAAATAAAAAAAAGAAATGAAATAAGAAAAAGTAAAATATCCCCAAAAATCTCTGATTAAATAAAATCTTCTTCTCTCTAGTCTCGCCTCCTTCTCATCTCTTCTCCAGCGTCCGATTTTTTTTTTTTTTTTTCTCTCTCTGCATAAAAACAACAATCAAATCTCCCCAAGCGCGCCAAATACAAATCCGTTATTCATCTTCTTCAACTTTCTCTCTGTGGTAATTTTGCTTGTTTTGCAGCCAAAGCTGAGATTCTTTTGTTTTGTGAACATTTCCGTGTGAAGTTAGGTTTCCGGCTGGAATGGCTGATGCTCCGGCGAGTCCCGCCGGCGGGAGCCACGAGAGCAGCGGCGATCAGAGTCCCCGCTCCAATGTTCGCGAGCAGGACAGGTATCTTCCCATCGCGAACATTAGTCGGATAATGAAGAAGGCGTTGCCGGCCAATGGGAAGATTGCAAAGGACGCCAAGGATACCGTTCAGGAATGCGTGTCTGAGTTCATTAGTTTCATCACTAGCGAGTACACTCTCTTCCTCTCTCTCTCTCTCTACATAAACACACACACACATGCATATACACATTTTTATTTACTTGTGTAAGATCTTAAATGGATGCGTTACAAAATAAGAAACTTTGGTGGTTATGCTTCAAAAAAAAGCCTTCTTTGATTTGGGGGTTTTGGTGTGTAGGGCGAGTGATAAGTGTCAGAAAGAGAAGAGGAAGACAATCAACGGCGATGATTTGCTATGGGCAATGGCCACTTTAGGTTTTGAAGATTACATTGATCCCCTTAAGGCCTACCTAGCTAGGTACAGAGAGGTATTTTTCCCTCTTTTTTTCCCAAGTACTACTATTTTTATTTTTATCTTTGTTTAGTATTATTTGCATATATGAGTTGTCTTGTTCCTTTTCATTTGTTATCTGTATATGCTAGATATACTAGTTCTTTGTTTGCACTAAAAGCCTCTGTTTTTATGGGTAGAAAGACATATCTCTAGAATAAAAATGCCACCTTTATTGCTTAAGATAGCTTTTCTTGGCAAACGGTATTTCATTGACATTTTCAAGATTGGGAGCTAAGAGGAGGTGAGTAATCTTTTGACATTTCTGGGCCTCTGGCCAAGGTTGGTACCTTTCACGGGGTGAGGATTTGGTGCGGGACCTGTGTTCTGAAAATCCTTCTAGGGCTCCTCCTAGATAGAATCAGTTTTTTATTTCTTGATTCGGCTGGGTACCTAAGCAGTATCAGTCCTCTTCAATCTCGATTTGGACCTTGTAGCTAACTCTTAAATTTGATTACTTTTATTAGGACATGACCCAAAATTTTCAAGTTATATGTCAAAAGTTCTAAATTTTCATAATTTTTGTAATAAATCACATTTTTTTTCAATCTACAACTCTAATATTAGATTCTAGACCACTTCATTACTTTTTGTAAGTGCTAAATGAACTTTACCACAAATGATAGATTGTAACTGAAGTTAAAAGAATTGTCTAAGAGATGATTACAAAGATGTATTCAATATAACAGTATTTAGTGACGGCAAGCTTGAAATGAATTTGTTATGTTTGTCAAATACAATTTAGAATACTTACATCTAGGTATGTATGGTTACCAGTGTTTACATTGGTAGCATTTCGTGCGCTTGGACCTCGCCAAACCAATTTTGATGTATTGCGTCTGAGCCTCAAACATTACGTTTGTGAATTAAATAAGTTGCATTTGAAATAAGCTACTAGAAGACAAATAAGATTCTCAAGTGCATTTGAACCTCCAAACGCTCCATAAGCTGGTAAACAATCAAGCACCTAATATAAGTTTTATATAGTATATACAATAATAAATAAGGCCTCTTCGGAAAAGGCCTAGGCACCCCTTCGCTGCCTAGGACCGCCAACTGATTCTTAGAACACTACCGTGGACTTCTATGAGTGGAAAGTTCTCGGTTAGACTGGACTATCAGACTTTTAGGGATTAGGGGAGAGGGGCTTTACTTGGAAGAGTATTTGGCCTTCTTTTCTTGGCGGCTTCTTTAAGGGCTATCTCGACTCTAGAGGCGTAGCAAATGTGTGGTTAACCGATGCTACATGTGTAAAAAGGGTTTGGAGTATGTGGATCATTTGTTGCTCCACTACGAGTTCACTAGAGACTTTTGGGGATTATTTTTTATGTTTTTTGGGATTGCGTGATTGATGCCGAGATCGGTGCGTGATTTGTTGGTGGCTTGGAATGGAGCGAGAATTTTTAAGAGATGAGGTAAAAGATGGAAATGGTACTGAATTGTTTCTTTGAGTTCTTTTTAGGCAGAGAAAGCGTAGATACTTTGAATAAAAGCAGTCTATAGTTCATATTTGATCTTATTCTCGAGTCTTTTGTTCTTTTGGAAACATGAATCATATCTGGATTCTATGAACTTTTTTGTTCAATTTGTCACGGAATTTAGCTTAATAGCTTGGCTCATTTTTCTTTTACCCTTTGGGTTGGGCTTTGGCTGTGTTTCCATATTTTTTTTGTTATACTCCAAATGTATTCTGGTGGCAAGCCCTTTTGAAGCATTTGTTTGTAAATTACTTTACTTATCAAAAACAAGAAGATAAAAATTACATTTCTCTGAGTGCATCCTTCCTGTACATCTTTGTTTTCAAACAAGATAAGAATGAAATGTTTTTTGTTATTCCCTAATGAGTTTTATAGAGGACTTTCCACTTGGTTAGTATTTTGCGTATTAATTGATGGCTCGTTATAGGGTCTGTTTTCCAGGTGTATTTGTGGCTCGTTGTAGGGTTGGGAGGTTGGTTGGCTGGTTGGGTTTTTTGTGTTCTTCTTTCAGAGTTTGGGGTGGGTTAATTTGATATTTTTGCAGGTTTCCGTCGCCTCTCATAGGATTGTTATTCTCCTAATGTACAATATCTATAGAAATTGATTTTCTAATTTCCAGTTTTGGGTACAGTCATAGAGGATTACTTTTCTTTTGTCTATATTTTTTTCAAATGACAGAGTGTTAGTGTGAATTCTATCTTTGTATGCATGTTTTGTTGTGGATCAAACTAACACCAATTTTTTCCCATCCTATGTTTCATTGATATTGTGGAAACCCATATGATGGTGCAGTTAGAGGTATGTAATAACATTCTTAGTGTTTTTTATTATTATTATTTTCTGTTTCTGTTTCATTTATTTATTCTGGGTGATTTTAGTAGTGGCTAGAGATCACCTCTGACATGTTGATATACCTGTATCAGGGTGATACTAAGGGATCTGCTAGGATTGGAGATGTGTCTACCAAGAAAGAGCTAGTTGGAGCTCAGCTTACGAATCCACAGGTATGGTAGCAAAGAGTCAATCTTTGAATGTTTCTCTGGGTTGTAATAGCTATATTTAGCATATTTGATATGTTGGAATGAACTAACTACAAATAGTTAACTCTTTATTGTTATTTTGTTTGGTGGTGTATAAATATCGCAGTATGCCCATCAGGGTTCTTTCACACAAGGCATTAACTATGTGAATTCTCACATTTGAACTTCCAAGTAAATCTCTATCCTCTCTCTCTCTCTATATATATATGTGTGTGTGTGTGTGTGTGTGTGTGTGTGTGTGTTTTTAAAAGGTTTTATTTTTCCTTATCAAAATAAAATTAATTGGGGTTCGAATGTCTGGCATATTATTTTGCTTGGGATATAGGTTTATCTAGTGTTTTTCATATCCATCTTTTGAAAGATCAAACAACCTTAGATATTGATTTTTTCCATTCATGAATTGCTATTTAACTTTTGAAGGTCTTTTAACATACATTTAAAAGACATTGTGAACTTTCCATGTCATATATTTGTGGTATGTTTACTTGTACAAATTTATGTTAAAAAATAACTTCATATTGATTAGAAATTGGAACTTTACTCCGTTGACCGTTCAGTCCTTTGTAGTTGCATTCTCATTTACTTCCTAAGATTGGATAATGATTTGTTTTCGTGAGCCGGCGTACACAGCTTCTGGTCTCGTGTTCTCATGAATGATTGTACTTAGATCTGCACATCTGTTTAGGTCATATGGTGAAGAGAGTAATCTTCTTTTGAGACAAATAATATATATAGACAACTATAAATTGAGTTTTGCGTTTGGAACAGGAGGAATATCTTTGACCATTTACTGTTTCTTGAAGCCCCATATCTCCCCAGATGAACCACCACGCATAAGGACTCCATGAACTAGAACTTAAGAGCTTGCCCATCCAAGAGGGAAATTTTGATGATATGCCTCATTAGACGGTAGTTATTTCTTGGTATCATCATGTCTTAGGAAGCAGACACATCTATAGTTTTAAACAGCAGTTGTTGCTGCTGTAGGATGTGGCCGTGGTGACATGAGGTGTGAACACCTCACCTTAAGTTGAATTTTAGTCACTTTAATTCAATCAAAAACATAATTTTAGCATAATTTATATATATTATTATCATGTATTAAGTCACTAAATAAACTTCTGAGAATATTTTGAACTACAAAACGAAATCAACGACAAATACTACAATTACATAATATTTATATAGAACATAACCACAGACATCTTCTCCATCTTTATGTACATAATATGTTGAATGATTCTTGTGTTGAACTAGATCTAAACTTTAGAGGGCAAAACACTTTGTGGAGAGGAAATATGCAAAAAAGGATCAAAATGTCGGCTGAAAATCAAGTGATAAAAAAATGTCCCAAAAGGAAAACAAAATAGATTGTAATTGTACACTATAACAGCCACAACGGACAGTCGCAGCACTGTAGCGGCCGATATGCACATGATTTTTTATTTCACCAAAATATCAGCATATATCGGATGCTGCAACTTGATTTTTTGAGACGTCGTAATTCGTTTTTTTTAACTATGTACACATCAAGCCTATAGCATCAAATGGAGATATTACTATTGGGGGTAGCTCATGAAGGCGGAAGCACCACACATGGATTTGTATCTTGGTCCAATATAAAAGAACAGAGCTTTCACATAGCAACTCTTTATTCTGAAAGTGTGCAATATCAGTATGTGGAGATTACAGTTTTCTTATATTCGCATTAATCTTATAAATTTGTTTTAGACATCCTTTTTTGCGTGTTTAGTAACCATAATTTGTTGTAAATGCGTAGTTGGTCATGTTTATTTGGATCGAATGATCTTAATATTGTGCCTCTGGGGTTCTTATGAATTCATAACTAAGAATGCTAATAAATATGCCAAACAGCATTAGGCAATTTTATCAACATGAGGTCCCTTTCCCCGACTTAGCTGTCTCGGTAATTAGTTATTAACATGCTAGAACTTCTTTCTACCATGTAGTATCAATTCATGCTGCGTCCGTGGATATTTGGTAGTCAGTGAATTTTATATTTTCGTGGGTCCATAACCTTTAATTCACCTTAATATAGATTATTAAATCTTACGTAACTTGTGTTATGCAATTTAGTATGAAAATATATATTTCTATGGAATATATATTTTTATAGAATAAAATGTTGTTGTACCTTATATACCAATTAATTTTGTTTGGAACTGAAATGCTGTGTTATTCTGATCTAATGCATAGTATTGCCAAAAATTTTGAATACAAGACTTTGAACTTAGATGTAAGCCTGTCATGTTTTTGTTTTGTTTTATTTTTTGCGGGGTTGGAGGGGGCTTATATAGGAGGATTCCCCATTATCTCATAGGGGGATTAAAAGAGAAAAGGGGAGGGGGAGGGGAGGGGGGGGGGGGGGGAGGGTGGGGTGGTGGGGAGGGTGGGGACAAAAAAAATGAAGCTGATTCCCAAATAATTTTCCTTCTGCACAGAGTCCATCTTTTGAAGAGTTCTTTGATTGAGCGCGGCATAATCCGGATTAGTCCAAAAAGATCCAAGAGCAAACTCCTAAGTTCCCGCACTATGGCATATAAAATCATTTCTTAGACATCAACTTAAGTTACATGGACATGAAGTTTCCTTTCGGACACGGGTAATTTGAAGAGTCGGACGTTGGTACTCCTCAATTTTGCCAATTTTTACACTAAAATGAAGTGTCCGGCACTCGAACCCTTTTCCGAGTGTCAATTAGCAGACATGGGTACTTCCATGTAATATATAGCACATCAATACCAGCTGATGTACATTTTTTTTCTACTCCTCGATCAAAGTATCACCTGTCAGATCACTCTTCTTATCTGCCTTTCGAACAAAGAAACCTACTCTCCTAGGAGTTGCAGATTTCTGAACAATCTTCCAAGAAAAAGTGAGGCCTTGCCCCCGCCCTTGTAAGAAGAAAATAATAGGACACATTAATGTAAACTTTTCATGTTTTCTATCTTATATCTCATCGAATCTTATTACTGAACCTAGCATTCTGCATCCATAGTATACTGCCTTTAAAGTAATTTGAACAAGTAATAACTCCAAATCTTGGACGTCTCTCCTGAAAATGGGCATTGAAACATATCTATCATCTGAAAATTTGAGAAGCTCTACTACCAATGCTTCCTTGTCTCTCTATCTATCGAAACAAGCTTGGGGGATTAGTTCTCAAGTCAGCCTTACAGTCCTCACCACACCGCCAAGTCAAGCAATACTCATTGCGATGCCATTTCAATATTTGTTGCCACTCCACCACCACTCCACCACCACTCCACCATCACTACCCCCCTAGTCCAGCAGCTCAAACATTTATGAGACTTGGAATAATAATTTTTATATGATGAATATTGACAAATAACCTTTAAGTTAAATAGTTAAATACTCTTACACCCCAGTCCCATATCGAAAGATATGAAAAAAAATTGTCTGCATATAAAGAATTAAGTTATTAACCTTCGGTCATGACCTTTTGGGTGAGCTTGTGCTATTGTGCTAGTGGTTTGAAGCCTTGTTTGGATGAATTTGTTTCGATTCGAACTTGAGTAGATCAATTTTATTCCTTGTGTTCTGAATTCTTGAAGGGTGGAGCTGTTATGCTATATTTGGATTCTAACTTTCCTTTCAATATTTGCAGTCATGGGACAACATCTATTTAGACATGCAACAAAACCACATAGAGCGGGCGCCAGTTTCTCTTGCGGATTTCATTATTTGCAATTCAGTTGCCAATAGATATTATTTAACATAATTGGCGCACCTTATGTAGATTTTAATTATCTGATACCAAAAAGTAATGTAATTTTTTCCCTTTTTCATTGAATCCCTAGTTTTTTTGAGGATGGGATATGTTTGATGCTATGCAGCTGGGCTCCCATTAGTTAAACATGTGAGAATTTGTATGTTATGTATATTTGGCTTTTTTTACTTGATATAAATATTTGCATGGGAGAGAAGATCAAATCTGTGAAGCATTTATGCTTAGTAAGTTTGCTGGCTATTCAGAAGAATTAGATATTAATCTAGTGATTGTGTTGCCGATATTTATGGTTGTGGAAAGACCGGCTATGGCAGAAGAGTCATGTGCCCTTGAACAAAAGCTGTGAAAGGTTGGAGAAGGACAGATGGAAAAGAAAAATTCTTGTTTGGTGGGAAAGGGTATTTCCTTTTTTATTAGTTTATTCTTTGGCTTGTGTTTAAGATTATGAATATTTTTTGGATGAGGTATTTGTGATGTATTTTGTTAGGGGTGAAACCAAATGATGTATTTCTCTCTTTTTGTTTTAACAATCTCATTTTTATTTTCTCTTTCTCCTCCTACCACCATCATTTTTTATTCAAATCAATTAGAATGAATCTGAACTGTCTTTGTGTTATCTCGCTTAAATTTAAAATGAATTCTATCTTATTAATATAATATATATAATGTTCGGGTGTGATTTGCCGACCCCCATATGTGTCGAAGGCCGTATCTATGAAGGATCTGTCGAGCCCAATGGGCCAAAGCCAGTAAAGAGTTTGATGGTGTTCGGGGTCGGGCGATCGAGCCCTTCTGGGTCGGGGTTCGGATCTGGTTGGAGGTGTTCAGGAGATTTGGGCCCATACGGTTATGCCTCATATGGAGTCTGGTGTGATAGGGAGTTTGAATGGTTAAGGATTCTAGTTCTAATCATGTTTTAAATACCAACTCCAAAGGAAGGTGTTAGGATTATATTCAACTTCTTCCTTTTAAGGAGATTGAGTGTGACCCAAACATAGGTAACTACCATGTTTATGAGTCCTAATACAATTCAGGAATCAGTTCTAAGGTGATGAGATCAACTATAAATACAAGGCTAAACTTCAATTATCAGGTAATACGTATTTTTGAGCACTAAATACTAAAACCTCCATTGTTAAACCTTGTTCAGCCTGTACTCATTCTCACATCGGAGCTATCACCCGACGGCCTAAGCCATCAAGCTTAATGTGTGATTTTGTTACTGTGCAGGTTTAAGCACGTGAATTTGGTGATTGGACGCGCAGACGAGTTGGCGTTAACATTGGCGCTAGAAGGAGGGTTTTTTAGTGCTTTTACAATCACTCTGAATTTTTTCGGTTGAAAGCTATGGCGAACAGGGACAGTGAGGCTACAAACCAGGAAAAGTCAAAAAACTCATCATACCACCCAAGTGAGAGGGTCTGTCAATGATAGGTTGGGGCCGAAAAACTAGGAAGGTAATTCTGAACATGTTACGTCACCACAGCGATTATTTTCGGCTAGTCAACATACACCAGATCCCCTCAGTCGTGTCGAGGACAATCAGTCCCGAGCGCATGGAAGGCGAAGAAAGGATCAGGTAGAGGACAGTCAGGACCAATGTCAGTTAATCTTATTAAAGAAGATGCAGCATAACAAAGACGCCATTGAGGCTCTACACCTTCAGCAAATTGAATTGGAAGAACAGATGGCCAAAATGGCCGGAGAGCAGGAGGTTTCATCGAAGAAGCCCAGACATCGGAGTCGATCCAGGACACCTCATCTAGACAGTTCTGGTCAAAACATGAGCAAACCTAGGAGTTGCTCTCGGGAAGGCAAGAGCAGACGAAGGAGTCGCTCCCAAGAAAGAAAAACTGAATTGTAAGACCCCAACTTTTATGAATAAAGATTAATTTTTCTCGAAATATATTTTTGAATATTATGGTGTGAATTTGATATAATGTTATAGTTGTGGGTATTATTTATAAATCTTGCAAAGTAAGCAAGTGGTTATATAATATTCGATTGGTCAGGGAATATTCGTTTTAACAGAAAATATTCGTACGACGGCACAATCATTGGTGGAACCCACAACGAAAATATTGTCGTAGTTAGAAAAGCAGCGTAATTATCTTTTTATAAAAATAACTACGAAAGTTTTTTTACCGTTAAACCGTTGAACTACCCTTTAGTAAAAGTACAATGTCTGGCGTGGTTGCATAATAAGACACGGCAGATTGATTATTGATGCTTACGTGAGAAGTCACTCGCTTATACTCAATTATTGCTACGATAATTCTTTATAATATCTCTTATATTATTGATTCAATTATTGTCACAAAGATCATCTCAGATAATATTTATTATTATTTAATCAATAATTGAGACGACAAAGTTATTCATATTATTATTTGTAATATTGACAATGTCTAGAAAGTTCTGTCGAGGAGAGGTTTGGTAACCTAATTGCGCGTCAATAGGGATAAATCCTTATCGGAAATCCCCATCTTTCCTGAGAATGATCTGGTTGTTAAATATTGTGAGTTATAATATTAATGATGAATAAGTTCGTATTGATTAAAGATTAAATTGATATTTTCATTGTGTTGGGATTATTAGTGTTAATGAAAATGGACATCTATTTCGATAATAATTGATGTCTGGAGGTTATATTGACCAATCGGATAATTAATCGGATAAATGAGTAATTAATTGCTATTAATTCACATCCTTATAACTATTTGTTCACATGTATGTATTATTTATTCACATGCATGTACTATTATGGGAGGTGGTGCAAAATTGATAATATTTGCATGACTAAATTAAAAATAGAGGTATAGATGAGGGTACTATACCGTAACTATTTTTTTCACATGTGTACTATAGATTCACATGAATGTACTATTGATTCACATGATATACTATTAGGGGAGGTGGTGCAAAATTGATAATACTTGCATGACTAAATTAAAAATGGAGGTATAGATGAAGGTACTATACCGTAACTATTTTTTCACATGTGTGTACTATTGATTCACATGAATGTACTATTGATTCACATGATGTACTATTAGGGGAGGTGGTGCAAGTTTGATAATACTTACAGGACTAAATTAAAAATAAAGGAAAAGATGAATGTATTATCTTTGTAATATTTTGAGCCCCAAACGCATAATTATCGAAACTATATTTTCCTATAAATAGAAGCTCATTCATCTTTCATTCTCACAAATTCACTAAGACTCACAAGAGCAATTATAGAGAGAGAAGCTATAGAGAGAAAGAAGAAGAGAAGTCTGCTACCTCATTATTCCAGTATCCAATCTTCGTAAGGGATATTATTTTGTTCGATATTCATAAGAATAATATTTTCTTTCATACTCGGTAGTATGTGAGTAATATTATTTCGTCTCGTATTCTTGATTATACCCTCGTTTTGTTAAAGTATTGCTTCTATACTCTGTGAAATTAGTAGAATATCCTTGAAATTTGCGTTTCATCTAGTATCGTTTCACATGGATATTCTTTATATATTCTTGTTAAATTTTAAGCTTTTCATGCCGGAGTACTGTCCATGAGTAGTATTTATTTTTACGGTACTATTCACAAAGTACTATTCACAGAGTACTATTCACAAAGTACTATTCATGGGATACTATTCACAAAGTATACTATTCACGAGATACTATTTCTGAAGTACTATTTATGGGGTACTATTCACTTGGGTACTATTCACCCGGAGAATTATTCATGACAAAAATTAATTTCTTTGCTGTCCAAATTATTTTTGATACAATATTATTCTTGAATTTTACTCCACAAAGCAGTATCATGTTGACAATTTGGACATTATTGAATTATGGATAAATTAAGTTATAAATCTTTAAAAATTTATCATTTGCTTTCTTTTAATTGAATTCTTATATCATTGTCATCATTCTCATACTTATATTGTGATAAAAGTCATCTGTGGCTTACGTGCATAGATGTACTATTGATTGGTATGATTATGACCAGGAATTATTCGGTATAATCATGACCGTAATGTTACAAATGATGTGGTAAAAATCTTCATTGGCCTGTAGTGCATTGATGGACAGTTGTTGGTATGATTATGACCAGAGATTATTCGGTATAATCATGACCATTGATGACTACATGAATATCCTTGGCCTGTAGTGTAGGGATGATTCGATGATGTGGTTTATTTAATAAGCTGAGTCTCAGCGATAAAACTGTTGATAAACCTTTTAAATCATAGAAGATAGTAGATATCATGCTCTACTTGACTCTTCTAATGGATTGCTTGTTCCGCTGCAATTAAACTTGATGTTTATTATATTTTATCAGTTTAACACTGTTGAAGGCTAACGATAATTTATTATGCATTATCTTAGTCATAATATTTCTTACTGGGCTAGTTGATCTCACTACTAGAAATTTGACATATAGCGATGAGCTATAGCGACGGTCGGCACGGAACCGTCGCTATAGGGTATCTATAACGACGGTCAACATGGAACCGTCGGTATAGGGTATCTATAGTGACGGTCAGCGCTCACCCTTTATTTTTATTGTTCTCTTCAGGAAATGAGAATATAGCTAGGACTAGTCGGGGAACGGAGTGACGGTCCAGATGTTTGCATTAGTAGTCCTCACTATTCAGTGAAATAGTGTGATAAAATTGTAATGAATACTTTATTTGAGTTTGGATACTCTCTACTAGACATTATCCGTGTTGAAACTCTCAGCTACGTTTTGTCGTACTGTATAAAAGAAGTTTGTATTTAAATTCTGTACCATGTATTTGGCGACTCAAGATGGGTGATGTATACCTATTTTGGGGGCGTCACATGAATACCCAGGCAAAGTAGGACAAAGGAGGAGGGTCGCATCTCCAGAATATGAGAGGGACAGACCCAGGTCATCCCCTCACAGAGAGGAGTCTGATCCCCTTGCCAGAAGGGTTGCAGAGTTAGAAAAGTTGATGGTAGCCAAAAATCAGATGGGAACATCATCGAGCTGTCCCAGTTCACCATTCACGTCCGAAATTAATCAGGTCACAGCCAATCCAAAGAAAAAGATGCCCTCGCTAGAGACTTATGATGGATTGGGAGATCCGTACAACCATTCCGACGGGTACGGTAGACTTATGAGTTATTACGAACATTCAGATGGTGCAAAGTGTCACATGTTCGCTACGACTTTGAAAAAAAGTCCTCGATAATGGATGGGAACTTTGGCGTCGGGATCGATCGGTTCATAGAGCGACCTTCGAGAAAAGTTTTATGCTCGATTTGGGAGCAACAAGATACGAGGAAAGATAACTGCTTCTCTCATGCAGGTAAGGCAGCGTTCGGATGAAAGCCTCGGCCAGTATGTTAAGAGGTTTTGAGAGGCAGTGGGGTCGGTGGCAGAATTGAACTCACCATAAGCCCTAGGATTTTTTATAACGGGTCTGAACATAGGGAAATCAAAAAAGCTGATGAAAGACCTGGTTATTGTAAAGCCCCCAAATCCAGGTACTTGAAACTCAAATTCAGTGCTTCACGATACCATTTCTATGAGCGGAATAATACTTACAATAATAACAATAGTATAAATATTAAACTCAATTGACATATCTATCAAAGCCTAGCTCCCAAGTACGTAACCTTTAATCATTCCTTACAATACATGATAATAAATATATAACATTGTCTTAATAATATTAAATTATCCCATAAGATAACATTGAAATCATTCAGCAACCTTTCCCTTTCCCTTTCCCTTGTTTCTAGCAAAGCCTTCAGATTGCTCGCACTTAGTTGAAAACATTTAAATTAAGCAAGGATGAGCATTTGAGTGCCCAGCAAGTAATAACAATTATATATATAAGCTGAAAGAATTTAAATGTTTTCTTTATACTACCCTTCTACAACAAATCAATAGTTGTGAAGTAATGAACCGATAATAATAACATAACAACCTCTTTCAAAATTTTGAAACTACATCGACTATAAATAGGGTTAAGGGACATACTATGAACATTGTTTTCATTTTGAAAAGGTTAAGCAGAACTTCATCTCATAAACCGTCATAACTTACGGGCACGAGGGTGTACATCCCATGGAACCTGTATTGATCAACACTACATTACAAGAACGATAGGATCGTTCACTCTGTCCGCCTTGGGCGCATAAAAGTTTTCCCGTGTAAGGGATAATAATAACGTTTTATCTTGTTCAACAATAATCTATACTTCATATATATATATATATATATATATATATATATATATATATATATTTGACAAAGGTGTATCAATATGTGATTAAATGAAATGATTATCCAAGTGGGAACACTTATATAACCATTTATAGAAATTAATGAACATAATATATATATATATATATATATATATATATCTGAATTACCATATACTAACATGTTGATAATCAATGAGCGTATATAATATAGGGTTAATAATCTGTACAGTAATAATATAATTCTGAAACATTCTTACTCATGTCCATTGCATAAAGAAAATGCAAAGGTAGGATACTTGCCTGATGCGCTGCTTACAATACGCAACTTAGTTTTATCTCTTATATCACGACCTATCATTAATCAGATCATTCGTTCGATTAGAACAACATACTATAACATATAGTACTGCATTTCGCAGTCAGCATATAACCTAATCACATTATCACACATGTTCAACAATCATTGCATCACAAACAAACATTAATACAGTCAAAATATCTAAGTCTAGATCAATTTCTGAAATATGTCGGTGTACCGACAGCTTTATCGGGTAATTATCGAGTCTAAGACTCTATTCTGTAACTCAATATCCGTAAATACCAGTTATATTTCTTTTAAATAACTTATAATAATTTTTAAACATTTATCACAATTTATCATGAATTTTCAAACACCGGAATCATTATTACATGATTTAAATATCAAACAATTCTATTATCATTAATATTTAATTAATATTAAACTATTAATGAAACCATTGCCAAAATATTAAAGTTAGTTATAATAACTTAGAATATTTTTAAAGTATTAATATTACCCTTAAATGATTTTTAAAACATTTAAAATCATTCATAATCAATTACCATTAATATTAAAATATTAATGTGTTATTTATCCATCATTAATTATAACTTAAAATATTTTTAATTCATTTATATCCTTTTTAAATGATTTTTAAATCAATAAAACCATTTTAAAACTATTTATTTAATATAATTATTAAATAAATTTAATATCATTAATGTTAAAATAAATATCATTAATATTAAATTATTAATGAAATTATCCTTTAAATATTAAAAGTTATATTTTATAACTTAAAATATTTTTAAATACCTTATTATTATTTAAAATAATTTTTAATATAATAAAATAATTTTTAATCTACTTATTTAATTCATTTATTAAATAACTAAAATATCATTAATAATAATTAATTAATGAAATTCATCACAAAATATTAAAAGTCATTAAGAATAACTTAAAATATTTTCTCATTCCATAATATAATTTTTAAATGATTTTTAAAGTATTAAAACCATTTTTTAATAATTTATTTAATACGTAATTAAATAAATTAAATACCTTTTGATATTCTAAAAATATTAAATATTTGTGAAATATATCTAAAATAATTAAAATATAATTTTGAATTTTAAAATAATTTTTAGTAATTTAATATGTATTTTAATAATTAAAAACTAATTTTACGTAATTATTTAATGAAAATATAATTTTTATAATTAAAGCGTCGCTAAAGACCACTATAATATAGCGAGCGTAACTGTCATTGTAAGTGTTCTTCGTGTTCTTCATACAAACCTGCATCTTCAAGATTCCATCGAGTGGGTGGGTTTGACCAAGTGCCAATCGTCGGTGTGTGTTGCGTTTCTGGACTTGTTTTTAGTCGATCGTGTAGTACTAATCTGAGGACTACAAGATCCAACAACAAACAAAATCATATCATGCATAACAAAGGAGATCTATGGGCCTAAAAATAGGTGAGAGGTTGTTCTTCATTTTGGGTTGCCCAAAATGAAGAATGAATCGTCGATGGGGCTCACTTTGGACTTCCACTACATGCTGATAGTGTAATATTTTCGGGATCTAAGACTTCCAGGTTGTAGACAACATGTAAGGCTACAACTCTATTACATAACATCGATCTAACAACAATACTATGAGCAGAAAAGGTAGAATTGAACCATGTCAGATAACACATTCATATGTTTTCTAGGTTACCCGAGAAAGCGAGAGAATGTGTTAAATCTTAACTTTTTTCGACCTACCGCTATGTCTAATCCGTATATCATTTAAGTGTTATTATGGTATGAACATATACTACACATATCCAGCAACCATATAGATACAACAACGACAACAATACAACAAACAGAAGCATGATCTAGTCAATTTAAAACGTTGTCGAGCCGCTTCAAGCGATTTTTAGGTTACCCGAAGCGTCCGGTCATGGCTTGGTCGGCGGCTTTGACCTTGATTATCTTGCAACCTGTTTACGATATGAACTTGATTCTTGTTTAAGAGCAAAGACCACATACCGGACTACATAATAACTTAAAACAACAAAAATCATAAGCGACCAAATATACATGGCCATTGACATTTGTTGTCGGATTACGATTTGATTTTTTTCCAGATTTTGCAAAACTCAAATTGAGCCTCTAGATGTTATGGATCCAACATCTAGCAACTCAGATCATCATTATACACTACTAACAACATATTAAAACACAGAATCATAACATCTAACAACAGATTTATGGTCAGATTTCAAGTTAGGGTTTTATACCTTCTTTGATCAATTCTTGTTTCTAGCTTTCTGATTTGATTGTGGTGTTAGTGGGGCTTGATTTATGACTGATATATCTTGATATTTTCGGAGGTGAGAGCTTGAGAGAGTTAAGATAGGTGTTGTGCATAAAATGGCCTAACAAATGATTATTTCTCTCTTTTAAGTCTATTTATAGAACTTATGTGCAAATGTGGGATTTAGCTATAATCTCCCATATTTGTGTTGTCCATTAGACAAAACTCCTTATCTTGATCTTAAGTATGCTTAGTGAGATTTTCCACCAATGAGGTGTAGACAACATTGTACTTTGTGTAAGAAGGTAAGGTCATTAGCTATTTAAGGAAACTTTATGAGCCTAATTTGTTGCCTTAAAAGGCCATTTGTGGCCAGCTATATATATACCACTAATTCCTTTATTTAGCTTTTATTTTAATGCATAAATTAGATAAATCAAAGGTCTAAAATATCCTTAATTATGTGGGCTAAGTTTGGGCTTGAATTTGATTTCTTTTGGGCTTCTCACATAATTGTTTTGGGCCATGTAATAATCATAGTCTAACAATTTTAATATATGTTACCCAAATTGTTTATTTAGGGTTTAAAATAAAATACAATTAGTTTGCAAAACTTATTATTAGGGTTTTCTTAATTTGATTAGGGTTCTAATCATACATGAACATTAGGGTTTATTATATAATAATTATAATTATCCTTGCTAATTTAGCAATTAGGGTTTATAATTTTAGTAATTAGGGTTACCAAATCAGAATTAGGGTTTATACTTAATAATTATGATTTCAAGAACTTAATATATAAATGCTAATTAGGGTCAACCTAGTTAATCGCAAAATCATACAACACAGTTATATAATAGACTTAAACTCATAATTGAGTTTTAAATTAGGGTTTCCCACAGTAAACTAGGATTTGACATAATACACCATAACTGACCAATCATTGTCAATCCATATACATACAGTATATAATTATACCACTGAAAAATCAAAGTATAAATGATATTATGTTATTGTTCTCATTCCTTGATCAAAATCCAAAATTAGGGTTTGGATTCCACATTTGATTTATCTGTCATACCTAACATTATTTAATTAAGTTAAAATAATTAACTTAATAATATGTACAAAGATTCATATAATAAAAAAATTATTATAATAATTTAAAATCATTTCATATATTATATAAATAATATATGATTATATTTTCATGGAAAATAATTAATAAAACATTTCTACTATAAAATTAATTATGATAAGAATATAATTTATAATAATCAATAATTCTAAAATAAAATTATTTGTAATTATTCATATTTTTATTTATCACATAAATACATATACACATTATCTTGGCACATATTCCCTATATTTATTTTAATAAAAAAAAATTTATACGCAAAATTTCTAATGTATTTGTATAGAAAATATCGGGTTGTTACAGTTATCAACCCTTCAAACGACCTAACAGAAGCTTTCCACCGGACTGAGGGGTTCATCGCCATAGAGGAAGCTTTGGAAAACTTCAAGCCACACTCATAGTCGTTTGAAACTTCTAAGGATCGAGACAAGCAAGCTTATCCACGGTCGGACAATTATCAAGGTAGATTGGACAATCAGGGGAAGAAGAACTATAATAGTGGAGGATCAGGCAGTGACCGACTGATGAGTGGGATTTATACCAGCGAATTGGATCCTCTACTACTTAAGAAGTTGCTTGATCGTCGTAATTTATATCGCTTTTATATTATTTTGTTCTTATTTTAATTAATCTATGTGTTGCAGGGCTTATTGGGTCATTTCCAGCTTGCAAGGGCAAAAAGGTCAAATTTCTACACAGAACAGTTGCTTATGCTTATGCGGACTTAAATTAGTAACAGAACGCCTTTGCTCGCCAATCGTGACATCATCTCAAAGATTTGCGATTGCCTTAGTTTTTTACAAACGTTGCGGTAGTACCGTTTATCGACTCTAGGATATTGACTCAGCGTTGCAATGCCGTTACAAGGCTAAATCTTGGCGTTGCAGTGCCACCTCCAGTTTCCAGGCAGACAAGAGCTGGTTCTGATCTAGCTAAAGAAAAAGACACACATATATATATATATACAGAGAGGGCAGCCTCCTTGAGATATATCAGATTATCCCCCCTTGGGACTTCAATCTCTCTCTTCCTTTTGTAATTTCCTCTCCATTTTCTAGTAGGTAATGTTTGTAATATAGTTTAGATAGATTAGGGAGATGTTTGGGATATCATGGAGCTCAAGATCACTTAGCAACATGGATTGGGAAGCTTTAAAGGATTGGAATTCTTAAAGACTTAAGAAGAAGCTTTGACAGAGTTTATTCTTCTCTATTTGTTTCTTTTGATTTTGTAATCCATAAATATTGTTTATATTGCTACTTATGTTTAGTTTAAGAGCTATGAACTAATCATTGGCTCTAAGGTTATAATGAAACCCTTTGTTAATTTGAATTGAATATCATATCTCTTTCGTTGGCACCATATGGTTTGGATCAATATATTTATGCTTAATGATTCTTGCTAAGAAATTAGTGATGATTTTGATAATCTATATGAAATTGAAATAAGGATTGTAGATTTTCACCTTGATATATTAGCATGTGATTATGAGTTGTCTACTTGATTCGACTGCATAATTTGTGTATAGAATAGGCATATATATGTGCACCATGTGTGACCTAATTGAGAACTTATGCTTTAAATCCTTGTTATGGTTAATTCGCATAGACATGTGTAGGATTATTTCCTAGCTTGGATGTTCTTTTCTGTTCTATTCCCTATCGAGTGGACCTAGAGAGGATAGGTTTGTACATACCTCGGAAGAGGTGTATGAGCACTTTTGTGTTCTCGGTCGAAAAATTGTCGTGACCACTAAGACCAAAGAGAGAAGGTTAGGAAGTTTGATGAAACATAGCACACCAAGTGTTTGACAAAATGCTAGTGTGGGGTGAAGTTATGACCTTAGCTTGTAACACCTTCGATACCATTCGTTATCCATTTACCTGCTTTGATAATTAGATATAACTAGATTAATTACACATCTGTTATTCTGCTGTTCAAATAAGACTTAAGCGATATAAAGTCGGTATTTGGTAAATATTAATGATAATTCCTCGCGGGTTCGACACTATTCTTATCACTGTATTACTTGTTAGACCGCGTATACTTGTGCGTGTTTGGTGATCGTTAATCCGACCAACAAGTTTTTGGCCCTATCAGATGTATCACTTTACTGTCTTGGGCAAGTTGAAGACTTTATGTCTTCTGATTTCTAGATCAGAGGTTGTCCTTTTGCATTGATGCTCTCAATAAGCACTTGTCCGAATATTATCCTTCAGATTGAACCGTTGCCAATGCTTCAGTCTTCAGGTATTCGAACTCTACGATTCTGATGCATGTCTTCAAGGACCTGATCGTAGTGTCTTATTGATTGTTGCTCGTTAACTAGTAGAGTTAACACTACGATCCGGAAGAGTGTTGATTGGATCTTCAATGTAGAACACCTCTTCCTTGTATATCTGATGCTTCAATACTTCGCATTTTGTTTCAACTGTTCTCAGATACTGATGGACTAATTCCTTGCTCTGGTTCCCTTCTGAACATCAAGACACTTCAGATTTGTGGCTCGTCCAGCTTGCTTTCTCCTTGTGATCTCCCGTTCACTTATCATCAATGAATTGACCCTGCACTTAATCACTTTAGCCTTTTCTTCTTGAGGTGACCGATATTTCGGTTCACCTTCCATCAGTTCCTTCTTTGTTTGGCAAACACTACGATCTTGGTTGCTTCCAAGATCGTTGTCTTCTATACACTTGATAGCTACTGCATAGGCTGACTTTCCTTAGTCAGCTTCTGAAGTCTTCTTTGGATCTCCTTGTGGAAGACTTCATCACGAATGGCCTTACACCTCAATCTTAATGTTGATTGGGTTTGTGCTGAGATCTTCTGTTAGCCTGCATGCCATTCGTTGAGTGCTCTCTGATTTCCTTACTTTGGAATGCATCTTTGCAGTGCCAACCAGAGCTTTGTATCTTTGGATATTCTGGGAGTGCTCATTCGTTGAGAACCGTATCTGCTCTACGATTCTGACTTAGCATTGTGAGCACTTCCGTTGGAGTCATAGTTACGCGACTCTACGATTCGGACTTTGGGTGTGCGCAGAGCACACTACGATCTCGAGATCGAGATATTGACACTCTACGATTTACGCCTTGTACTGTTGTCTCCATCCCGATCTTGCTCGACTCACGATCTCTCGCAGATATAATCAATAGACTCTACTTAACTCAAAGAGTGTGATCTACAATCCTTAACTTGGCTTCGGCAGATCGATGAGACTCTACGACTCTAAGTGTAGTCTACGTTTGGTCTTGGCTTTGGCAGACACGGTCGGCTCGAGGCGGTGTCAGTCTCACGATTCGAACATGACTTCCTCAAGACATTACGATCCCGAGGAAGCTCTTCTCGATACACTATGATCCTTCTTCGTTTCCCTGGCGGTCTATTTAACTCCGAGATCTACTATCTTGCATACTCCTATTACGCCTCGATAGCTCCCCGAGTTAACCTTGACTCACCCCGCGAGATCACGACTTACAGTGCGGTGATCGACGATCGAGACTAGCCTCTATCTATTATATCATAAGATCAACCTAACATGCTTGATCTTTCTATCTTTATAGTCCTTGTACATCTTTTCTTTTTAAGGACTTTACAAAGTCGTCTTTTCTTATGTAGGATCAACCTAACATATTTGATCAATTTATTCTAAGTTCTTGTACATATATTTCTATTATCTATCAAGGACTTTATGACTTTTTTCTTAATGCAAGCATACTTGCATATTATTCATTCATATATATATATATATATATATATATATATATATATATATATATATATATATATCATAATCAAATCATATATAAATAGGAATAGCATTCACATGCTTATTCCTGACATACTCGTATATTCACCATCATCACATGGGTCCCTGGAGTCTTTAACTTTATCTCCATCCTTTGCAAGTCACACAAAATGGGCCTTTGCGTTGACAATATCGCATTCGCCCTTGCATATGATCTTCTACTTAATGTTTCAGCTACCACGTTCGCTTTTCCAGGATGGTATTGGATGGTATGATCATAATCTTTCAACAGTTCAAGCCAACGTCGTTATCAGAACCTTCTTCAGCAAGTATTTCCTCATATTTTTCTTCTTCACTGCTGGCTTCATCTTCAGCACTTTCTCCTGGGGATACAGACTCATCATCACTCAACTCAATGATGGCATTTAATTGGCCACTGTTCCTTTTGGAGGCAAACTAGGCTTGCAGCCTGTAGCTCTTCCTTCTTCGTGGAGGTTCAACTATTGGAGACACATATTCTTCTTCTTCTTCAGGCTCTGACTCCTCTTTCTCAACAGACATACTTCTTTGGAGTTCAGCACTTGCAAGGGTAGATTCTTCTTTCTTGGACTCATCACTTTCTGAGCCATCATGAGAGCTTTCTAGATTTGAGGGGACATTCTCTTTTTCTTCTTGAACAAAGATTTTTCGACCCATTCTCCTGGGCTCGTTAAAGGCATGGCATTTGGGGATGCGCTTTGGTCACTTTGACTTTCTTTTTCATCATCAGAGTGGCTTCTCTGAGAATTGGCCATGGGGCTTGAGCATTCTTCTTTGTCAGAAGTTTCTGCACTTTCTTTCATTACATCGCCTTCATTCTCATTCTTTGGATCTTGTTGTGGGGACCGGACCATATCTTCGCTTTCTTCCTCTTCCACATTTCACGTCCCTTTCTCGTTAGAGATGTATTGATTTGAGAAGCCAAGGCTGGTTTGTCTTCCACCTTAACTTTCTTGCTGACTGGCCCTTGAAGCAACCTGCTGCTTCTTCTTTTTGTGGTTTCAGCAGTTTGGGCCTTTTCTTCTTGATCCTTGTTCATGGAGGAAACTCTCTTTGGTGGGGGCTGGGCTTTCTTAGCATTACCAGCTTTCTTCACCACTTTTGATTTCTTCCTAGCTGGCGTGATTTCAGCTGCTTCAGAGTCACTGGACTCAGAGCTCTCTGTCTTTACTGTCTTCCTCTTCTTTGCAGAGGCTCTACTGGTGCTCCCAACTGTCAGCCTTTTGTTTTCCTTGGGGTTCTTCTTCCAGTTCTCAAATAACTGTGGATACATCACCTTTTGCACATTCAAGGCTTCTCCCTCATCATCCTTGATTTTCCCTCCTAGTTTCTTCTTTAGAATGATACTCAGCAACCTCCCATGAAATACCTTGGTCAGTGGCTTCTTCTCAGCCTTCTCTACCCACTTAGAGATTTGATCAAACAAAATGGCTCCAAAGTTAATTTGTTTCTTCAGAACTATAGCTGATATTATCTTCAGTTGTTGATCAATCACCGTATCATGTGCAGTGTTTTTACACAGTATGCACTTTCCTACAATTTCAGCAAGGAACTCATATTCTTCAGGGAACTCCTTCTTCTTCATGTCTTTGAAGCTAGGGTTTCTTTGGTATCCCATCAACTCCTTCGTTTGCTCAATGTTGACATCTTCAAGGTTCTTCAGCCCTTGGCTAGGGAAACCTAGGCATTGATTAAGGTCAAAAGATTTCAGCTTTAGAATCTGACCTTTAACCTTGGTAGATAGAGTTCCAGAGTTTATAGAGACGTTTGAGTAGAACTCCTTAACCAGGTCAATGTATACACGAGTACTCGCCTCGAGACATTCTGAAAACCCAGCTTCCTTTACGAGTCTAAATATGTCCCTGAATTTTTCTCAGATTTCTCAAACGATTTGGTTCCAAGCTGAATGTTGGTGATAACTTGCCAATTTTCCATTTGAATCGTTCGAAGACTGTGGGTGTTTGATTTAGAGAGATTTATGCGAGATGGCTGACTGAGATTTGGTAAGGCTCTGGAGGGTTAATTGATTTTGCTCTTGAAAAGCTTTCTAGGGTTTTGAAAATGGGAGGGAGAAAGGTTCAATATCTTTGGTAATCGCTCGCAGATTTGAAATCGTCTTTTATGGCGCTTCCTTCTAACTCTCAGATATACTCAAGTGATGTGTTAATCGGTCCATTGGTTTCACGTTGCCCAAGAATGAGTCAGAATTCCCCATAACTTTTCAGTTATTTGAAGAGTGGACATTAAATTGACGTGGCTTTGACCGTTGACCTTTTGATTCGTAGAGTGACATAATGAGGCAGCTATAGACTCTACGATTTCCTTTGTTGACTCAACGATCAACTTCTAAGAAATGCCGCAGATGGATGGCTTTGTCTTTCCTCCTTACTTGATGCAAAGATAGCTCAATCAATCGATGTATTGAACTTATCTCCTCAACTTTAATGGCTTAGCAGATGTCTCATTCTTCCGGTTCCTTGTAAACTGGTGTACCCTTTGATAGGACTACGATCGTTGAGTTGTCTTCTTCTGTCGCTGAGGTTGCACTACGATCGTTTAAATAGCATTACAATCGTTGAGTTTGTACCACATTCGTTTAGTCCTCTTCAAGTTCAACTCTACGATCGTTGACTGACTTGGTTCTTTTGAGATGAACTAGATCAAGCATTCCTTCTGGGATAAGGTAGCTTAGGAAGGGCCAACCTCTTAGAGTTAGCTAAGGGTCAGGTTTGTCCCTGAGGCACTTTCCAGATGAAATACTAAGGTAGTGATTTTCAATGACATCTCATTAGACCTTTTCTGATGGGGAGGTCTTTCTATCAGCTCTGGATATCTGCATTGCTGAAATCATGGTGTCCTTCTGCTCTTACACTACGATCATGTGTTTGATCGTAGGAACTTAACGATTATGGATTGGGTGGCTGAAGGGTTATCAGTAGTACATTTTGAGACGTTCCTACTGACAATGGATCTTCATTTGGTTCATCAGCCACAAAGTTTTGGGACTCTGTAGCTGGTACATCTCTTCCAGGTTTAATAGTGCAGTTATTCCTTAACAGATCACTGCTCCCCCATTGTTGATGCTGTCTTCTCAGATAGATGTGATTCCTTCTTCATGTTTATTTGAAGGCTGCCCAACATTTCTCCTTCTGACTGGAATCATCATCGTTGCTTAGTTTTCCTTGTATCGTAGAGATGAGTATTTTCAGGATTGATCACTCTACGATCATTCGACAGCACTACGAACGTAGTCTTCTTTGATAGTCCTTTGTTTTGAGAAGTTCTGCTTCGTAAAGAACTCCTTTTGTCTTAAGCTTAATGATATTCTGTTGTGAGCTTCCCTTGAGGATCCTTTCCATAAAGCATGTCTTTCTTGATATGGGCACATAGAATCCTCTTTATCTTCTGTTTCATGGCATGCTCCCATATACAGATTTGCAGCCATGTGAGCTCCATTCCGGTTAGCTCAGAGGGTCTTCAAGGACAGGCTTGGACATATAGGAACCTTATCAGACTCATCTCCTCAGCAGTCCTTAGCCTTCTCTTTGGTTGAGTCCTATTGAATGAAGTCTTCGCTTCAAAGATTCCTTAAAGTGTGGTCGACCGACCAAGTACTGCGCAGTTTAAGTATATTTCTACTTTTGGTCCCCATTGTTGAATGGGTCCTCGCTAAGTTAGTTTTCTAAACCCCTATTCCTCTTAATCGGATAATCATCATGTTTATCACCAATGCATATATTCATGCATGCAACTATCTTGAGATAATACATTTTTGAAATGCATGATGGTGGGTGTGTGTAGGATTTGACAATTAATGACACACTCTTTATCTATGATGGTTTCATCATTTACTGGGTTATGTTCACAATGTTTAAGTGTTCACAGAGTGTGAATAAACTCTACGATTTATGAGTATCTAGTTGATTTATGGATGTGATCAGTTTCTACAAATTAACAAGATCCTCTTGTAGAACTGATCATTCTCTGTGTGTTGTCAAACACTTAGAACATAGGCTTGTACATACATACTAGCACATTAGCAATGATTACTTAGCATAAAATTCATTTGGTCTGTGATACTCTTATGATCTATTTCAGATTTTCTTCAAGATGTCATCTTCAAATTTTAAAACTTGGTTAAAGAGAAAGTTTGTAGACATTTGAATTTTCATCTTCGCACTACTTTCTCTTCACCTTTTTAGGTAGATTATGACTTCTTGATGTATCATCGCCATAGTTCATAAGATGATGCAAATATGATGTATACATTAGTAATTGTGAGGAACTGTACCTTTTACCGCCGCTTTCTTAACAATCATTTACCTTAGATATCTTTGAGTTCGTGTATTGATGTGCATAGCTTTTACTTTTGCTCCTTTCAAATTTTAATGCTCTTGTTGGCCTTTCATCAATCAACCGTGGTCTTGAAGATGTAGATCAAAAGAGTCGTAGCATTAAGATCTTTGACATCTTTGAGTTTACAAAGATAGCACCAGCTTGTTGGTTGGTCACTCATAAGTTTGAGAAGATCTTCTTTCTCCTCTCGATCAAGATTTCTTAAGACGCTGTGACCTCTTCATCTTTCAGTGATGAATGCTTTACTCTTTGTCACCGATGTCTCTTGCTCTCTTTCTCTCGTCTGGTCATCGACTACAAGATTATTCTTGCAGCTAGGATTGGTCTTGTTGATATAGCAATCGAGGATATGGACCAATCTGAAAGCAGATTAATGTGTGTATACACATTTTTACCTATACACAATATTTCCAACGTGTGAGATCTTCTGCATATAACAAGTTACTTACTACTAAACTAAGTTTAGAACAATGTTAGTGCCTGGGATCAGACTCAAAGCGATTAGCTTTTGAATATAGCATGAAAATCTGCTCTGATACCAATTGTTAGTTCCCAGAGGGCACAATAGATCTAGAGGGGGGGTTTAATAGATCATTTTTATTTCAAATACTTTTCTGGTTAGTGTATTGTTCATATTTAAGTATGACAAACATAAGAATCTTTTCAAGCACAACGTAATAAGTAAAAGATTCCCCTTCATTGATATATTCATAATCATACATACATTGTTCGTTGGATTAGTTTAGTTGTAAGCAGTTAGAACATACATAGCAGTTATAGACATAATGTAAATGACACAAGAGGTTTTAAATGGTTCAGAGACTCAAGCTCCTAATCCACTCTTCTGCTTTCAACTAGCAGGATTTCCACCAAGGAAGGCAAGACTCGAATCTCTACGATTCCTTCAAGGCCGCGTGACCTTGGGACTTCATTCACTAAGAACTCTTCAAGGCCAGTGCCTTGGGACTCCTCTAGTTCCCTAGAACTCTTCAAGCCCAAAGCAGGCTTGGAACTTCATTTAGTCCCTTTGGACAAGGACCCTTTGGCCCTGCTTTGTTTAGTCCCTCTGGACAAGGACCCCTCAGGCCCTGGCTTTGTTGAGTTATTTGTTTGTTGTTGTTAGAGTTGGTGCTGAGCTGCTAAGATGTCTTCATTCTCTGAACATCTTCTATCCTTAGCAGCTTGGCTAGATCATCCTTGAAGAGCAGTTGAGTGTTGCATGATGCTCAGCTTCTTAGGTTGCTCAACTACTCTGGATGACCCCTTGATGAACTGCCTTGAAGATCATTCTCCTTGGTACTTGATGGCTGTACATGAGAGGCTTGTAAGATGACTGTAAGCTCTTCTGTAAGGTACTTAAAAGCTTTCTCATGCTTGACACCAAGATGGCTTTTGTGATCTCCCCTCTTGCTACTCGATGCCTTCCCATGATGGACTTGCTAAGATGACTATAGGCTATTCTCTATTGTACTTAGAGTCTTCCCATGATGGACATCAAGTTGGCATGATGCTCTTCTTTCTCTCGGCAGTTCAGAACACTCTTCATGTAGTAGAACTCTCATTTCTACATCGTAAAACTCACACTTCTACTTCTTTCTTGATCTGACTTCTGAGTGTTCTTAGTGGATCGTAGAGTGAGCTTTCGGACTCACTATCACATGGTTTAGATCAGTCCACCTTCTCTCCAAACTCGACAACTCCAGCAACCTTTGATCTTTGAAGCTCTTTCTCATTTATACTTCTTCCCAATCCTTCCGTTGGAAAGTAACTGTTGAAGGCTATTCAAATATCTTCACAGATCTCAAGTTGCTTGATGTAGACTGCTTGATGTAGACTGCTTGATGTGACTTGTCATACTTTTTTCCGACGTCATAGCTTACTATTTCACCTACCCTCGTCGATGTATCATTTTACTATCTTGGGTGTGTTGAAGACTTTATTTCTTCCGATTTCTAGATCGAGGTTGTCCTTTTGCATCGATGCTCTCAATAAGCACTTGTCTTCAATATTACCCTTCAGATTGAACAGTTGCCAATGCTTCATCTTCGTGTATTCGAACTCTACGATTTCGATGCATGTCTTCAAGGACCTGATCGTAGTGTCTTGTTGATTGTTGCTCGTTGACTAGTAGAGTTAACACTACGATCCGGAAGAGTGTTGATTGGATCTTCAATGTAGAACACCTCTTCCTTGTATTGTGCAGTGCTTCAATACTTCTGTTTGTTTCAACTGTTCTCAGATACTGATGGACTAATTCCTTGCTCTGGTTCCCTTCTGAACATCAAGACACTTCAGATTTGTGGCTCGTCCAGCTTTCTTTCTCCTTGTGATCTCCCGCTCACTTATCATCAATGAATTGACCCTCTGACTTAATCACTTTAGCCTTGCTTCTTCGTGAGGTCGACCTCAAGATTTTGGTTCACCTTCCCATCGCCTTCTTTGTTTAAGCAGAACACTACGATCTTGGTTGCTTCCAAGATCGCTTGTCTTCTATACACTTGATAGCTAATTGCGCATAGGTCGACTTTCCTTAGTCAAACACCAAGTCTTCTTTGGATCTCCTTGTGGAAGACTTCATCACGAATGGCCTTACACCTCAATCTTAATGTTGATTGGGTTCAGGCCGAGATCTTCGTTAGCTCGCATGCCATTCGTTGAGTGCTCTCTGATTTCCTTACTTTGGAATGCATCTTTGCAGTGCCAACCAGAGCTTTGTATCTTTGGATATTCTGGGAGTGCTCATTCGTTGAGAACCGTATCTGCTCTACGATTCTGACTTAGCATTGTGAGCACTTCTGTTGGAGTCATAGTTCTTCACTCTACGATTCAGCTTTGGCTGTGCAGACACTACGATCTCGAGATCAGATATTGACACTCTACGATTTCTGCCTTGTGCCTGTTGTCTCCATCTGATCTTGCTCGACTACTATCTCTGCATATAATCAATAGACTCTACGAACTCAAAGTGTGATCTACGATCCTTGACTTGGCTTCGGCATCAGTAGACTCTACGACTCTAAGTGTAGTCTACGTTTCATCTTTAGCTTTGGCAGATTACTCCATGCTCATTAGGTGTCAGTTCTCACGATCTCGAACATGACTTCCTCAGCACATTACGATCCCGAGGAAACTCTTCTCGATACACTACGATCCTCTTCGCTTCCCTGGCGAAGCTCATTTAACTCGAGATCTACTATCTTGCATACTCCTATTCTCGCCTCAATAGCTCCCGAGTTAACCTCGACTCACCGGTAGACTACGACTTTCAAAAGGCTCGACGATCGACTAAGCTTTATCTATTACATCATAAGATAAACCTAACATGCTTGATCTTTCTATCTTTATAGTCCTTGTACATCTTTTTCTTTTAAGGACTTTACAAAGTCGTTTTTCTTATGTAGGATCAACCTAACATATTTGATCAATTCATTCTAAGTCCTTGTACATATATTTCTATTATCTATCAAGGGACTTTACAACTTTTTCTTAATGCAAGCATACTTGCATATTATTCATTCATATATATATATATATATATATATATATATATATATATATATATATATATATATATATATATATCATAATCAAATCATATATAAATAGGAATAGCATTCAAATGCTTATTCCTGACATACTCGTATATTCGCCATCATCACATGGGTCCCTGGAGTCTTTAACTCTATCTCCATCCTTTGCAAGTCACACAAAATGGGCCTTTGCGTTGACAATATCGCATTCGCACTTGCATATGATCTTCTACTTAATGCGTCATCTACCACGTTCGTTTTTCCAGGATGGTATTGAATGGTATGATCATAATCTTTTAACAGTTCAAGTCAAAGTCGTTGTCGCATGTTGAGTTCCTTTTAAGTGAAGAAATATTTGAGGCTTTTATGATCCGTAAAGATCTCCACTTTCTCCCCATACAAGTAATGCCTTCAAATTTTAAGTGCGAAGACAACAGCTGCTAACTCTAGATCATGAGTAGGACAATTCCTCTCATATTCTTTGAGTTGTCTTGAGGCATAGGCTATGACTTTCCCATGTTGCATGAGAACACATCCCAACCCTTTGCCCAAAGCATCACTGTAGATGACAAATCCCTCCGAGCCAGATGGTATTGTCAGAACAGGTGCTGAAATGAGTCTCCTCTTAAGTTCTTAAAAACTCTTCTCACATTCCTCGCTCCACCCGAATTTTGTATCTTTCCGAGTTAGCTGAGTTAATGGAGTAGCGATTCGAGAAAATCAATCCACGAACTTCGGTCACTGATTTGGGTTACTCCCAGCTTTGAATAGCTTCAATCTTTGTCGGGTCAACAGATATTCCATGACTTGATACTACGTGCCCAAGGAATGCTACTTCCTCAAGCCAGAACTCGCATTTCTTCAACTTGGTATAAAACTTGTATTCACGAAGCTTTTGGAGTATTAGCCTCAAGTGTTGCTCATGATCTTCATGGCTTTTGGAATAAATAAGGATGTCATCAATAAAGACGGCCACAAAGTGATCCAAATATTCCTTGAATACTCGGTTCATCATATCCATGAAGGCAGCAGGAGCATTAGTCAATCCAAAGGACATGACTAGGAATTCATAATGCCCGTACCTAGTTCTGAAAGCTATCTTTGGAATGTCATCGGTTCTAATCTTCAATTGGTGATATCCGGAACGAAAATCCATCTTTGAAAAGAATTTGGCACCTTGCAACTGGTCAAACAGGTCATCAATACGTGGCAATGGGTACCTATTTTTGATGGTGACATGATTCAACTCCCGATAATCAATACAAAGTTGCATACTCCCATCTTTCTTCTTCACAATAGTAGTAGGGAGAGCACCCCAAGGAGAAGTACTAGGATGAATAAAGCCAATGTCTAACAATTCCTGCAGGTTGGGTCTTTAATTCTCAAGTTCAATAGAGCCATTCGACATGGGGCTTTGGAAATGGGTTTTGTACTGGGGTTCAAGGTCAATACAAAATTCAATTTCACGCTTCTGGGGTAGGCCGGGAAGTTCTTCGTGGAATACGCGGGAAATTCATTAACAATAGAAATATCATTCAAAACTCGGCGTATTTTTGTTTAGATCCGTGACATGAGCTAAGAAAGCTTGACATCCATTTTTCAATAAACGAATAGCTTTATGGCTTTAGATGACAGTGATTGATTTTAATGGTTTGGTTGCTTGAATTCGCATAATAGGTTGGTTAGGAATATGAAAGCTAACAACCTTACGAAAATAATCAATTTTTGCATGATGAGTAGTTAACCAATCAATCCCTAGAATCACATCAAATGCAAGTATTTTTAAAGAAATAAGATCGACAGGTAACGTGCGGATGTCGATTTGAACTAAACAAGACTTATACACAGTGGATGTAATGAAGGTTTCTCCCAACGGAGTTTCAACAGATAAGTCAAAGTCTAATTTCTCCGGAGTCAAATTTAAAAGTTGAGCGCAAGTAGGAGAAATAAAAGAATGGATAGAATCGGTATCAAATAAGGTATAGACTTCGCTAGAGTTTATGATAAGCTTACCCGTGATGACCTCGTTTGGGTTCTTTGCTTTCTGGGAAGTCACAACAAACGCTCTCCCTTGCACTACCGGCTTTGACTTTTTCGGGAATGGCGCTTTGGTGCCTCCATCCTAGTTTGAACTTGTCTTCTGGTGAACGCACAAAAATCTGCCAGGGTGACCTTCTCTTCCACAATTATAACATCCTTTGACTCGAGATCGAGCGGTTTGATCGATGTGTCCCTCCCTCCACATTTGAAGCATATATGATAGTGGTCGTTCTCCTTCCTTAACAATGGGTACCGGTGTCGACGTCTTTCCATCATTGTTGAATCTCCTCTTCTTGAAATGTCCATTCTTATTGTTTTGGCCCCGATTACCACCAAGTGATTACCATTTCGCCTGTTGATTCCTCCACGCTTGTTGTCACCGCTTTGATGACCGCCCCCACTGGTATTATCATTTTTGCGTACGCGCTCTCTTTAATTGCGTTGACTCGTTATCGCTACTCCAATAATCGAGCCATATTTACAACATCTGAATACAAACACAGTTTATGAGAAATAAGATATTGACGTATCTCCGGTTTCAAACCTCTTAAAAATATTCGTGTCATTCTGTCCTCATTATCAACCAAATGGGACGCAAACCGGGACAACTCAGTAAATTTGGCTTCGTACTGCGATACGGTCATGTTGTTTTGCTCCAACTTGATTAATTTTACTTCTTTCTTGTGACGAATACTTTCGGGAAAGTAATTGTCGTTGAACAATTCTTGGAACTTCTCCCAAGTCATCTTCAGTGCGGCAGGTTGAGTACGCTTTACCGATTTCCACCAGTAATCTGCCTCTCCTCGCAACATAAAGGTGGTATAGGGAACCTTTTACTCCTCGGAGCATCCCAAGACATCAAATATCTTGGTGATCTGTTTTATCCATGCTTCCGCCTTAAGTGGTTTTGGCTCTCTAATAAACTCCGGTGGTCCCAGCTCCTTGAACTGTTTAGCGGTGGCCGTCCGAGAGTTTCTAGTGTTTCAACCTACATTTTTGACAGGAGTCGCTCTCGCCTGATGTTGCATGAATTGCATAAAGCCTCTAAACATTCCATCATTCATCATTTGGTCAGTGTTGTTGTTTGCATGAGGATTGTCGCCTTCCTGATGCACATTCTCCTGATTATTGATATGTGGAGACTCAACGGTCTCCTGTGCTCCATTGCTATTCTCAACATTCTCGGATGTCATTTTTAAATACTGCCACAAAACAAGGGTTAGTTGACATGTAACATATTATCTCTAAACTCTGACCAACCAATTAAATACTAAATAAATTTAAGTAGGTCATACTAGAGAAGGAATTCCCCGTCTCTCCCCTCCTAGTTCTAGTCTCACATCTTAGCCAGGATCATATCCTAAGCTTTGATACTAATCTGTGACGCCCCCAAAATAGGTATACATCACCTATTCCGAAGTCGCCAAATACATGGTACAAAATACAAATACAATCTTTAATATACAACAAGAGAAATGTGAGTTTCAATACAAATATCGTCTTCTAGATAATATCCACTCTCGTAATAAGTCCTCATTACATTTATTGTCACATTATTTAATGTAATAGTGAGGACTACTAATACTATTATCGATTCATCACTCCGCTCCCTCGACTCGTCTCCAATTTATATTCTCATTTCTCAAGAGAACAAGTGAAAGAAAGGGTGAGCTCAACTAGCCAAGTAAGAAATATTATGACTAAGATAATGCAGAATAAATTATCATTAGTCTTCAACAATGTTAAACTGATAAAATACAATAGACATCAAGTTTAACTACAACGGAACAAGCAATCCATTAAAAGAGTCAAGTAGAGAATAAAATCTACTATATTTTATGATTTAAAAGGTTTTTCATCACTTTTATCATTGGGGGATTTTAATAAATAATCCACATCATCGAATCACCCCTGCACTACGGCCAAGGATATTCTTTAGTATCACGACAACAATTATCCATGCACTACGGGCCAGGAATATTTATGTATTCATCAATGGTCATGATCATGCCAACAACTGTCCATCAATGCACTACGGGCCAATGAGAACTTTTATCACATCATTTGTAACATTACGGTCATGATTACACCGAATAATCCCTGGTCATAATCATACCAAGTCCATCTATGCATACACTACGTGAGCATACAGATGACTTTCAAAAAGAATATAAACATGAGGATGATGACAATGATATAAGAATTCAATAAAACAAGTTCAAGAATTAATTTATCCAGGAACTAATAACGTCCAAATTGTCAACATGATACTTCTTTGTAGAGTAAAATTCAAGAATGATCATAAGAATATTTCCATGAAAAGATACTGGATGAAGCGCAAATATAAAGGATATTTCACTAATTTCATGGAGTATAGAAGTCAAAACTTTAACCAACCGAGCATAATAAAGAATGGAATAACAAAAGAAATCACCATGCATGCGATACTCAGACAGATGTGTTATTCCAATGTAATAATAAATAACTAAACTAGGTCAAAGTGAAATTCATGACCGGATGTGATGTTCCAATGAATAATAAAGAGGCGGAACTGTGTCCAACAGAAAACGCATTGCATGCATGAGATATTCAATGAATAATAATAAAGAGCGGAACAGTCCCAAAGGTGAAACGCATGCATGTGAGGATATTCCAACAAAATAATAAAGGCGGAATCAGTCCCGTAAAAACGCACAAAATGTAATATTCCAATGTAATAATAACGAATAGAATAATGTAAGAATTTTACCAAGTATAGGGTAGCCCGCGTATACAGGTTATTTCAAAAGAATAATAAATAATGGAATAACAGAAGTTCTCTTTATGAATACAAAAGAAATAATACCCCTTACCGTAAAAGAAACTGGATATAAGAGTAAGGAAGTAGCAGAATACTTTTTTATAGTTTCTCTATAATTTCTCTCTCTGTAGTTTCAGTGAATTCGTAAGAAATAATGAAGGAATGAGCTTCTATTTATAAGAAGAATCGATATAAGAACTAAATCATGAACGATCCAGATTGATTTACTTTTAATCGGACGGTCCATATTTAAAGCAAAATTTTTTAAATAAAATAAAATATAATATAATATATATATATATATATATATTACACCCACATGTTTATATATATAATAATAATATTAATACACCCTCCCGTCAATTTCTTTCTTTCTCCCCCCATCTCATTTTTCTTCCCTCCATCCCCACACATTTTTCTTTTCTTCCAACATGGCCCCGCATATTTCCTCCACCAACATATCACCATCATAGGTGGATCCCATATAATATATATATTGAATAATCTTCTACCGATTATTTTGAAAAATGGATAAATAGAGGTCCATAAAATAAGCAAAACTTCATAAAAATCACCTTAACAATTTTAACAACATATATCATCATTATTATAATTCACAATATTAATCGACCAGGTCGTTCCCAGGAAAGAGGGAGCTTTCCAATAAGGATTTCTCCCTATTGGCACGCAATTAGGTGACCAAACCTCTCCTTGACAGAACTTCTAGACATCGTTAATATTTCAAATAATAATATTTATAACTTTGTCGTCTCAATTCATCGATTTAATAATATATAAAATATTGACAATAATTGAATCAAATAACGTGAGATATTATGCAAAGAATAATTGAACAAAACTAAGTGACTTCTCACGTAAGCATCAATAATCAATACCGTGTCTCGCCATGTAACTCACGCTGTAATACTATTTTTTAACACGGGTGTTTCAACAGCTTAACAGTAAAACTTTTTGTCATTATTTTCATAAAGTATTTTTTGTCGTTTTCTTAATCCGACAATAATTCCGTTGTAGGGTCCACCAATGATTGTCTTGTTGTTGACAAATATTCCCGTTAAAACGAATATTTCCCGACCAATCGAATATTATATAACAACTTGCGTACTTTACAAAATTTATAAATATTACCCACAACTATAACATTATATCAAATTTACTCCATAATATTTAAAAATAATATTTATAGAAAATTTATTTTTATTTATAAAAATTGGGGTCTTCTGAGTTTTTCGCATATGTCTTGGATTGAATAGATAAATGATGGTAGCTCAGCCGACGACTATAAACAAGCGCTTGGTGGGGAGGCAACCCTATCTCAGTATCAATCTCTCTGCTTTTCTTTGCTTCTGTCTAGTTTTATAGTGCATCTCTTCTATATTGTTTGTTGTCTTAGATTTTAGTATTTTTGTTACTCGTAGTGGTTTATTTAATAAGTATTGCCTATCTGGTTTGCATGATGATATATTCTAGTTTTTGGTATAAAATTGTTTTAAGTCAAGCCAGGTGTGGTGACTTGCATTTTTCTGTAGTTTTAGTATACTTGTAAAACTCCGAATTTTACGAAATGAAAGTATTCAATTTTCTGATAATTATTATTTTATTTAGTAAATAGTTAAATTGATAAAGGTTAAAGTTAAGGATGACATTTAAAAATTTTGCAAAGTAAGCAAGTTGATATAAAATATTCGTTGTGTCGGAAAATATTCGATTGATCGGGGAATATTCGTTTTAACAAGGAATATTCATTTTAACAGGGAATATTCGTACGACGGCACAATCATTGGTGGACCCCACAACGGAAGTTTTGTCGTAGTTAGAAAACTACAAAAATATCTTTTTATGAAAATAAGGGTGAAAGTTTTACCGTTAAACTGTTGAACTACCCGGTGGTAAAAGTATAGTAATACGCATGGTTGCATAGTAGCACACAGTATTAATTATTGATGTTTATGTGAGAAGTCATTCAGCTATACTCAATTATTGCTACAGTAATTATTGCATAATATCTCTCATATTATTGATTCAATTATTGTCACAATATCATCTGCATAATATTTATTATTAAATCAATAATTGAGACGACAAAGTTATTCATATTATTATTTACAATATTGACAATGTCTAGAAAGTTATGTCAAGGAGAGGTTTGATCACCTAATTGCGCGCCAATAGGGAAAAATTCTTATCGGAAAGCCTCTTCTTTCTTGGGAATGATCTGGTTGTTAAATATTGTGAGTTATAATATTAATGATGAATAAATTCGTGTTGATTAAAGATGAAATTGATATTTCCATTGTGTGAGGATTATTAGTGTTAGTAGAAATCGACATCTATTTTGATAAAAACTGATGTCTGGAGGTCACCTAATTACGCGCCAATAGAGAAAAATTCTTATCGAAAAGCCTCCTCTTTCTTGGGAATGATCTGGTTGTTAAATATTGTAAGTTATAATATTAATGATGAATAAATTCGTGTTGATTAAAGATGAAATTGATATTTCTATTGTGTGGGGATTATTAGTGTTAGTAGAAATCGACATCTATTTTGATAAAAAAACTGATGTCTGGAGGTTATATTGACCAATCGGATAATTAAACGTATAAATAAGCAATTAATTGCTATTAATTCAAATGCTTATAACTATTTGTTCACATGTGTGTACTATTGATTCACATGCATGTACTATTAGGAGAAGTGGTGCAAGATTGATAATACTTGCATGACTAAATTTAAAATAGATGTATAAATGAAAGTACTATACTGTAATTATTTTTTTTTCATATGTATAAAACTATTGATTCACATGAATGTACTGCAGTGACATTATAGTACAGAGCTTCATTTATGAGTTGTCGAAACTCATTTGGGTCCATTAGTTGTTTTGTTAAATTGGCTAAAATGTCTCTTTTTGGATTTAGAACAAGTTCCGTTAAATTGATATTTTCACAAAAAAAATTTTACGTAGATATAAAATCCATTTATTTATAAAAAATAACAGATGCACTTGATAAGAGAACCAAAAATTTCATATGATTTGAGGTTATCAATGTAATAATTTAACCGTACGGATATAATAAACATTGAATTTATAAAATTTTATTTAATTTAAAGTTATGCATCTGTAACTTTATAATGATAAAAGTTATTAAAATCTGAGATGTAAGAATATATACTTATATATAAATTATTTACACTATTAAAAAAATGATATTATGCCTCAAATTAAACAAAATTGTATATAATTCCATATTTTTACATGGTCATTACATCTATATGATTATATTATTAAGTTAACGATCAAATAGTGTCGATTTAAGATGCTTTTTACCCGTATATAAAAGGAGAAAGATACATCACTTTATGTATTTATTATGTAGAATCACAAAGAATAAACTTTTTAAAAAATATTTTATTTAATTTATGTAAAAAAATTAAACTTTAAACGTCCTTTTAATATAAATGGGAATGCTACATGTAAAAAATAAGAGAGCAAAAATTAGATCCACATATTATTATTAATCTAAAACATAAAATTAGTTGTATACATCATTTTAAACCTAAAAAATGAAAAGAAATAAAGAAAAAGACTGAGTTTGGATCCGAAGAGCAGCGGCAGTCATGTTCAATTTAAAACTCGTGTTTTGTTTGTTTAATCATTCAATTTTAGGGGGGAAGTGGGTGAGTGGATTAACCGTTGATCGATCTTATAAAACCAGATTAAATTACGTGCAAGTATATACAATAAAATAAATTAAATTAAATTGGGACTTAATTTCTTTTCATTTCATGTATATACATACGTCACAATGACTTGTGACTCGTATTCTTTTCTTTTTCGTTCCATCCAAATAACACTTTTTATTTGTAATTTTTTGTTTCAAATATATATATATATATATATAGAGTCCCGATCCTGTCCGAACTCCCGGACAGGACTAAAATGCGGACCCCAAAATTTTATTTTTTTTTACTTTTTTTTTTAATACAACTAAAAAAAATATTTAATATTTTATGAAATTGAAATTTTTCATGTCTGATGTTTTGGGCGTGATTTGGGTACGCATTATAACAAAACATGTATATATGATGCCCGTTGCACTGTACTCACCATTTTAGTATAGGTATTCAAATCACCCCCAAAACATTGTATTATGGAAAAATTTCAGTTCCATAAAATATTAAATATTTTTTTAGTTATTTTAAAAAAAAGCAAAAAAAAAATAAATTTAAGTCCGCAGATTTTAATCTCGCCCCAGAATCCTGGGCAGATCGATCATAATGTGTGTGTATATATATATATATATATATATATATATATATTCTTTTTCTTATTGTTCATAATACAAAGGATAAAATGAAGTCAAATTACTATCATTAATTATTCAATTATCATGCCACCAAATATTAAACTAAACATTTCCCAAGAATGTCTCTCTTTTTGTTGTTTTTCCTTGTTTCCCTTTATGGGAGGGAGGGAGGGAGGGAGGGAGGGAGGGAGCGAGGGAGCGAGGGAGGAGGGGAGGAGGGGGTGGGGGTGGGGGTAACATGCATGACTAACCTTCCTTGCATCCTAATTCCTAGCTAGATAGTTCCTGCAATTTACATGCATGACTCACCTTCCTTGCATCCTAACTCCTAGCTAGATAGTTCCTGCAATTTTAATAAAATCCAATGACTAATATATATATATATATACATGCATGGTAGTGAATGAATTGGAAAGGGGTGATGAAATAGCAGCAGCGATGAGGAAAGGTAAAGTGTGTGTGACTGGTGCATCTGGCTTTCTGGCTTCATGGCTCATCAAGAGATTACTCCTGTCTGGTTATCATGTAATTGGGACAGTGAGAGATCCAGGTTAGGTTAGGTAACTTTAATTAATTAATTCTCTCTACCTAGCTTATTAAGCTAATTGGCTTATATACAATGTTCTAAAAATCTCCGCCTAAGCGCTAAACCCCCCATTGGCGCCCCGCCTTAGTGCTAGGCCCTCCTTGACACCTCGCCGAGGCACTAGACCCCCTTAGCGCCTCACCTAAGCCCAAAGTGGCAAAAAAATCTCTCCAGCAAATTAAGCGAAAACTATGCAGAGTCTAGACGAAAAAGTTTTTTTTAATAACTACTCAAACCAGATCTTGATATATTTATTTTTCTAATAATTTCCAATATTCATAATACAAGTGGTAGCATATCAAATCACAACATAAAGTGAACAATATCAAGTCAAAATGAATAATTTTATTATAGCTGTAATTTTTTGAACTTATACCAACTTCAAATTATATAAGTGATGATATATTAGTAATATTTAGTTTAATTCTTAAATTTATGTTTAGTTTCTTAAGTTTTAATATTGAATTAAATTCTTAAAATTTTTAAATCTAATTATTTAATAGCAATCTTGTTTATAAATAAAACTAATACGTTAAAAATATTTTGAATTTTGAACAATTGCATTTGTATTTGAACTTTGACATTAACAATATGGATGTGTTTGAACTTTAAGCAAATGTCTTTATTATCTTTATTATAGATTGTTTTGCTTTATTTATTATTTTGTTTGGATAAATGTAAGATAAAATATTAAAATTGACTTAAAATAAAAAATTTCGCCTAGACCCCCCGCTCATGCCCCGCACCCAACTCCCGCCTAGCGCCTTTTAAAACATTGCTCATACATGAATGTTATGTTATATTGCAGGAAATGAGAAGAAATTAGCTCATCTATGGAAGCTGGAAGGGGCCAAAGAGAGACTCCAACTGGTGAAGGCAGAACTAACTGTGGAAGGCAGCTTTGATAACGCCATCATTGGCTGTGCTGGAGTCTTCCACTGCTTCTCCGGTACTTGGACGCCCTGCCCATGATCCCAAGGCACGCATATATATATATATATATATATATATATATATATATATATAGGCAGGCAGGCAGAAAGAAAGAAATTAGATCTCTTTCCACAATGTTGCGATTAACATACTTATTTTTATGTATGTATATATATATATATATATAGGCAGAAATCTTAAAACCAGCCATTGATGGAACTCTGAACGTCCTACGCTCCTGCAAAAGGAATCCATCATTAAGCCGTGTGGTTCTCACCTCTTCTTCTTCAACCGTAAGAGCAAGAGATGATTTCAACCCAAATGTGCCTCTGGACGAGTCTTCTAGGAGTTCGGTGGAACTCTGTGAGAGACTCGAGGTATCATTCATATCTAATAATAATTATTCAACTCTTCTTCCTTCATAAAAACTATCTTCTTCTCTCCTCTTTAAACTTTTTTCTTTCTATATTCTTAATTAATTTAATATATTGGTGCAACAAGATTTGGTATGTATTATCAAAAACCTTAGCTGAGAGGGCTGCATGGGAGTTCTGCAAAGAGAACAACATCGATCTAGTCACAGTTCTCCCCTCGTTCGTCATCGGACATAGTTTACCTCCTGATTTATGTTCTACTGCAGCAGATGTTCTTGGCTTGCTTAAAGGTAACGTATATATAGCTAGCTATATATTTGTACTCTAATTAACAAAAAAAGAGGTCCGAAAGTACAGTTACATACACCCACATAACATATATAACGGTCATTTAATTTGACAATATGATGTTGTAAATATAAAATAAACAGGGGAGACCATAAAATTCCAATGGCATGGAAGGATGGGATATATACATATAGACGATGTGGCGCTCTGCCACATCCTGGTTTATGAGCGGCAAGAGGCCCACGGATTTATACCTCTGTAGCTCTACTGTTTTGGACAATCATGAGCTCACATCAATTCTATCACCACGATATCCAACCCTACCAATTCCAAAGAGGCAAGTACAAGTATAACACCTCCTCTCCCCATAAAATATTTAATTAGGATTGACGTAACGTGTCTATACCTACTATACATGTATGTATATATTTCAGGTTCGACAGAGTTGATCGACCACATTATGAGCTGGACACCAGCAAGTTAAAGAATTTAGGATTGAAGTTCAAGTCTATTCAAGAGATGTTTGATGACTGTGTTACATCTTTGATGGAGCAAGGCCATCTATAAACTAGCTTAATTAGTTATCACCAACCTCCTAATATCCCTACTATTTTGTATCCACCTATTAAACCTTCCTTATATATTATGCCCAAACAAGAATCTTGAATCTCAAGCTGTAGCTATTTTTATTTTATTTCGCATGGAAACGTAACATTAAAGAAAATTATATAACTGTTCAGATTGTCTTTAAATTCCGTTTCAGTGTCTAGATTGGTAATCCAAGACCAGAATAAATGAATACTAGGCCATCAAACCGAAAATGCACCATTAGGTTTAGGTGCACTTGGACTACTAGTTTTCACTAATTACCGTAAATCCCATCTCTTTTCCTGAAGAACCAATTTGTTCCAACACAGGAGTCTCACAAACAATGATGTACAAGACCAAAAGATGCAGAGGACTATAAACATTCACGTATAGGACCTAAAGCCACACAAATCTCCCTCAGTTCCAATACATAAGATCACTTTCCTTAGTAGTATAAAACCCATCTATTCCATGCCAAAAATATATGATGGTTAAGGTACAGGGACACAGTAAAATTTTTACAAGATCTCTGGGAATCAAAGCCCCATGTATTCAATTACTATCAGGAAAATTTGAAAATGTTATATTCTCTCATGTGATACAATGTCGGATGGATGCAAAATGCTATAAGTTAGCTCACAATTACATGCTTACCTCAAAGGTGCTGATAGAAGAGAGTTAAAGCATGAGCAAAAAGATAATTACTCTTTTTGCCTATAATTGCGATTCTGCCCGAGTCTACTAATCTTCGCGGAAAGACAATCTGAAGACCACAAAGATGTCGCACCTGCCACATACATATTGTTGTGTTTCACGTGATAACATGACTCTCTATGAATAGTTAAAATAACTCGGGCAATAACAAACACGGTATATTTATTTTGAGGCAATCATGATAATATAATCAATATATGATTTGTCTGCATGCTTCCAAGCAATTATATTTCTGCATATGCTTCACCGTTGGACCTGAAATGAGAACTATTGTTGCTTGAAACTGTGTCTACAAACAAGATAGAAGAAGATACATTCACCGGTATCAGATTACCTTTAGCTTTGAAATTTTATATATGAAAAAGGAGTGCAACAAATGAAGCTATTTAATAATGATGAAAAAGTTGCAGCATAAGTAAACAGTATGTATTCACTAACCACGGTTTCTATTAAGCATGTTCAATCCCAAGCTGCTGGAGAGATTTTGGACCAACTAGGA